>JAFMOC010000879.1:12500-40000 GCA_019802505.1 Corydoras sp. C115 | reverse complement strand
TGTATGGTGGGTGTGTGTGTGTATGATATGTTGTGTGTATGATATGTTGTGTGTATTATATGTTGTGTGTATTATATGTTGTGTGTATGATGTGTGTGTGTGTGTGTGTGTATGATGTGTGTGTGTGTATGCTGTGTATATAATGTGTGTGTGTATATGATTTGTGTGTGTGTGTGTGTGTGTATGATGTGTGTGTGTATGCTGTGTATATAATGTGTGTGTGTATATGTTGTGTGTATTATATGTGTGTGTGTGTGTGTGTGTGTGTGTGTGTGTGTGTGTGTGTGTATGATATGTTGTGTGTATGATGTGTGTGTGTGTGTGTGTGTGTGTGTGTGTGTGTGTGTGTGTGTGTGTGTGTGTGTGTGTGTGTGAATCTGCTGATGTGTTTTAATCATGTAAAAGGGGAACCATGTTCTAGCCGGATCGTCTCTGTTCCTCTGAAGAAGCAGAAGTTCTGTGTGTTCTGTTCTGACGTCTCGGCGGCGATGAGAGCCGAGACGTTCCGCTCATCCCGAGAGCACCGTCCGGCCCGGTTCCCTTCAGGTCTTTAAGACTCGGATCCAGGACCGCGGCGCCGCCCCGATTCGCGCCGATCCTCCGGGAGGCGCCGCGGTGTTGAGTTCCAGCAGCGATGGGAACCGGAGAAACCTAAGTGCTCCGCTGCAGACCGGCTCCGGGGGCCTATCCCGGCACTTTAATGCCATGAGACGTAACGGATAAGTTCTGAGGAAGGGTGTAAACGGAACCGGTCCATGTCCTCAGCTCCACTCGCCATGGAGATGGACCTTGTGGTTCTACAGGAAGGTTCTGTAGTCCATCCGATTGTCCTGCTGACTCCGTCCAGAGTGAGTCAACTCCCCGATTCGACTCCCGTCTTTGTGCCCCGGTCCTCACAAATTCACAAAAACAAAGTCTCGCGCCTGGAATCAGTGTTCTGGCCACAAGCGGCCACTTTATTAGAGACACCCGCCCGCTGTGGTTCCTCATTCTGAAGCGGGTTTCGAAACTCAACATTACATTTACATTTACATTTAGTCATTTAGCAGACGCTTTTATCCAAAGCGACTTACAAATGAGAACACCACAAGTCAGAAGCCATGGAGAAAACCAACTATACTGTAAGTTCATCAACCTGATTGTTATTCGAAGCTGGGCCCCCCCCCCTTTTTTTTTTTTTTTTTTTTTTTTTTTTTTTTATAACAGGTATTTGGTAAATAGATGCGTCTTAAGTAGTTTCTTAAAACTGTTTAAAGATTCTGCCTTACGGACAGAGTTGGGAAGATCGTTCCACCATTTTGCAGTGGTGAACGCCACAGAATGAGAATTAGCTCCTCGGTGAGGTGGAATCGCCAGGCGACAATCGTCACTGGAGCGAAGTGAACGAGTCGGAGTGTATTTTGAAAAGATAGAGTGAAGGTAAGAGGGGGAAGATCCAGAAATGGTTCTGTATGCCAGAGTCAGCGACTTGTATTGAATGCGAGCAGCTACAGGAAGCCAATGGAGGGAAGTGAGTAATGGAGTGACGTGAGTTCGCTTGGGCTGGTTAAACACGAGTCGGGCTGCAGAGTTTTGAATTAATTGAAGAGGTCTGATGGTGGAATTTGGGATACCGGCAAGAAGTGCATTACAATAATCAAGCCGGGATAAGACTAGGGCTTGAACAAGCAGTTGGGTAGCATGTTCAGTCAGAAAGGGTCTGATCTTCCTTATGTTATAAAGAAGGAATCTACAAGAACGGGCGGTTTTTGATCACATGATCAGAGAGTTTAAGGTGGGAGTCTATAGTGAACCCAAGGTTCCGGACCGAGTCAGTTGGGGAGATTGTGGAGCCATCAATTTGGAAGGTCAGGTTGTGATGGATTGAGGGTTTAGCAGGGATAATGAGAAGCTCTGTTTTTTTCTAAGTTTAATTTGAGATGACGGGCCTTCATCCAGACAGATATGTCGGAGAGGCATGCAGATACTCGATTTGAGATGGTGGTGTCATCAGGGGCAAAAGACAGATGAAGTTGAGTGTCATCAGCATAGCAGTGGTAAGAGAAACCATGCGCCTGGATGACTGTGCTCAGTGATGTCATGTAAAGAGAGAAGAGGAGAGGACCAAGTACAGAGCCCTGAGGCACACCAGTGCGTACTTGGTGAGAGTTAGAGATCTCCCCATTCCATGACACTTTGAAGGTCCTTCCTGTGAGATAGGATCGGAACCATTCAAGTGTCGTATCAGAAAAGCCTAATTCAGCTAGAGTGGACAGTAGAATCTGATGATTTACTGTATCAAAAGCTGCCGAAAGGTCTAACAAAATGAGGACCGAGGATTGAGATTTGGCTTTGGCAGATTTAAGTGAGTCAATCACAGAGAGTAATGCTGTCTCCGTGAGTGACCACATCTAAAACCGGATTGATTGGGATCGAGGAGATTATTCTGATTAAGAAATTTGGAGACCTGTGTGGATACCACCCGTTCAAGTGTTTTAGACAGGAAAGGTAAAAGAGAAACAGGTCTGTAGCTCTCGACCAAATTTGGGTTGAGCGTAGGTTTTTTGAGTAGGGGTTTGACTATGGCTTGTTTAAAACAATTTGGAAAAGTCCCTGACGTGAGAGAGGAGTTAATGATGTGTGTGAGAGCTGGTGTGATGGAGGAGGCAATGGATTGAAGAAGGTGGGATGGGATGGAATCAAGGGGACAAGTAGTTGGGTTACTGGCAAGAAGAATTTTGGAGATGTCAGATTCTGTGACAGGGGAGAAGGAGGAGAGGGTTGGATGGCTGGGTGTGTGAGATGTAGTGCTGTGGAAATGGTGAGTATGAAAGAGTTTGCTGATGCCCTCAATTTTTTCTGTGAAAAAAGTTGCAAAGACATCAGCTGACAGAGAAGTGTTGGGCGGGGGAGAGGGAGGAGTTAGTAGGGAGTTGAAAGTACTGAATAAGGTGCGGGCATCTGAGATGCATGTTACCTTGGACTGGAAGAACAAGGATTTCGCAGCAGTTACATCCTTGGAGAAAGTGGCAAGTGAAGACTGGTAAGTTTCTAAGTCTGAAGACAGACCAGACTTGCGCCACTTTCTTTCGGCAGAACGAAGCGAAGTACGTTGCTTCCGAAGCGTCTCCGTGAGCCATGGATTGGATTAGACTCGCGCCGCCATATATGGGCATCACCGTCTACAGAACGCGTTTCGTCACGTGACCCTTTCTTTTCAAGCTCGCACCGTGGACCCCACCGTGGAACCTTCAGCCTAAATTCATCTGGTTCATCGTGTTCCGAGTCGGTTGCCGGGCGTGGACCTTTCCACGTCCCACTGTAGGTCTCTCGGGGGTCATGTGACCCAGCTGGACGTTAACCTGTGTGTCTCTGTCCCGCAGTCCTGACGACATCGGGACCTGCTGGTACATCCTGCTGTCCGGCTCGGTCTTCATCAAGGAGTCCATGTTCCTCCCTCGCAGCAGGTTGGTGTGGGGAATGTTCCGGAGCGGAGACGTCCCGGGTTCGATTAATAAAGGACCCGAATAAAGGGCTGGATGTAGATCTACAGTATATATATATGTATGTGTGTGTGTATATGGGGCAATTTGGAGCATTCAGTTCACCTTGATACATGTTTTTGGACTGTGGGAGGAAACCGGAGAACCCGGAGGAAACCCACGTGGACACGGGGAGAACATGGAAACTCCATCCAGATGGGGATTCGAACCGGGGAATCCCCAGTGCTGAGAGGAGAACATGCCAAGCCACTATGCCGCCCTAATAATCCAGGGGAGAACGTTTCGGGCGCTGGGCAGATAGACCCAGAACAGGGGGGGCAATCCATCACTGAACACACACACTCACTCACACACTCCATATGGGGCAATTTGGAGAACTCAATTGACCTTGATCCATGTTTTTGGACTGTGGGAGGAAACCGGAGAACCTGGAGGAAACCCACGCGGACACGGGGAGAACATGGGAACTCCACCCAGATGGGGATTCGAACCGGGAATCTCCAGCGCTGAGAGGAGAACATGCTAAACCACTAAGCCACCATGCCACTCCCTCATACTTTATATGGGGCAATTTGGAGAACTCAATTGACCTTCATCCATGTTTTTGGACTGTGGGAGGAACCCGGAGGAAACCCACGCGGACACGGGGAGAACATGGAAACTCCACCCAGATGGGGATTCGAACCAGGAACCCCCAGTGCTGAGAGGAGAACATGCTAAACCACTAAGCCACTGTGCCACCCTAACATCCATCCATTATCTTCTGCTTTATCCTCTATTAGGGTCGCGGTGGGGTTCTCCATGCCCATCCAGGGGAGAACGTTTCGGGCGCTGGGCAGATAGACCCAGGACAGGGGGGCAATCTATCACTGAACACACACTCTCTCACACACACACTATATGGGGCAATTTGGAGAATTCAATTCTCTCCTTGATCCATGTTTATGGACTGTGGGAGGAAACCGGAGAACCCGGAGGAAACCCATGCGGACACGGGGAGAACATGCAAACTCCACCCGGTTTGGGATTCGAACCTGGAATCCCTAGTGCTGAGAGGAGAACATGCTAAATCACTAAGCCACCGTGCTGCCCTAAAAAAAATATATAAATATATAATAAATAATGATATTAAACATGTGAAGTCGTTGGTCGTGTTGCCGTGGCGATAACTCCGCCTCCTCTCCTCAGTTTCGGGAAGCGTTCTGCGGGGAGCCTGCGGCGCGGCTGCGAGTGCATCGTCCTCGAGGCGTCCGAAATGATCGTGGTGAGTCTGCGCCTGCGTTGGCCACGCCCCCCCCCCCCCCCCCCCCCCCCCCCCCGACCCGCTCGCACCGCCAGGCTGACCCCCCCCCCCCCCTGTGTTTTCTAGGTGGACTACGTGGAGGACGGCGAGGAGTACTTCCAGCGGCAGGCGTCGCACCGGCAGTCCCGCAGAAGGTTCCGCAAGATCAACCAGCGCGGCGAGCGGCAGACCATCATCGACACGGTGGAACACTACCCCCTCAGCAAGCCGCCGCTGCCCCCGGGGTACCACACGGTACGCCAAGCCACTCCCCAATCCACTCCTGAAAGATCAAAGCCAGACGTTCTAATACGTCATCATCATAATCATTATGTATTCAAGCGGCCACTTTATTAGAGACACATCTCCCCTCGCCCATCCGCTGGGCAGATACACTCAGGACAGGGGGGCAATCTATCACTGGACACACTCATGTTAAAATTGCTATATGGGGCAATTTGGAGAATTCAATTCACCTTGAGTCATGTTTTGGGACTGTGGGAGGAAACCCACGCGGACACGGGGAGAACATGCAAACTCCACCCGGATTGGGATTCGAACCGGGAATCGCCAGCGCTGAGGAGAACATGCCAAACCACTAAGTCACCGTGCCGCTCGTATTTCCATCCATCCATCATCTTCTGCTTTATGATGATGTTCCCCATGCCCATCCAGGGTAGAACGTCTCAAACACTGGGCAGATACACCCAGGACAGGGGGGCAATCTATCACTGTACACACATACACACTCTATATGGGGCAATTTGGAGAACTCAATTCGCCTTGAGTCATGTTTTGGGACTGTGGGAGGAAACCGGAGAACCCAGAGGAAACCCACGCAGACACGGGGAGAACATGCAAACTCCACCCAGATGGGGACTCGAACCGGGAATCGCCAGCGCTGAGAGGAGAACATGCCAAACCACTAAGCCACCCTGCCGCCCGTATTTCCATCCATCCATCATCTTCTGCTTTATCCTCTACTAGGGTCGTGGGGGGGGGTTCCCCATGCCCATCCAGGGGAGAACGTCTCGAGCACTGGGCAGATACACCCAGGACAGGGGGGCAATCTATCACTGTACACACTCACACATACACACTCTATATGGGGCAATTTGGAGAACTCAGTTCACCTTGATCCATGTTTTTGGACTGTGGGAGGAAACTTGAGAACTTGAGTGTCCGTGGAGAACGTGCAAACTCCACCCACATTGGCATTGGAACCCAGCGCGGAGAGGAGAACATGCCAACCACTAAGCCACCACACTGCCCAACTTCATTTATCTTTTAGATCATTCATCTTTGCAGCCCTTTCCCCTTTAGTCTGTTGTAGCCCTGCAACCTAAAGGTCCCCGGTTTGATTCCCGGTCCTCACAAGTACTACGCCTGAAGTGCCCTTGGGCAACTCACCTAACCCTGGATGCCCCCTCGAGAAACGCCCGCACCATTCAGATAGGTGGTGTGCTGTTGTAGCCCATCAAACCAAAGGTTCCTTAACTAGTTCTCCATTAACCCCTCACAGAACCTGGCACGGTGGGTTTGTGAGGTTCTACCCCGAATCATTAAAGCTAGTGTCTCTAATAAACTGTCCATTCGGCGTATTTAATTCTATTGTTATGAAAGACGTTCTCGCTGTCTCAGAATGCTCGTCCTGAAGCGTTTCGGTCCTGAATTGCATTCCACGAGCTCGTAAGCCTGCCCTCTGCTGGACGTTCACGTAATGACCACGTCAGATGGTCCACAGAGATAGTTCTGCAGGGTTCCGGAAATGTAGAGCCACAGGTCCTGACTGAAACATGAACCGGGTCGGGTTCACAGTCTTATTGATTTAAAAAATATATCATATTAAACTTTATTGATTCGCTCTAGAAATTGAGATTCCAGTACAAAGTCCACACAGGACAAAAAAAAAAAATATATATATATATATATATATATTCATTCATTCATTCATTCATTATCTCCGGCTTTATCCTCTATTAGAGTCGTGGTGGGGTTCCCCATGCCCATCCAGGGGAGAACGTCTCGGGCGCTGGGCAGATAGACCCAGGACAGGGCGCCAATCCATCGCTGGACACACACTCACTCACACAGACACACTCTATATGGGGCAATTTTGAGAATTCAATTGACTTAATCCATGTTTTTGGACTGTGGGAGGAAACCGGAGAACCCGGAGGAAACCCACGCAGACACGGGGAGGACATGGAAACTCCACCCAGATGGGGATTCGAACCAGGAATCCCTAGCGCTGAGAGGAGAACATGCTAAACCACTAAGCCACCGTGCCGCCCTTATATATATATATATATAAAATTCATCAATTACTTTGGGGGACGGGGGGGGACAGGGGTTCCCCATGCCCATCCAGGGGAGAACGTTTCGGGCGCTGGGCAGATACACCCAGGACAGGGGGGCAATCTATCACTGGACACACACACTCTATATGGGGCAATTTGGAGAGTTCAATTCACCTTGATCCATGTTTTTGGACTGTGGGAGGAAACCGGAGAACCCGGAGGAAACCCACGCAGACACAGGGAGAACATGGAAACTCCACCCAGATGGGGATTCGAACCGGGAATCCCTAGCGCTGAGAGGAGAACATGCCAACCACTAAGCCACCATGCGGTGTGTGTGTGTGTGTGTGTGTGTGTGTATATACAGTTGTGATCAAATTTATTCAATCCCCAATGCTGCGAAGGGTTTTATGGAATTCAGTGCACATTTGTAATTGTGTTCATAATGAAATCTTACAAGGACTTGTTAAAGAACTAAATGCAACTAAGATAGCATCAATTGTTTTTGTCATAAAGTATTAAATGGCCTTTTTGTGATTTCTTCATTGACACAATTATTCAACCCCTTTACAACTACCACTCATAAGAACAGAGGTTCATTCCAGTGCTTTCAATCAGGTATTGAAAACACCTGTGGATGTCAACGAGCAGCAATCAAGCATGATAAGCACCAATTAGGCAGATTTAAAAGGACTGTGATACTCAGCTCCTTCTAGACATCTACTGGTGTGTTTACAAGCATGGTGAAGGCAAGAGAATGGTCCCAGAAGACAAGAGAAGAGGTTATTGCTCTTCACAAGAATGGCAATGGATATAAAAAGATTGCGAAGTTGTTAAATATTCCAAGAGACACTATCGGAAGTATCATTCGCAAGTTCAAGTTAAAGGGCACAGTGGAAACGTTACCTGGTCGTGGCAGAAAGAAGATCCTGACCGCGACCGCTGTGCGCTACCTGAAGCGTAATGTGGAGAAAAATCCCCGCGTGACTGCTAAGGAACTGAAAAAAGACCTGTCAGATGTGGGCACTGAAGTTTCAGCTCAGACAATAAGGCGCGCACTGCATAACGAAGACCTCCATGCCAGAACTCCCAGGCGCACCCCCTTGCTGACTCCAAAGAACAAGAAAAGTCGACTGCAGTATGCCAAAAATCATGTGGACAAGCCACAAAGGTTTTGGGACAGTGTACTGTGGTCAGATGAAACTAAATTAGAACTGTTTGGGACAATGGACCAGCGCTATGTTTGGAGGAGGAAGAACCAGGCTTATGAACAAAAGAACACCTTGCCTACTGTGAAGCATGGCGGGGGGTCAATTATGCTTTGGGGCTGTTTTGCTTCTAATGGTACAGGAAAGCTTCAACGTGTGCAGGGTACCATGAATTCCCTTCAGTACCAGGAGATCTTGGAGGAAAATGTGATGGAGTCAGTCACAAACCTGCGGCTTGGGAGACGTTGGACCTTCCAACAGGACAATGATCCGAAGCACACATCCAAGTCCACTAGAGCATGGTTGAACATGAAAGGCTGGAACATTCTAGAGTGGCCATCGCAATCACCAGACTTAAATCCAATTGAGAACCTCTGGTGGGACCTAAAGAAGGCAGTTGCAGTGCGCAAGCCTAAGAATGTGACTGAACTGGAGGCTTTTGCCCATGAAGAATGGGCTAAGATACCCATAGGTCGCTGCAAGACACTTGTGTCAAGCTATGCTTCACGCTTGAAAGCTGTCATAACTGGAAAAGGATGTTGTACTAAGTACTGAAAAATAATGTCACTAGGGGGTTGAATAAAACTGATAATGATGTGAGCACAGTAAAGACATTTGTGGTTATTCCATCATAAATATTATGTTATATTTGTCTAATTTATAAGTGCCTCTTTGATATAATTGTAAATAAGATGACTGAAATGATCCAAATCAATGTCAAACTGGCCAAAACACTTTATTTCAGTGGGGGTTGAATAAATTTGATCACAACTGTATATATATATATATATATATATATATATATATATATATATATATACACTTTAGGGATGAGCTGATTAATCTTTCTTGCAATTAATCGTGATTTAAAACATTACAATTAATTAATTGTAAGAGCAACTCAACATCGTCATGACGACACAACTAACGTTCCACTTACAGTACACGTGCTTTTACATCGTCTTTCCCGAAACAGTTACGCCAAAAAAAACAACAACAAATATTTACTTTACGTGACACAAATGTAAAAAAATTTAAATCTTTACTTTGATTTTCACAAAACAATTGACTATTTTGTCTTTATTTTGAGCAAAAGCCCTGCGTTGTATTTTTCCGAGACGTATTTTGAATATTGGTGATTATTTCTTAGTAATAATAAATAATCGCACCTTCGAAATCTGTCTCCATTTCATCCCGACTATAGAAATAATAATTAATTAATTAATTGCTTTGATGAAACACTTACAAACGCACTATAATAAAAAAAAAAAGTAACGCTGACTAACAGGATTCCGCTTTCTCTAACCATCACACTGCCCTCTAGTGTCCAAATTGCAGAAGTCAGTTTGTAAACAGTGTAACAGGTTTAGTGCTGATTTCTGTTTATATGAATCTGTATTTTAGGATTTAAAATAATGTATTGTATATGTGAAGCTCGGGGGGGGGGGGGGGGTATTGTTAATGATGTCACGGCTGGACCAACGGCTCAGCCAATCAGCATTAGGGTTTGGAACGAGCTTTATATTATATTATATGTGTATATTATGTGAAAAGTCCTGCCGATTTTTATTTTATTATGATGTTAATACTATACTGCGGTGCTCCGGCTGCCGTCCTATCCCATCCGTTGTCGTCCTGTTGCCCCGCCTCTCCCCTCATGGAGAGAGAGGTTGTCGAGTTTTTGTCTCATCGATGATTATTGTGATTGGTTACTAAAAGTGGGCGTGTCTTTCCTTTGTTTTCGGCTACAGGACGCCACCAAGTCTCAGGTAACGGCGCCTCACGCTCCCGCCCACCCCTCTGACCGCCTTCCCGTTCGCCCGCCGCCCCTCTGTCCTGCCTCATTTGCATAAGACACATTATTAGGCACTTTGGCATGTTCTCTGCTGCACTTTCTTCATAGATTCCTTTGTAGGTTCTCCTCCGGGGCTTCGGGTGGACTCCCGCGTCACCGTTCTAAGGCGTTAGCTGCGAAGGGAGGGATCGGTCACGTGTATCGACTGAGTCATTTGTTAATGAACTCCTGTAAATGACTCAGTTTAGTAGGTCACCTGCTGTCATGTCCATCGCCCCCCCCCCCCCCCCCCCCTCCACCCGACATAAGCACCGATCAGACTCACTCTCACTAATCCGTGAGCGCTAGCACTCTCTCCCGAGCGAGGGAGAACGTCATGTTGCCGGACGAGGACCGGAGCGGAACCGTGGGACGGGGCGGAGAACGGGTTGGAGGACGGGGCGGAGGACGGGGCGAGTGGGGTTTCTGTTTTGAGGGGGCGGGACGGTGTGGGGCCTGCCGTCCGTGATCCATGAGGACGTTGGTTCTCGTGCGCCGTCATGGAGTCGGGAGAACCCCGAGGAGAACCGTGAGTACACGCAGACCCTCGTTTTTTCGGTTCCGCAACCATCAGAACCAACGCGTTCTAGAACGAGCGCCCGCACCGAAACGTCGAAACGTATGATGTTTTTTTCCCGTAAGGTGTGAGAAAGTCGGGCATTCGTGTTCCGCTCCCGAGTTCCAAATCCGTCCATCCATCCATTATCTTCTTCTTTATCCTCTACTAGAGACACCCAGGACAGGGGGGCAGTCTGTCACTGGACACGCTCACTCACACAGACACACTCTATATGGGGCAATTTGGAGAATTCAATTCACCTTGACCCATGGTTTTGGACTGTGGGAGGAAACTGGAGAACCCCAGAGGAAACCCACGTGGACACGGGGAGGACATGCAAACTCCACCCAGATTGGGATTCGAACCGGGAATCCCCAGCGCTGAGAGGAGAACATGCCAAACCACTAAGCCAACGTGCCGCCCCGAGTTCGAAAATCATTTAAATTAAATTTAAAATTCCCGGTTTGAATCCCGATCTGGGTGGAGTTTGCATGTCCTCCACGTGTCTCCATATGGGTTTCCTCTGGGTTCTTCTCCCACAGTCCAAAAACATGGATCGAGGTGAATTGAATGCTCCAAATTGCCCAAATAGAGTAAGTGTGTGCCCAGTGATAGATTGCCCCCCTGTCCTGGGTGTATTTGCCCAATGGATGGATGGACTCAGTATCTTCTAATCATAGCGTTGTGTATTTAACGGCAACATCTGCATGTAGGTCATCTGAATTAGGCCATGAGTTCAAACTCATAACCCCACTGCCCCTCTCTCTCTCTCTCTCTCTCTCTCTCTCTCTCTCTTCACACTGATTAGAGTTAAGCATGTGCTCCCTCACACGCGTGCTCGCCGTTAATACACCCCGCCTCCACTGGAATGTAAACACAGTGCATGATCGTTCCTTCTCTGGACCATTCAACATCTCCACACACTGCTTTTTAAAGAACCCGCCGCATCCCGAACGATACGCGTATCCTCTTTTCCTACACTACCACTTCCACCGCCGTAGGTAACCTCTGTGATGTCATGCACTGAATGGAGAACCATCGTGGAGACCCTTGTGTCCCCAGAACCTCAACCTCGGTGGTGTTGGAGGTTCAGTCAGGTGTTGGGTTGAGTTCTGTGAAGCTGAAAGAACCGATCCAGTTCGTGAGTCCATGAACCAATCGGCCGGCGACTCGGCGAGACCCGAATCTAAAGTGTCATTTGTATGTAGCTTCCTCTCCGGCTTCTCCTTGGACGACCATGTAGGAGCAGCAGGGACCCGGCGTATTGAGAGGCGCTGTCTCGGCTCGTCAAACGACGGCTCCGCTGGTACGCCCCACCCACTCCACTTGGGCCAGAGGTTGGCATCCGGAGTGACCGCCAATGACCTCATGTTCCGACCGAGCCAACTAGGGAAGGAGACACTTATGTCCTCAGAACCTCAAACTCGGTGGTGTTGGAGGTTCAGTCAGGTGTTGGGTTGAGTTCTGTGAAGCTGAAAGAACCGATCCAGTTCGTGAGTCCATGAACCAATCGGCCGGCGACTCGGCGAGACCCGAATCTAAAGTGTCATCTGTACGTTCTCTATGTATCTTCCTCCCCGACGGGGAGGCAGGGACCCGGAGTTATGACTCGTCAAACGACGGCTCCGCTGGTACGCCCCGCCCACTCCACTTGGGCCAGAGTTGGGCATCCAGAGTGACCGCCAATGACATCATGTTCCGACCGAGCCAACTCTCTCCATGCACCAATTCTCGTCTCGGTTTAAAGACTTGCAGATACACTATTGGCAACATCTGGCGGGTGTGACCCTCACCCTCTCAATGCCCTCGGTTCTGAACCCCCTGCCCCTCCAAATATTGCCCCACCGGCCATTTCAAGATGCTTTGAAGAAGCAAAAAGCCAACAACTGTGACCTCGTTCTACCAAATCACTTGTCCATCCAGAGGTATCAGAGGACCCCCATCATCATCATCGTCGTCGCTTTAGGTCCAGAGCAGTATGGGAAATGTCATGCCATTGGAGCCATGGTTTCCATGGAGTCACCATGTAAGCACTGAACGGAGAGCCCTCGTGGAGACCCTTATGTCCTCAGAACCTCAAACTCGGTGGTGTTGGAGGTTCAGTCAGGTGTTGGGTTGAGTTGAACCAATCGGCCGGAGACTCTGTGAGACCCGAATCTAAAGTGAAGGGAATATTTGTCGTCATCGGTACGTTCCGTCCTCTTTCTCCTTGGACGACTATGCAGGAACCTCGGTTAAAAGACACGAAGATACACTAATAGCAATATCTGGCGGATGTGACCCTCACCCTCTCAATGCCCTTGAGAGGGTGCCAATGGTTCTGAACCCCCTGCCCCTCCAACATTGCCCCACCGGTCATTTCAGGATGGTTGGTTGAGCGGGGGGGCAGCATCAACAGTGTAGGACAGCCATGTACAGTCCGTGTGGACATCATGTGATCTGTATTTAACAATTGTAAAACTATAAGTCCATTGAGGGCATATCCTGCAGGACCGCCGGTCCAATAGAAATCCAGGTTCCGTCCAGTACTCGTCGTAGGCGCATCCATCCAGAGGTATCGGAGGACCCACCTGTCCTTTTAGCAATAGGACATACCACCGTCCCCGCACCACGTTTTGGTCCCCGATGACATGGACCCCCTTTTCCTAGCGGTGTCTTAAACACATGTTCGTGAGGTAGGCGCCAAGTTGGAGTCCTCCCTGAGGTAAAGGTTTCCCTCCTATCCCGTTTCAGCTTCCCGCAGATCTGTCCAAACTCCAGCTCTCTGACGGCGGCCACCTCCACATGTCCACCAGCCAATCACGCTCCAGCATTGCCAGCGACTCGGGGAGCAGCAGCCTGTCGGATATCTATCAGGTTCGTATCTCAGGACGAGGCGCGATTTTCGCCGCTAAGTTAAGGTTGAACGCTCTGATCTCAGACAGCCCCCCCCCCCTCCTCTTTTCCACCAATCAGGCGACAGAGAGCGACTGTGGCGAGGTGGACCTCAGCGGGTTACCCGAGACGGCCGTCGACTCGGACGAGGAGGACGACGACGAAGAGGTGGGGAGGTCTGCGGACCCGCTCATGAGTCGGGACATCGTGCGGGACTGTTTGGAGAAGGACCCCATGGACCGTACGGATGATGACATCGGTGAGTTTTTTGGGGTCCGCTTTGTCGCGTTGTTGCGTTCCGCACCGGTCTTTAACGTTGGTTCTACGCTGGTTCTCTTTCAGAGCAGCTACTGGAGTTCGTCCAGCAGCTCCCGGCGTTCGCCAGCCTCAGTGTGTCGGTGAGGCGTGAGCTCTGCGCCGTCATGGTGTTCGCCGTCGTGGAACGTGCCGGCACCGTCGTGCTCAACCACGGCGAGGAGGCGAGTCCAGAGCCGTTATAATTTACTAAAAATGGCAAATTTACTAACCTAGAACGATCAATTAGTTATATAAGTTTAAGTTCAGGCGGCACGGTGGCTTAGTGGTTAGCACGTTCGCCTCTCAGCGCTAGGGATTCCCGGTTCGAATCCCCATCTGGGTGGAGTTTCCATGTTCTCCCCATGTCTGCGTGGGTTTCATCCGGGTTCTCCGGTTTCCTCCCACAGTCCAAAAACATGGATCAAGTCAATTGAATTCTCAAAATTGCCCCACATATAGAGTCTGTGTGAGTGGGTGTGTGCCCAGCGATGGATTGGCGCCCTGTCCTGGGTCTTTCTGCCCGGCGCCCGGGACGTTCTCCCCTGGATGGGCATGGGGAGCCCCACCGCGACCCTGGTAGAGGATAAAGCGGGAGATAATGAATGAATGAATGAAGTTTAAGTTCATTTAATTTATTTATAGAGCGGCGCTACAGAGTTATAAACCTTTAAACCCAAGACAAAATTCCCTGTTATGTTGATATCTTAAGGAGGAAACCTTGTGAGGACCGAGGCTCAGTGGGAGACTCGTCCTCCTTGAGCATCAACAGTGTAGGACAGCCATGTACAGACCGTGTGGTGGTCATGTAACCCGTATTTAACAATTGTAAAACTCTAGAAGTCCATTGAGGGCGTCCTGCAGGACCGCCGGTCCAATCGAACTCCAGGTTCCGTCCAGACATGGAAATGTTAGGCTAACTCAAGCGAGGCTTACTCAAATCTTAAGTGTGGAATGTGTGTTGCAGCTGGACTCGTGGTCGGTGATCCTGAATGGCGCGGTGGAGGTGATGTATCCGGGTGGACAGAGTGAGACCGTGGGGATGGGTGGCAGTTTTGGTGTCTCGCCCTCCATGGAGAAGGAGCTGATGGTGGGCGTGATGAAGACAAAAGTGGACGACTGTCAGGTCTGAACCTGTCCTTTAAAAGATGAGTTCAGCTCTGATGTTTGTACGTTGTTATTAAAGTGTGTGTTTGTGCGTGTGTGTTGGTGTGTGTTGATGTGTGTGTGCCTTGGTGTGCCTGTGCATGTTGGTGTGTGTGTTGGTTTGTGTGTGGGTGCGTGTATGCGTGTTGGTGTGTTGGCGTGTGGATGTGTGTGTGCGTTGGTGTGCTTGTGCATGTTGGGGTGTGTGTGTGTGTGTGCGTGCGCACACACGTGTTGGTTTGTGTGTGGGTGCGTGTTTGTGTGTTGATGTGTATGCGCCTTGGTGCGTGTATGCATGTTGGTTGGTGTGTGTGTGTGTACGTCTTGGTTTGTGTGTTGGTCTTTTTGTATGTGTGTGTGTTGCCGTGCGTTTGTGTGGGTGTTGGTTTGTGTGTTGGTCTTTTTGTATGTGTGTGTTGGTTTGTGTGTGTATGTCGTGTGTTGGCATGTGTTGATGTGTGTGTGCACATGTTGGTTTTTGTGTGTGTGTACGTCTTGGTTTGTGTGTTGGTCTGTTTGTGTGTTGGTGTGCGTGTCGTTGTGCATGTTGGTTGGTGTGATTGTGTGTTGGTTTGTTTGTGTGTTGGTGTGCGTTGTCGTTGTGCATGTTGGTTGGTGTGATTGTGTGTTGGTCTGTTTGTATGTTGGTGTGGGTGTTGGTTTGTTTGTGTCTGTGTTGGTTTGTGTTGATGTGCGTGTGCATGTTGGATTGTGCTTTTGTGTGTGTTGTTTTGTGTGTGTTGGTTTGTATTGATGTGTATGTATGTTGGATTGTGCGTTTTGGTTTGTGTGTGTGTGTTGATGTGTGTGTGCGCGTGTGTGTTCTTGTGCACACAGTTTGTGTGTATTGCACAGCAGGACTACTGCTGCATCCTGAATCAGGTGGAGCAGAACACCCAGCGGGTGGAGGAGGAGGGCGAGATCGTCATGGTTAAAGAACATCGAGAACTCGACCGGACGGGAACCCGCAAGGGACACATCGTCGTCAAGGTACCTCGAATCCGTCCGTCGGACACCGTCCGTCTGTATTTCTGGGGGCATGTGACTAAAGCTCCACCTCTTTCAGGGGACTCATGAGCGGCTGATTCAGCATCTGGTGGAGGATCACTCGGTGGTGGATCCCACGTTCATCGAAGACTTCCTGTTAACCTACCGCACCTTCCTGTCCAGTCCGCTTGTCGTCGGCCAAAAGCTTCTGGACTGGTTCCAGGAGCCCAGCTTGCGTGATAAGGTACGAACACAAATGCACAACTGCCAACGTGCCGGACGACACAAATACCACCGTGACCCCTAGAGATGGCGGTTCCAGAACCCTGTCACCTTATGATTGCACGACTGTGTTTAAGAGACGGAGGATCTCCAACCTCACTCCCTCTGGATTGTCTGTAGTTTCCACATCGTATCCACTCTAGATTATCGCAGCAGCTCATAGAGCCAGAGGTTCCTGACCCTCGTCAACTGTCAGTTGTTATGGTGGCCCAAGGAAACAGTAGTTCCAGAACCTTGTTAATTGTGGCAGTGGTCTTAAAGGGTATAGTTCCAGAACCTTGTTACCTCTCAATTGTGGCAGTGGCTCTTAGAGACAGGGGGTTTTAATCTTCGTGAACCCTTAATTGTGGTCGTGGCTCCAAAAGACGGTAGTTGCTTAACCTTTTTATCTCTTAATTGTTGCCAAGGCTCTTAAAGAGTATAGTTCCAGAACCTTGTTACCTCTCAATTGTGGCAGAGGACCTTAAAGAGTATAGTTCCAGAACCTTGTTACCTCTTAATTGTGGCAGAGACTCTTAAAGAGTATAGTTCCAGAACCTTGTTACCTCTTAATTGTGGCAGAGACTCTTAAAGAGTATAGTTCCAGAACCTTGTTACCTCTTGGTTGTGGCAGAGGACCTTAAAGAGTATAGTTCTAGAACCTTGTGACCTCTCGATTGTGGCAGAGGATCTTAAAGAGTATAGTTCCAGAACCTTGTTACCTCTTAATTGTGGCAGAAGACCTTAAAGAATATAGACCCAGAACCTTGTTACCTCTCGATTGTGGTAGAGGCTCTTAAAGAGTATAGTTCCAGAACCTTGTTACCTCTAAATTGTGGCAGAGGCTCTTAGAGACAGGGGTTTTTAATCCTCATGAACCCTTAACTGTGGTCGTGGCTCCAAAAGACGATAGTTGCTTAACCTTGTTATCTCTTAATTGTTGCTAAGGCTCTTAAAGAGTATAATTCCAGAACCTTGTGACCTCTCGATTGTGGCAGAAGACCTTAAAGAGTACAGTTCCAGAACCCTGTTACCTCTTAATTGTGGCAGGGGCTCTTAAAGATATAGACCCAGAACCTTGTTTCCTCTCCATTTCTGGCCAAAGCTTTTAAAGAGTATAGTTCCAGAACCTTGTTACCTCCTAATTGTGGCAGAAGACCTTAAAGAATAGAGACCCAGAACCTTGTTACCTCTTGATTGTGGCAGAGTCTCTTAAAGAGTATAGTACCAAAACCTTGTTACCTCTTGATTGTGGCAGTCTCTTAAAGAGTATAGTTCCAAAACCTAGTTACCGCTAAATTGTGGCAGAAGACTTTAAAAAGTATAGCCTTGTTACCTATTGATTGTGGTAGAGGCTCTTAAAGCATATAGTTCCAGAACCTTGTAACCTTTTGATTGTGGCAGAGGCTCTTAAAGAGTATGGTTCCAGAACCTTGTTACCTCTAAATTGTGGCAGTGGCTCTTAGAGACAGGGCTTTTTAATCCTCATGAACCCTTATTGTGGTCGTGGCTCCAAAAGACGGTAGTTGCTTAACCTTGTTATCTCTTAATTGTTGCCAAGGCTCTTAAAGAGTATAGTTCCAGAACCTTGTTACCTCTCAATTGTGCCAGAAGAACTTAAAGAATATAGACCCAGAACCTTGTGACCTCTAAATTGTGGCAAAAGACCTTAAAGAGTATAGTTCCAGAACCCTGTTACCTCTTAATTGTGGCAGGGGCTCTTAAAGATATAGACCCAGAACCTTGTTTCCTCTCCATTTCTGGCCAAAGCTCTTAAAGAGTATAGTTCTAGAACCTTGTTACCTCTTCATTGTGGGAGAGGCTCTTAAAGAATATAGTTCCAGAACCTTGTTACCTCTCGATTGTGGCAGAGGCTCTTAAAGAGTATAGTTCCAGAACCTTGTTACCTCTTGATTGTGGCAGAGGCTCTTGGACTCAGGAGTTTTTAATCTTCATCAACCCTTAATTGTGGTCGTTGCTCCAAAAGACGATAGTTGCTTAACCTTGTTACCTCTTAATTGTGTCCGTGGTCTTAAAGAATATAGTTCCAGAACCTTGTTACATCTTAATTGTGTCAGTGGTCTTAAAGAGTATAGTTCCAGAATCTTGTTGCCTCCTAATTGTGGCAGAAGACCTTAAAGAATATTGACCCAGAAACTTGTTACCTCTCGATTGTGGCAGAGGCTCTTAAAGAGTATAATTCCAGAACCTTGTTACCTCTCGTTTGTGGCAAAGGCTCTTAGAGTGTAGTTCCAGAACCTTGTTACCTCTTCATTGTGGCAGAGGCTCTTAAAGAGTATAGATCCAGAACCGTGTTACCTCTTGATTGGGGCAGAAGCTCTTAAAGATTATAGTTCCAAAACCTTGTAACCTCTTAATTGTGGCAAAGGCTCTTAAACAATATAGTTCCAGAACCTTGTTACCCCTTGTTTGTGGCAAAGGCTCTTAAAGAGTGTAGTTCCAGAACCTTGTTACCTCTTCATTTTGGCAGAGGCTCTTAAAGAGTATAATTCCAGAACCTTGTTACCTCTCGTTTGTGGCAAAGGCTCTTAGAGTATAGTTCCAGAACCTTGTTTCCTCTCAATTGTGGTAGTGGCTCTTGGAGTCAGGGGTTTTTAATCCTCATCAACCCTTAATAGTGGTTGTGACTCCAAAAGACGGTAGTTGCTTAACCTTGTTACCTCTTAATTGTGGCAGAGGCTCTTATAGAGTATAGTTCCAGAACCGTGTTACCTCTTGATTGGGGCAGAAGCTCTTAAAGATTATAGTTCCAAAACCTTGTAACCTCTTAATTGTGGCCGTGGTTAAAGAGTATAGTTTCAGAACCTTGTTACCCCTTGTTTGTGGCAAAGGCTCTTAAACAATATAGTTCCAGAACCTTGTTGCCTCTCAATTATGGCCGTGGTTAAAGAGTATAGTTTCAGAACCTTGTTACCCCTTGTTTGTGGCAAAGGCTCTTAAACAATATAGTTCCAGAACCTTGTTGCCTTTCAATTATGGCCGTGGTTAAAGAGTATAGTTTCAGAACCTTGTTACCCCTTGTTTGTGGCAAAGGCTCTTAAAGAGTGTAGTTCCAGAACCTTGTTACCTCTTCATTTTGGCAGAGGCTCTTAAAGATTATAGTTCCAGAACCTTGTTACCTCTCGTTTATGGCAAAGGCTCTTAAAGAGTATAGTTCCAGAACCTTGTTTCCTCTCAATTGTGGCAGTTGCTCTTGGAGTCAGGGGTTTTTAATCCTCATCAACCCTTAATTGTGGTTGTGACTCCAAAAGACGGTAGTTGCTGAACCTTGTTACCTCTTGATTGTGGCAGAGGCTCTTAAAGAGTATAGTTCCAGAACCTTGTTACCTCTCAATTGTGGTAGTGGCTCTTAAAGAGTATAGTTCCAGAACCTTGTTACCTCTTGATTGTGGCAGAGGCTCTGAGAGATGGTAGTTGCTTAAACTCTTCACTGTTTAATTGTTGCAAAACCTTGTTGCCTCTCGAGCGTGGTTTTTGGCAACGGCAGTCTCTTAATTCTGAGCATGTCCTATAACGTTATATAGTACCCGACCCGGAGCATACTCACTCTTAGTTCCTCACTGTTTGACGCTCATGACGCTGTTTGTATTTGATCCGCTCCTCCAGGTCACCCGGGTCGTGTTGCTCTGGGTCAATAACCACTTCTGCGACTTTGAGGGAAACCCGGACATGACGCAGTTCCTGCAGGAGTTCCAGAACAATCTGGAAAGAGAAGTACGACCCCCCCCCCTTCCCCCAGGTTTATCAGACTCATGTTCTCTTTGGCATGTTCTCATGATCTTCTTTCACTGAGCAGAAGATGAGTGGCCAGTTGAGGTTGCTCAACATCGCCTGTGCCGCCAAAGCCAAACCTCGAGTGGTGTCCATCAGCAGGGTCTCCCGGGACTCACCCCTGCCCTTTACGCTGATCGGGGGCTCTGAGCGTGGGACACACCTCTTCATCAGCACCATAGAACTGGGCAGCAAGGCCGAGGAGGCGGGACTTAAATGTGGAGACCAGGTAAGACAACGTTGCAACATGGCCCTCTCAAGTCATGTGGTCATTCCGGGGTCAGCGTTATGTTAGGTCTGGTCGTTATGTGGCACCCTGGATCTAAGAACAATTTCTAGAAGAGGGACTGACCACAAGGTCAAGCCCCTTAGAACCGCCGGGGTGTCAGATAACGAGGAACGACAGAATCAGGCATGACCTCAGAGGTTTATTTGGCAGATTGGTCAAAAGAATATGCACATGGGACCCTTTTTATTGACTCTTTTATTGACACCCCCCCCCCCCCCCACGGACTGGCTGACTAGATTTTAGAGGTGAACGGACAGACCTTCGAGAACGTGCAGCTGTCCAAAGCCACCGAGATTCTGAAGAACAACCTGCAACTTTCCATGAGCGTGAAGACCAACCTCCTGGGTGAGTCCTCACAATGCTTTCCTCATTTGCTCTGACGGTAACTGGTCCCGCGAGTAGAACCCTGACCGAGCGTCCCCGCTCCTCGCAGTCTTCAAGGAGCTGGTGGCGCGAATGGCCGAAGAACGGAAGAACGGCGTTCCCCATCTCCCCAAGATTGGCGATGGCAAGAAGAGCCCCCGCTTCTCGGTTCCTGACCTCGGGGCTACGTCTGGGGCTGGAGCCGTGGGCCAGGAGAGGATCAGCAAGAAGGTGAAGGCCCATACCGTCGGCGGCCGTAACAAACTCATGAAGATCTTCGACAAGAAGCGAATCAGCATTCTACCTCAGAAGCCGTACAGGTACGTCCTAACTCGCCACAACTCGGGACGATCACGTGATTTAGGCCGGAACTGGACATTGAACACCAAAAAAAGGGTCGTCAGTTTTAGCGCAGTTAGCCGATATGCTTTCCCAAAACATTCCCGTTCCCCAAAACAGAACACAAACATTAATAAAAACATCTGCAATGCATGCTGGGAAAGTGCTAATGATAATTGCTGGTAGTTAGGGGTACATAACAGTACGCCAGTCAGTTCCATTGACCCGCCCACCTTTATAAGCAGATTGAATGTAATGTACGTTTAAATGAGGCAGGGGGGCGTGGCCTCACGTCGGTTTTGGGATTCGAGAGCGAGGGAAGGTCTCGGGCACGCCTGGTTCAGTCCATCTTGTTGCTTTCCCTCTTGACAGCGACCTCGCGTTGGGCCAGTCGCAAGACGACAGCATCGTGGGCCTGAGGCCGACCAAACAAGCCCCACCCACCTCGCAGCTCAGCGGGAGCCTGTCATCCAGCAACCCCGACTTGGCACAGGGCCAGCAGCGCATCATCGACTACAGCACGCAGCCACCCGGTAAAGCCCCGCCTCCACCACAGCCCCCCCCCCACGCATCGCATCCTGCCTCACACATACACATACAGGATATACTGCTTTGTTCCCCTCCCCATCCCGTCCTGTTTTCGGGTTTCGGGTGGGGGGAGGGCGGGATGGGGGGGTACCACTGAGCCCATGTGACATGCTAATACCTCCACCACCTTGTTCTCACTCACAGCACCCGGATCCACTCGTGAGTACACGTAGTCACCGTAACGACGCCGTAGAGATTGCTTGGCTACTCCTCTTCCTCCTCTTGCCTCGACCTCGTCAGGCTCTTGTAGATACACGGCCATCTCTGTCCCTGTGATCGAGGGGGGGGTGTGGGGTGTGGGGGGGGTTCCTCCTCTTTGCTTGTGATTCCTTTCTGCTCATGGTTTTCTCTTTCCTCAGATCTCTGCTTGTCTGTAGGTCTGTAGTTGGCAGTAAGACGATTGCTAGTGGATGATGGTAGTCTTTGGGGGGGTGGGGTTTTGGGTGGGGGTGGGGGTTCACTCCGGATCTTCCTCGCATGTGATTTAGTGGGGTGCAGATTGCTGTGGGGATTACCGCGGACCAATCGGGAAGTCGCTCTGCATGGGTTCCAGGGGTCTTGCTTTAGCCTGGCGAAATTACAAGCCTCTTCCGATTAATTAACCAAATTTTTTTATTCTAATTAATTGCATACATTTACATTACATTACATTTGGTCATTTAGCAGACGCTTTTATCCAAAGCGACTAACGAGGTGAGCATAGGGTTCATCACAGCGTCCCTGGAGTAATGAGGGTTAAGGGTCTCACACTGGTAACTTCAGTGGACCTGGGATTTGAACCCCCAACCTTCAGATTGAGAGCCCAACACCCTAACCACTGTGCTACTGCATCCTCATTTTAGGCTTAACATCATTTAATTGGTCCACCCCGAGTCATAACTACAGTCCATGAGACACTATCTCATGGCTGCTGTATTTTATATTTAATCTTTATTTCTTATTGCTACTATATTTAAATTATTATTATTTTATTTTATTATTATTATAATTTTTAACATAATATTCTCCTTGAATCGTCACTAAGGAACCAAAGTGTGCTCCATCTTACGTGGAAATAAACTTTTGGTGCACCATGGTAACTTCTGGTACCCGCTAAACCTCGTTCACTTGACCATATCGAGTTCAGGCTGTTTGTGGGGCACCTGCTTCCGGTTTTCAGACAGCAAGAAGGTTCGGTTCCTGGGTGGAGGCAGGAGCAGGTCTGCATTCCCAAGACATCCTGATGGGTACACTGGAGGTTGGAGATTAAGACACTTGGATGGTTGAGGGTGGTATTGAGGTGGATATTAAAGCACATGGGATTGAGGTAGAGATTAAGGTACATGTGTTGAGGGTGGGATTGAGGTAGAGATTAAGATTTATGGTTTTATGAGGGTGGGATTGAGGTGGAGATTAAGGCACATTGTTTTATGAGGGTGGGATTGAGGTGGAGATTAAAGCATATGGGATTGAGGTTGAGATTAAGATGCATGTGTTGATGAGGGTGGGATTGAGGTAGAGATTAAGGAACATGGTTTTCTGAGGGTGGGATTGAGTTAGAGATTAAGGCACTTGGGTGGGTGAGGGTGGGATTGAGGTGGAGATTAAAGATACGGCACATGGTTTTATGAGGCTGGGATTGAGGTAGAGATTAAGGCTCATGTTTTGATGAGGGTAGGATTAAGATAGAGATTAAGGGACATGTTTTGTGAGGGTAGGATTGAGGTGGAGATTAAGCACTTGGGTGGATGAGGGTGGGATTGAGGTGGAGATTAAAGCATGTGTGATTGAGGTAAAGATTAAGGCACCTGTGTGGATGAGGGTGGGATTGAGGTGGAGGTTAAGGCACATGGTTTTATGAGGGTGGGATTGAGGTAGAGATTAAAGCACATGGGATTGAGGTTGAGATTAAGATACGTGTGTTGATGAGGGTGGGATTGAGGTAGAGATTAAAGCACATGGTTTTCTGAGGATGGGATTGAGGTAGAGATTAAGGAACATGGTTTTATGAGGGTGGGATTGAGGTAGAGATTAAAGCACAAGGGATTGAGGTAGAGATTAAGGCATATGGTTTTATGAGGGTGGGATTGAAGTGAAAATTAAAGCACATACGGTAGTTTTATGAGGGTGGGATTGAGGTAGAGATTAAGGCATATGTTTTGATGAGGGTAGGATTGAGGTAGAGATTAAGGCATTAGGTTTTATGAGGGTGGGATTGAGGTAGAGATTAAGGCACTTGGGTGGATGAGGGTGGGATTGAGGTAGAGATCAAGGTACGTTTTGATGAGGGTGGGATTGAGGTGAGATTAAAGCACATGTGATTAAGGTAGAGATTAAGCCACATGTTTTGTTAAGGGTGGGATTGGGACTGAGCAAGAAGGTTGGGTTCCTGGGTGGAGGCAGGAGCAGGTCTACGTTCCCAAGCCGTCCCGATGGGTACATTGGCGATACCAAATGGTCCTATCCAATAGTAAAATGGTTATGATGTCATAACGAGGGATTAATTATTAAACTTTCACCTGGACTCGAATCGTCAGTAATGAACCGGAACGTTCTGGATCCCCCGCAAGGAACGGAACCCGTGGACCCGAAGCACCACAGTGACCCAATTAGCTGGTCCCCAAACTGACGCCCATTAGGCTATTTGGAGGGCCAATTAAGGGATTAAATCTGATTGGACAGGTCAGGCAAGCCCCGCCAGGCTAAAGCAAACGACCCGGGGTCCACGCAGGGTCCGGACGGGACCGGTCTCATCCGCGAATTTCGTTCCCGCAGAACTCCAAGATCAGGTGCTGCGCGTCTTCAAAGCAGACCAACAGAGCCGCTACCTGCTGATCAACCGGGACACCACGGCCAAGGAGGCGGCCAATCAGGCCACCCGCGAGTTCGGCCTGACCGCCGGCCCCGACTCCTATTCTCTGTGCGAGGTGTCGGTCACGCCCGAGGGCGTCATCAAGCAGAGGAGGCTCCCGGACCAGCTCTCCAAACTCGCCGATAGGATCCAGCTCAGCGCCAGGTACCCCCCCCCCCCCATCCCCCCCAAAAGATCAAAGGTCGAGTCATACAGCACAAAACTACGTAATGAGGTTCTACAATAATTAATAATAGTAGCTACGAACTATTAAACTGAATGAACCCTGCTGATTCATTTAAGAAGCTGCCAATCAGCATTAGTGGTTGGCATGTTCTCCTCTCAGCGCTGGGGGGTGAACGAGGTTCCGGGGTCGAATCCCCATCTGGGTGGAGTCTGCATGTTCTCCCCGTATCCGTGTGGGTCTCCTCCGGGTTCTCCCGTTTCCACCCACAGTCCAAAAACGTGGATCAAGGTGAATTGAGTTCTCCAAATTGCCCCATATAGAGTGTTTTCAGTGATAGATTGCGCCCCTGTCCTGGGTGTATCTGCCCAGCGCCTGAAACTGGGTGGGAGGAAACCGGAGTATCCAGAGGAAACCCACACGGACACGGGGAGAACATGCAAACTCCACCCAGATTGGGATTCAAATCGCGCAGAGGAGAACATGCTAAACCACTAAGCCACCGTGCCGCCCTCGTCCCCATGCCCATCCAGGGGCGAACGTTTCGGGTGCTGGGCAGATACACCCAGGACAGGGGGGGGGGCAATCTATCACTGTACACACACTCACTCACACAGACACACTCTATATGGGGCATTCAATTCACCTTGAATCCATGTTTTTGGACTGTGGGAGGAAACCGGAGAACCCAGAGGAAACCCACGCGGACACGGGGAGAACATGCAAACTCCACCCAGATTGGGATTCAAACCGGGAATCCCTTGTGCTCAGAGGAGAACATGCTAAACCACTAAGCCACCGTTCCGCCCTCGTCCCCATGCCCATCCAGGGGCGAACGTTTCGGGTGCTGGGCAGATACACCCAGGACGGGGGGGCAATCTATCACTGTACATACACTCACTCACACAGACACACTCTATATGGGGCAATTTGGAGCATTCAATTCACCTTGAATCCATGTTTTTGGACTGTGGGAGGAGACCGGAGAACCCAGAGGAAACCCACGCGGACACGGGGAGAACATGCAAACTCCACCCAGATGGGGATTCGAACCGGATTTGAAAGCGTGTTTGTCTCATAAACGAAGCCTGATTGCTTGAATTCTAAATTCAAATATTGTGTATAAATGGCTGTGATTGGCCGGAGCTGTGACGCCGGCGCCTGATTGGCTGCCGCTGGCGTTTCAGATACTACCTGAAGAGCAACATGGAGACGGAGACGCTGTGCTCGGACGTGGAGGCTCAGGAGCTGCAGCGCGAGGCCCAGGTCAGCCTGCTGTCGCTCAGCTCCACCGAGATAGCCAATCAGCTGTCGGCGCGCAACTACCAGCTGTTCGCCCGCGTGGAGCCCACCGACTACGTGGTGGACCTGTTCAAGCTCCGCCCACTCGAGCCCCCGGCCAACCTGCGCCGCTTCGAGGAGCTCGTCAACCAGGAGACCTTCTGGGTCGCCACGGAGATCGTCCAGGAGCCGAGCCCGGCCAAGCGCGCCAAGATCATCAAGCACTTCGTCAAAGTGGCGCTGCACTGCCGCGAGTGCAAGAACTTCAACTCCATGTTCGCCATCATCAGGTGAGCGGGGCCTATCCCGGCGCTCGGGGCCTCAGATCGTGTGTGTGTGTGTGTGTGTGTGTGTGTGTGTGTGTGTGGCGCTGCACTGCCGCGAGTGCAAGAACTTCAACTCCATGTTCGCCATCATCAGGTGAGCGGGGCCTATCCCGGTACTCGGGGCCTCAGATCGTGTGTGTGTGTGTGTGTGTGTGTGTGTGTGTGTGTGTGTGTGTGGTGCTGCACTGCCGCGAGTGCAAGAACTTCAACTCCATGTTCGCCATCATCAGGTGAGCGGGGCCTAGCCCGGCGCTCGGGGCCTCAGATCGTGTGTGTGTGTGTGTGTGTGTGTGTGTGTGTGTGTGTGTGTGTGTGTGTGTGTGTGTGTGTGTGTGTGTGTGTGTGTGTGTGTGGTGCTGCACTGCCGCGAGTGCAAGAACTTCAACTCCATGTTCGCCATCATCAGGTGAGCGGGGCCTATCCCGGTACTCGGGGCCTCAGATCGTGTGTGTGTGTGTGTGTGTGTGTGTGTGTGTGTGTGTGTGTGTGTGTGTGTGTGGTGCTGCACTGCCGCGAGTGCAAGAACTTCAACTCCATGTTCGCCATCATCAGGTGAGCGGGGCCTATCCCGGCGCTCGGGGCCTCAGATCGTGTGTGTGTGTGTGTGTGTGTGTGTGTGTGTGTGTGTGTGTGTGTGTGGGCTGCACTGCCGCGAGTGCAAGAACTTCAACTCCATGTTCGCCATCATCAGGTGAGCGGGGCCTATCCCGGCACTCGGGGCCTCAGATCGTGTGTGTGTGTGTGTGTGTGTGTGTGTGTGTGTGTGTGTGTGTGTGTGTGTGGTGCTGCACTGCCGCGAGTGCAAGAACTTCAACTCCATGTTCGCCATCATCAGGTGAGCGGGGCCTATCCCGGCACTCGGGGCCTCAGATCGTGTGTGTGTGTGTGTGTGTGTGTGTGTGTGTGTGTGTGTGTGGTGCTGCACTGCCGCGAGTGCAAGAACTTCAACTCCATGTTCGCCATCATCAGGTGAGCGGGGCCTATCCCGGTGAGCGGGGCCTATCCCGGCGCTCGGGGCCTCAGATCGTGTGTGTGTGTGTGTGTGTGTGTGTGTGTGTGTGTGTGGTGCTGCACTGCCGCGAGTGCAAGAACTTCAACTCCATGTTCGCCATCATCAGGTGAGCGGGGCCTATCCCGGTGAGCGGGGCCTATCCCGGCGCTCGGGGCCTCAGATCGTGTGTGTGTGTGTGTGTGTGTGTGTGTGTGTGTGTGTGTGTGTGGCGCTGCACTGCCGCGAGTGCAAGAACTTCAACTCCATGTTCGCCATCATCAGGTGAGCGG
>JAFMOC010000879.1:0-7500 GCA_019802505.1 Corydoras sp. C115 | reverse complement strand
AGGGTGGGATTGAGGTAGAGATTATGGCATATGGGATTGAGGTGGAGATTAAGGTACATGTTTTATGAGAGTGGGATTGAGGTGGAGATTAAGACATATGGTTTGATGAGGGTGGGATTGAGGTAGAGATTAAGGCATTAGGTTTTATGAGGGTGGGATTGAGGTAGAGATTAAGGCATTAGGTTTGATGAGGGTGGGATTGAGGTAGAGATTATGGCATATGGGATTGAGGTGGAGATTAAGGTACATGTTTTATGAGAGTGGGATTGAGGTGGAGATTAAGGCATATGGTTTGATGAGGGTGGGATTGAGGTAGAGATTAAGGCATTAGGTTTTATGAGGGTGGGAGGGTGGGATTGATTTAAGGTACATGTTTTATGAGGGTGGGATTGAGTTAGAGATTATGGCATATGGGATTGAGGGGGAGATTAAGGTACATGTTTTATGAGGGTGGGATTGAGGTAGGGATTATGGCATATGGGATTGAGGGGGAGATTAAGGTACATGTTTTATGAGGGTGGGATTGAGGTAGGGATTATGGCATATGGGATTGAGGTGGAGATTAGGGTACACGTTTTATGAGGGTGGGATTGAGGTGAAGATTAAGGTACATGTTTTATGAGGGTGGGATTGAGGTAGGGATTAAGGCATTAGGTTTTATGAGGGTGGGATTGAGTTAGAGATTATGGCATATGGGATTGAGGGGGAGATTAAGGTACATGTTTTATGAGGGTGGGATTGAGGTAGGGATTATGGCATATGGGATTGAGGTGGAGATTAAGGTACATGTTTTATGAGAGTGGGATTGAGGTAGGGATTAGTAGATGAAGGTGCAGCAGGATCGTGCTCAGTGTCAGTCGTGTTTGTGCTGGATGTGTTCTGCTCTCTCTGTGGTTCTGCGGTTCTGTTGGTCTGTGGTTCTGTTCTGTGGGCTTCACTGTATAAGCACCTGTCTGTCTGTCTCTGTCTCTCTCTGTCTGTCTCTCTCTCCTCCTCTTCCTCACGGCTGTTTTAGGAAGAAAAAGTGGAGGAGTCTGGGGTAAGTGCTCCTGTAGCTCTCATCTCCAGCTGCCTTCCTGCCCTCACTCACCTCCGCTAACCGTTTGCGTTGTGTGTTATTAACCGACTCACATACCGACTCAGACCGACTCACAGACCGACTCACAGACCGACTCACAGACCGACGCTCAGCGCTCAGCGAGTGCTTTATTCGTCTATTACTCGAGTTCTCATCTGTTTATTAAACACAGAGCTTCAAAGCATGAACTTTAAATCATCATACAACCATCACCCACCTGACCTGCTAACCTGAGTGTGTGTGTGTGTGTGTGTGTGTGTATTTGTGTGTGTGTTTGTCTGTGTGTGTGTGTATGTCTGTGTGTGTCTGTATGTCTGTGTGCGTGTGTATGTTTGTGTGTGTTTCTGTGTGTGTGTGTGTTGCTGTGTGTGTGTTGCTGTGTGTGTGTTGCTGTGTGTGTGTTGCTGTGTGTGTGTTTCTGTTTGGGTGTGTGTGTATTTGTGTGTTTGTTTGTGTGTCTGTGTGTGTGTATTGTGTATTTGTGTGTGTGTGTATTTGTGTGTGTGTGTATTTGTGTGTGTGTTTCTGTGTGTGTGTGTGTGTGTGTGTGTTTGTGTGTGTGTTTCTGTGTGTGTGTGTGTGTATTTGTGTGTGTGTATTTGTGTGTGTGTATTTGTGTGTGTATATTTGTGTGTGTGTGTGTCTCTCTGTGTGTGTTTCTCTGTGTGTGTTTGTGTGTGTGTGTTTGTGTGTGTGTTTGTGTGTGTGTTTCTGTGTATGTGTGTGTGTGTGTGTGTGTGTCTCTGTGTTTCTGTGTATGTGTGTGTGTGTTTGTTTCTGTGTGTGTGTGTATATTTGTGTGTGTGTTTCTGTGTATGTGTGTGTGTTTCTCTGTGTGTGTTTCTCTGTGTTTCTGTGTATGTGTGTGTGTGTTTGTTTCTGTGTGTGTGTGTGTGTGTGTGTGTATATTTGTGTGTGTGTTTCTGTGTATGTGTTTCTCTGTGTGTGTATTGTGTGTGTGTTTCTGTGTGTGTGTATGTTTGTGTGTGTGTTTTGTGTGTGTGTGTTTGTTTCTCTGTGTGTGTGTGTGTGTGTGTGTGCTCTCAGATCTCTGAGTCAGGTGAGCAGCTCGTCGTTGTCTGAGGGTTCTGCGGTGGTGAGGAGGCGTGGCCGCCGGAGTTCCTTCCTCAGCGCTAAGAAGCTGTACGAGGCGGAGCTGATGAACCGGCGGGTGCGGCAGTACCTGGACTCTCTCACCCGCGAGAGCGACGAGGACGTTCTGCACGCGCTCTCGCTGCAGTGGGAACCGGCCAGCAACGCCGGTGAGTCTCGCTTTACAACCGCACCGCAACCCACCAACCACAGTCTCACCTGTCTGTCTCTCTGCCTGTCTGTCTGTCTGTCTCTCTGTCTGTCTGTCTGTCTCTCTCTCTCTGTTTGTCTGTCTCACTATCTGTCTCTTTCTGTCTGTCTCTCTCTCTCTGCCTGTCTGTCTGTCTGTCTCTCTGTCTGTCTGTCTGTCTCTCTCTCTCTGTTTGTCTGTCTCACTATCTGTCTCTTTCTGTCTGTCTCTCTCTCTCTGCCTGTCTGTCTGTCTGTCTCTCTGTCTGTCTGTCTGTCTCTCTCTCTCTGTTTGTCTGTCTCACTATCTGTCTCTTTCTGTCTGTCTCTCTCTCTCTGCCTGTCTGTCTGTCTGTCTCTCTGTCTGTCTGTCTGTCTCTCTCTCTCTGTTTGTCTGTCTCACTATCTGTCTCTTTCTGTCTCTCTCTCTCTCTCTGCCTGTCTGTCTGACCGTCTGTCTCACTGTCTGTCTCTGTGCGCAGCGTGCAAGTCAACCGAGAAACGAAGAGTCGATGCCTCGCCCGCCACTCAGAGAAGCCCCGCCCCCAAACATCCACCACGCAAGAAGCTGTCTGTTAAGGACATGCCTCCATTCGGTAAGATACACACACACACACACACACACACACACACACACACAAAGACACACACAGACACCACAACAACAACCACACAGAGACATAAACACACACACACACCAAAACATACACACAATTTAAAAAAGTGTTAAAGTATTTTGTTTTAGTTTATTAAGTGGTGTGTGTGTGTTGTTGGTGTGTGTGTGTGTGTTGTTTGTGTGTGTTTGTTTTGGTGTGTGTGTGTTGTTGTGTGTGTGTGTTTGTTTTGGTGTGTGTGTTGGTGTGTGTGTGTGTTGTTGGTGTGTCTGTTGTTGGTGTGTGTGTGTGTGTGTGTTGTTGGTGTGTGTGTGTGTTGTTGGTGTGTGTGTGTTGTTGGTGTGTGTGTGTGTGTGTGTTGTTTGTGTGTGTTTGTTTTGGTGTGTGTGTGTTGTTGTGTGTGTGTGTGTTTGTTTTGGTGTGTGTGTTGGTGTGTGTGTGTTGTTGGTGTGTGTGTGTGTTGTTGGTGTGTGTGTGTGTTGTTGGTGTGTGTGTGTTGTTGGTGTGTGTGTGTTGTTGGTGTGTGTGTGTGTGTGTTATTGGTGTGTGTGTGTGTTGTTGGTGTGTGTGTGTTGATGGTGTGTGTGTGTGTGTGTGTGTGTGTGTGTGTGTGTGTGTGTGTGGTTGGTGTGTGTGTGTTTGTTTTGGTGTGTGTGTGTGTTGTGTGTGTGTGTGTGTTGTTGGTGTGTGTTTGTGTGTGTTTGTTTTGGTGTGTGTGTTTGTGTGTGTCTCTGTGTGGTTGTTGTTGTGGTGTCTGTGTGTGTGTGTGTGTGTGTTGTTGTTGGTGTGTGTTTTGTTGGTTTGTGTGTTTTGTTGGTGTGTGTGTGTTGTTGGTGTGTGTGGTGTTGTTGGTGTGTGTGTGTGTGTGTTGTTGGTGTGTGTGTGTGTGTTGGTGTGTGTGGTGTTGTTGGTGTGTGTGTGTTGTTGGTGTGTGTGTGTGTGTTGGTGTGTGTGTGTGTTGTTGGTGTGTGTGTGTTGTTGGTGTGTGTGTGTGTTTTGGTGTGTGTGTGTGTGTGTGTGTATGTGTGTGTGTTGTGATGTGTGTGTGTGTGTAGGAGCCCACTCCCCCAGGTCTCTTCAGAAGGTTCTCTCTCTCTCAGAGGAGGCTCACGAGCGAAAGCGGCGGCAGCAGGATGACAACCAATCAGCTCCTCCGTCAGGCTCCTCCCACCCGGCCTCGCCCGATAAAGCTCCCAGAAACGGTACGAACACCGAGGGTGGAGGCTCGGAATAACGTAACGAGGTAGAACCCATCCGTACCTCCTGCAGAACCTCCCAATCTGAGGGATTATGGACTTCAGAGCGGATTATGAGTGTGCACGTCATGGAACGCCGAGGTTCCCGTCATGGGATCGCCAAAGTTCCTGTCATGGGAACGCCAAGGTTCCGGCCTGGGGAATGCCGAAGTTCCCGTCATGGGCACGCCGAGGTTCCCGTCATGGGCACACCGAGGTTCCCGTCATGGGCACGCCGAGGTTCCCGTCATGGGCACGCCGAGGTTCCCGTCATGGGCACGCCGAGGTTCCCGTCATGGGAACGCAGAGGTTCCCGTCATGGGAACGCCGAGGTTCCGGCCAGGGGAACGCCGAGGTTCCCGTCATGAGAATGCCGAGGTTCCCGTCATGGAATGCTGAGGTTCTCGTCATGGGAACGCAGAGGTTCCCGTCATGGGAACGCCGAGGTTCCGGCCAGGGGAACGCCGAGGTTCCCGTCATGAGAATGCCAAGGTTCCCGTCATGAGAATGCCGAGGTTCCCATCATGGAACGCTGAGGTTCCCGTCATGGGAACGCCGAGGTTCCGGCCAGGGGAACACTGAGGTTCCCGTCATGGGAACGCCGAGGTTCCGGCCAGGGGAACACCGAGGTTCCGGCCAGGGGAACACCGAGGTTCCCGTCATGGGAACGCCGAGGTTTCGGCCAGGGGAACACCGAGGTTCCCGTCATGGAACGCCGAGGTTCCCGTCTTAGGCACGCCGAGTTTCCCGTCATGGCACGCCGAGGTTTCGGCCAGGGGAACACCGAGGTTCCCGTCATGGGCACGCTGAGGTGCCAAGGTTCCCGTCATGGAACGCCGAGGTTCCCATCATGGGTGGGGTGGAGAACCGGGAAATCCCGATTAAATCCATGCCGCTATCAGATCATCGGTTCTGTTGGTTCCGCAGGGCAGTACAGCACCGCGAGTCCGGCGCCGGATCGGCTGGATCTCGTCAGCCCCGCCTCCTCGGACCCGAACCTGCCCGAGGAACACGCCCACCCCCACGGTCCCGCCCACAGCCAGACGCACGGGCAGAACCCCAGCACGCGGCGCCTGGAACCCGACCAGATCAGCCTCGGGTAAGGACCCGCAGGGGTGTGATCGGACCGTGTGAGGCATGGTGGGGAAGGGGGGGGTAATAAAGTGATGGGATAGCCTCTAGCAACAGACTAATGTGAATGTTCTGCCCCTCAGCTCCTATTCGCTGACCCCGGATCAGTACGACCGCGCCTCGCTCGAGGCCGCAGACAGCGGGCGGGGCAGCCGCCGGCCCGGGGCGAGGGCCCCCTTTCCGGGGGCCCCCCCGACCCCGCCCGGGGAACCGCCCTCCTTTTCCAGAGGAGAGCTCGGGCACACCCCGGTCCACGGGCGACGCCCACCCGACTACAACTCGGCCTTGCAGAGGTCTCGACTGATTAAGAGGTCCTGTGACCTGGAACCACCCCCGCGTCCACGCCTGCCCACCCGCCTGCATGGGTACACCCACTGTCCGGCGCCGCGCCGACCGCCCTGCGACGGTGAGTCACTCCCGCGGGATTTTTGTGTTAGAGACGAGGTTTAGGTTGGGGGTGGGGCAAGGTTTGGTTTGGTTTGGTGCTGGGTGAGGTTCGAGTTGGGTGCAGGGTGATGTTTGGGGTGTGGTGTGGTTCGTGCTGGGGTGGGGTGAGTTTAGGGTTGCGTTAGGGGCGAGTTTAGGTTAACATGAGGTGAGATTAGAGGCGGGGTTTGGTTCAGGTTTGGGTGGGGGTGGTAGGTTTTGGGAAGGGGGGGTTTTGGGTTTAGGTTGGGGGGGGTAAGGTTTTGAGGCAGGGGAGGTTTTAAGTTGGTTTGGGGGGTTAGTTGGTTAGGCAGGTTGGTTTAGGGTTTTGGGGGGGGGGGTGAGGTTTGGGGGCGGGGTTTTGGTTTTGGGGGGGTGAGGTTTGGGGCGGGGTTAGGTTTGGGGGGTTTGTTGGGTTTGGTGTTTGAGGGGGTTAGGTTGGTTGGGCGGGTGGGTTGGAGGCGGGGTTTTTGGTTGGGTTTGGGGGGTGAGGTTGGAGGCGGGGTTAGGTTTGGGTGGGTTGGTTAGGTTGGTGTTAGAGGCAGGGTTAGGTTTAGGTTTGGGCGGGGTGAGGTTGGAGGCGGGGTTAGGTTTGGGTTTGGGCGGGGTGAGGTTGGAGGCGGGGTTAGGTTTGGGTGGGTTGGTTAGGTTGGTGTTAGAGGCAGGGTTAGGTTGGGTTTGGGGCGGGGGATTTTGGAGGGGGGGTTTAGGTTTGGGTTTGGGGGGGGGAGGTTAGAGGGGGGTTTGGGTTTGGGTTTTGGCGGGGGAGGTTGGGGGCGGGGTTGGTTTGGGCGGGGTGAGGTTAGGGGCGGGGTGGTTTTGGGCGGGGTGAGGAGGGGGGGGGCGGGTTTGGGCGGGGTGAGGTTAGAGGCGGGGTTAGGTTTAGGTTTGGGCGGGGTGAGGTAGGGGGGGGGTTTAGGTTTGGGCGGGGTGAGGTTAGAGGCGGGGTTAGGTTTGGGTTTGGGCGGGGTGAGGTTAGGGGCGGGGTTGGGTTTGGGCGGGGTGAGGTTAGAGGCGGGGTTAGGTTTAGGTTTGGGCGGGGTGAGGTTAGGGGCGGGGTTAGGTTTGGGCGGGGTGAGGTTAGAGGGGGGGGGTTGGGTTTTGGGGCGGGGTGAGGTTGGGGGGGGGGCGGGGTTTTTGGGCGGGGAGGTAGAGGGGGGGTTGGGTTTAGGTTTGGGGCGGGGTGAGGTTAGGGGCGGGGTTAGGTTTGGGCGGGGTGAGGTTAGAGGCGGGGTTAGGTTTAGGTTTGGGCGGGGTGAGGTTAGGGGCGGGGTCGGGTTTGGGTCCCAGCGATTGAAACGTTCCTCTCTCTCTGATGTTCCACAGAAAGCGAGCAGATCTCGGCAGTGTGACGCCCCGGACGCGTCACACCCCCCCCCCCCCCCCCCCCCCCCCCCCCCCCCCCCCCCCCCCCCCCCCCCCGTCCACTCGCCACGTCCGGGACCCAATTCCCCCAAATGCACCGTCCATCCACGTGTCCTCCCACCGCCCGTCCAATCACCGCGAGACAGGGGAAAAACCTCACGGCCCTTTTGGAAAAGAAGGAACGAAGGTCGGCGGGAAAACCCGGGGGATAAAACCAGCAGGTTATTTCACACAGTGTGTGGTGTGTATGTGTGTGGGGGGTGTGTGTGTGTTTGCGGTGTGGTGTATTGGTGGTTTTGGTGGTGGTGTCCCGCTTGTGCTTGTGGTGTGTGTATATGTGCGGCCAGTGTGGGGTTTGTTTTGGGTGTGT
>JAFMOC010000088.1:1610000-1930916 GCA_019802505.1 Corydoras sp. C115 | reverse complement strand
CCTAGGGGGGGGTCAGAACGTAGTTTGGGACTGGAAACTCGAAAAAAAACCCGGGACCGATTAGGGTCCGCAATACTGTTTAAACCCCGCTCCGATCCTTCAATCTAAAGTTTCCATCTTACCATCACTCTTGAAAAAAGGGACCCCAAGTATTTAAAATCCTCCATTTGGGAGGCAAGATCTGTCCCTGCCCCCGTGGGGACTCTCTACCCTTTTTCCAACTGAGAACCACCCCCGCAGATTTGGGGTGCTAAATTTTCACCCCGGGCCGTTCACCTCGGGGCCCAAACCAAACCCAGAAAAAGCGCGGGAATTTTTCCCGCAGCCTAAATGATGCAAACGGGCCACTTTTTCCCTGCAAAAGCAGCGAGGGGATCCCCAGATAAACCAAAACGGGACATCCTCCGTACCTGGCTGCCCCTTTAAAAATTCTGTCCTTTAAAATTAAAACAAAACCCGGTGACAAAAAAAAGCCCTAAAGGGTCCAACCCCGGGAAAACAAGTCCACTTACTGCCGGCCTGCAACCCCAAGCTCCTGTTCGAAAATACTGAATGGCCCGTAAAAGGGCCCATGTACCCCCTACTCATGAAGCACCCCCCCAAAAAATACCCCGGGGAAACCCCCCGAAAGCCCTCCCCCAGATCCACAAAAATTTACACGGGTTTGGGGGCAAACCCCCAAATGAACCCCCCGGGTCCGGGAGAGGGGTGAAGAGCGGGTCCAGTTTTCCAGACCAGGACAAAAAACCACACTGCCCCCCTCCTGGACCCCGAGGTTCGACTATCTTTGGGACTCTCTTTCTCCAAAAACCCCTGCATGCCCTTTGGCCGGGGGGCTGAGGAGTGTTTTCCCCGGGTATTTTGGAACACACTTTTCCGGCCCCCACCACCCCCTTCTCCCTTTTCCAGAGGCACTCCCCCCCGATACCATGAAATTTTGGGAAAACCCCGCGTCACCAAATTTCCCCCCACAACATCCGGGAGCTTTGAGGAACCCCGGGCCTCTTCCCCTTGCCCAAAGCTCCTTTTCCCGCGCCTCAAAAAGGGGGGAAACCGGAACTTTGGCCCATTCAAAACCCCAACGTCCCCCACCCCCCCCCGGAAATTTATTTAAAAAGCTCTAAAAGGAGGTGGGTTGAACTTTCCCCGTTTTGACCGGGGGTTCCAAGTCGGGAAAAGGCTTTTTTTTTTGGGCCCCTTAAGGGTTAACAAATAACATTAAAAAAAAAATTTAAAAAAATTATAAAAAATTTTCTGGCCCGAAATTTGGTTTAATTTTTTATACATTTTTATTTAAATTTTTTTAAGGGGGGGGAACTTTTGGTTTTAAGTGGTTTTTATATTTTATCTTAATTTGTAATGTGGTGTGTTGTCTAATTTATTGGGTATGCTGCGTTGCCTGGGGATTAGCGCCTGCTGCGTATGCCCAACCCACTTGTAAGCTGCACGTCTCTGCGTGTGACGGGTTGTACTCAGAAACGAAGCCGGAGTGGATGAACAGTATAACAGTCACTGGTGTAGACGTGTCGCTGGTGTTAATGGAAAACACAGACTCGTTTAATAATAGGAACTCCGAATCACTTTACTCTTTTCCACATGTATCGTACATCTCTCGTGTGTCACACCTTTATTCGTCCTCCTGCAACGCATACCTTAAGCATTCTACAACTGGTTTATTGAAAACAGCGCTCAAACCCCAGTAAACGTACTGCTGGTGTAACGCCGCGATGAAGATGATCGCTGACACTCGGGAAACCGAACTCTCCAGAGAGGTAATCCATAGAACAGAATGTAGCAAGGGAGCGCAAACAGCGCATTACCGAAGATCAGACGCTAACAGCCATCACAACCGAACAGCGAGATAGAGAGATAAACAGAAAGTGTAGAACTCTGGAGAAAAACTCCGAGCGCCACCAGTGGCAGGATGGGGAATAGCAGGTACAGAAGGTAACATGGATGTGACACTACGCTACGCATGCGCTCACCATTCAGAGCAAAAACATTTTGTTAGCAAAAATGTCACTTTCTCAAAAAATAAACTCTCAAAAAAACTCTCAAAAAAGTAAAAGAAAAGTTGACTTGGAAAAAAAGTACATATGTGTGTAAAAAACTCTTCTCAACTGTAAAATTTAATAAATCCAAGCACAGATCCAGACTGAAATCAGATAATGATTAGGTTCATTGATTGGAATAATTGAATATAATAATTGTTTTATGTGGACAACACGGTGGTTCGAATCCCAATCTGGGTGGAGTTTCCATGTTCTTCCCGTGTCCGCGTGGGTTTCCTTCGGGTTCTCCGGTTTCCTCCCACAGTCCAAAAACATGGATCAAGTCAATTGAGTTCTCCAAATTGCCCCATATAGAGTGTGTGTCCGTGTCCGTGTCTGTGTGAGTGAGTGCGTTCCCAGCGCCCGAAACCTTGAACCAGGTCCCCTGGATGGGCATGGGGGCATGGGGAACCCCCCCCCCCCCGACCCTAATATAGGATAAAGCGGATGGATGGATGGATGATTGTGTTTTATGTTTAGAATTCTCATTTTGACCTACACACAAGCCATACATACATTAACAAATGCACAAAGGTATTGGTGTCATGCAAAACAAAATAATTTGAATACAATGCATTTAAATATAAAATTCATGAAAAATGCAATGAAAACAATTTGGTTAATGTTTAACAAACAACCTGCTACCAATTTACATTTTAGAGACCTTATGCACCTATCACATGACAAACACACAGAGATACTGGTGTCATGCAAAACATAGTACTTTGAACATATATATTTTTCTCTTTTATGAACAATATATTTAAATGTATTATGTTCAATGTTTAACAAATAGCATCTAAGCATCTAAGCTCCATCCATCCATCCATTATCTTCCGCTTGTCCGGGGTTTGGGTCGCGGGGGCAGCAACCGAAGTAGGGAGACCCAGACCTCCCTTGCCCCAGCCACCTCCACCAGCTCGACTGGGGGAACCCCGAGGCGTTCCGAGAGCAGCTGAGAGATATAATCCCTCCAGCGTGCACTGGGTCTTCCCCGGGGTCTCCTCCCAGCTGGACTTGCCTGGAACACCACCCTAGGAAGGCCCCCAGGAGGCATCCTTACCAGATTCTCGAACCACCTCAACTGGCTCCTTTCGACACGGAGGAGTAGCGGCTCCACTCCGAGTCTCTCCCGGATGACCGAGCTTCTCATCCTATCTCTAAGGGAGAGCCCTGCCACCCTGCGGAGAAAACCCATTTCGGCTGCTTGTATTCGCGATCTTGTTCTTTCGGTAATTACCCAAAGCTCATGACCATAGGTGAGGGTCAGAACGTAGATTGACTGGTAACTCGAGACAACGGACCGATATAGGGTCCGCATCACTGCTTACCCCGCTCCGATCCATCAATCTCACGCTCCATCTTACCATCACTCGTGAACAAGACCCCAAGATACTTAAACTCCTCCACTTGAGGCAAGATCTGATCCCTGACCCAGTGAGGACTCTCTATCCTTTTCCAACTGAGAACCATGGCCGCAGATTTGGAGGTGCTGATTTTCATCCTGGCCGCTTTACACTCGGCGGCAAACCGATCCAGTAAGCGCTGAAGTTCGCAGCCTGATGATGCTAACAGGACCACGTCTTCTGCAAACAGCAGCGACGTGATCCTCAGATCACCAAACTGGACATCCTCCGTACCCTGGCTGCACCTAGAAATTCTGTCCATATAAATTATGAACAGAACCGGTGACAAAGGACAGCCCTGACGGAGTCCAACCCTCACTGGAAACAAGTCCGACTTACTGCCGGCCATGCTAACCAAGCTCCTGCTTCGCAAATACTGAATGGCCCGTAGTAAGGAGCCATGTACCCCATACTCATGAAGCACCTCCCACAAAATACCCCAAGGGACACAGTCGAAAGCCCTCTTCAGATCCACAAAACACATGTAGACTGGTTGGGCAAACTCCCATGAACCCTCGAGGATCCTGGAGAGAGTGAAGAGCTGGTCCAGTGTTCCACGACCAGGACGAAAACCACACTGCTCCTCCTGGATCCGAGGTTCGACTATCAGTTGGACTCTCTTCTCCAGAACCCCTGCATAGACTTTGCCGGGGAGGCTGAGGAGTGTAATTCCCCTGTAGTTGGAACACACTCTCCGGCACCACCACTCCCGTCTGCCATTCCAGAGGCACTGCCCCCGATGACCATGCAATGTTGAAAAGGCGCGTCAGCCAAAACTGCCCCACAACATCCAGAGCTTTGAGGAACTCCGGCCTCTTCTACCTTGCGACCACAGCTCCTGTCCGCTGCCTCAACAATAGAGGAACGGAACATCTCTCGTGTGTCACACCTTTATTCGTCCTCCTGCAATGCATTTAAGCATTCTACAACTGATTGAAAACAGCGCTCAAACCCCAGTAAACGTACTGATGGTGTAACGCCGCGATGAAGATGATCGCTGACACTCGGAAAACCGAACTCTCCAGAGAGGTAATCCATAGAACAGAATGTAGCAAGGGAGCGCAAACAGCGCATTACCGAAGATCAGACGCTAACAGCCAACACAACCGAACAGCGAGATAGAGAGATAAACAGAAAGTGTAGAACTCTGGAGAAAAACTCCGAGCGCCACCAGTGGCAGGATGGGGAATAGCAGGTACAGAAGGTAACATGGATGTGACACTACGCTACGCATGCGCTCACCATTCAGAGCAAAAACATTTTGTTAGCAAAAATGTCACTTTCTCAAAAAATAAACTCTCAAAAAAACTCTCAAAAAAGTAAAAGAAAAGTTGACTTGGAAAAAAAGTACATATGTGTGTAAAAAACTCTTCTCAACTGTAAAATTTAATAAATCCAAGCACAGATCCAGACTGACCGATGCCCAGTGTCCACTGCAAACTCACTTAAAGCAAATGTGGCTCATTTGTGTCAGAAGAAACACTGTCAAGTTTCTGGTAGCAAGCACTGAATGTATTTGAATGTACAATGTACAAAATGTATTTGAATTACAATATGGCGGCACGGTGGCTTAGTGCTCCCAGGGGGAGCACTTTCCAGTACCCCCCCACAGACTCCAAGAAGGTTGGGTACTCTGAACTGCCGTTCGGCGCATAAGTGCAGACAACAGTCAGTACCCATTCCCCAACCCGAAGGCGTAGGGAAGCTACCCTCTCGTCCACCGGAGAAAACCCCAACATGCACGCGTCAAGCCGGGAGGCCACGAGAAAGCCCACACCTGCCCGACGCCTCTCACCATGGGACAGCTCCAGAAAAGAACAGAGTCCAGCCCCTCTCAAGGAGATTGGACCCAGAACCCGAGCTGTGCGTTGAGGTGAGCCCGATTATATCTAGCCGGTATCTCTCAACCACCCACACCAGCTCAGGCTCATTCCCTGCCAGTGAAGTGATGTTCCAAGTTCCGAAAGCCAATTTCAGCAACCGAGGTTCGCGACGCCCAGGCCCACGCCTCCGGCCACCGCCCGATCCACACTCACTGCATCAAACCCCTATTACTACCCCCCCCCCACAGGTGGTGAGCCCATTTGATGGGGAACCCATGTGCATCTAAGCTCAATTTGGACAAATATTTAGAAAATAATACTGTAAATACACAAATTCTAAAAAAAAAATCCAAACAAATTCTGAAATTAAAACTAACAAAGCTAACAAATTCAATTTAATAAAAGTATTTATGCTCCATATTTAGAAGTCAAAAAGTGTATATTTGTCATGAATAGGGGTACTGATTTGCAGGTGGTTCAAGGACCATAAAATTAACCCAGAGGAAATTAGTATTAAAAAGATGATTTTATTAAGTTCTTTGTAATTTCTTCCATACAATAATCAGTTTAAACGGAAACATAACATAGACTTCTAATTAGTCTTCTGGGGATGTCGCTGGATATTTTTGCTCTGGGAGGGAGAGAATTACAAATTATTGGATTAATTAAACTACAGTAATTTCTGCAATGTTTACCCTCTTGTGCCTAGCAAACCAGTAAGGTAGAGTTTTGTGATACCTGCAATCAATAGCCAAAAATAGACAATTAAATGGATATGTGGTTTGTTATACGTTCGCTTATAGAGATGCCTACAGGCCTGTGCATAGTGACGAGCACATATGCAATTCCAAAGCATTTGCACTTTTGTGCTTTTGCTAAATACTGTTACTTTTCTTAAAAAAGCACAGTGCAAAAAACAGTAATGATATTGAATTCTTTATCATAACAACAACCATAAAAGAGGATGTTTTCATTGCAAGAAGTTGTCGTTCACTTGTGACTCTTTGTCAAAAAAACATTTAGTTTACGATTGTATGTAAGCATGCGTTAATTCTTAAATGCAGTCTTAGGTCAGCAGCTTCCATATGCACTTGTTCTCAAAGACTTAATTATATTTTTCTTTGTCGTTCTGTAGTGTCCAGGTTTCACATTCATAAGTCGCTACTGGCCAGACCAGCCATGCTATGCAATAACAGAAAAAAAAACTCTCGCTAAAACAACATTATTAGAAAACTGAAAAGCATGTCAAAATATTTGGCAGCAGGAGCAACCCCTCAGCCCTTCTTACCTCCATTTTAGTCTCTTCCTGCATCTGGGCATTTACATTCTGTTTCTCATTAGGATTTTACACCTGCATATATTTTACTTCTATTCTGTCACACCCCCCACAGTGTGCAGTGGGTAAAGGCAAAAATTGGTGATATTTAAACTCAGTTAAAGGGGACCAGGTGTTCGGAATTCATTTCCAACAGAAAATATAAAGAGACCTAAGAAAGGAAAGGGCAATTTAACTGAAAATTTTTAAAAGATTTTGATAGATATTTTAAATAATTTCTTAAAAACATTTGCAAATCAGTTATTGTAAGTACACTGTCCCACTTTTTTATTTAGTAGTGTTTGTATCTGAATGCCCGATGGGCATGGGGAACACCACTGCTACCCTAGTATATAAACTCACTGCTGCATTGCTCTGTGAATTGGATCCTGTCTCTTCCCCCACATAACAGAAGTTATGTTTTTACCGTATGAAACTTCAGACAAACTAGTGGATATGGCCTGCTAAACTTGTATTATTACTTCATTTGTCATTCACCGCCTCTGCAAAACTTAGACATCCACATATTCCTAGGTCCAGAAACCTTAGATAGTGTGAGATTCTCTCCCCTTTGCATAGCTCATTACAGTCAGCTGCAATACTTACTGTTGCTGTGTAAATCTGACTCAACAGGACATTAATCTGACAGCCATTTCCACCAAGCATGACGTTAATGCATCTGTTATTTGATGGGAATGAAAACAGAAAAAAAATAAGTAAAAATATAAGTTATGTATTTATAGCAGACTATTTGTTGATGTTGATATATATTTTAAATACAAATGTAAATCGTCCTTAAATTTAAATAAGTGACGTGAATGAAAGGATGACATTTACATTTACATTTAGCAGATGCTTTTAGTCAGTAGTTACGGAAAAAAACAGCTACACTGTAGAATTATCAAACCTGATCATTACCGGATCCCTGAGTATATTTTAAAAATATAGATTGAAGATTGAAAAAGAGGGGGCAGATCCAGAGATTGTCCTATAGGCCATAGTCAGTGCCTGGTACTGAATGCAAGCAGGGAGCCAATGGAGAGAGATGAGTAATGGATGGACGGATAGACAGATAGATGAATGATTATTTATCCCAGAGCAAATTAAGCAGCCAGTAGCAACAAGGCTGAGAATGACACAAAAATAGCTTGAACTGCGAAAGGCAACTATACATTATTCTTAATTGGATTTATGTAATACTTGTTGCCAGTTGACAATTTTATTATTTTAGCATTCACCACATGAAACTTCTATTCCTATTTTATTGATCCAATTAGTAAGTGGAGAGCGGTGGGTACATTTTAAGAGATTCTGTCTAATTCTAGTCATAAATTAACAGGGATCTAAATGTTAAAGAAACACTTTTTAAGGGGTAATAGAGTTTATTGTATTGCTAACTACTGTTCTTTTAATTGCATTGGTCACCTGAAAGACATCATTGGAAAAAACAATGATTTAAATGCAAATGTTCTGCGTATAAATATAATAAACGGTTACATTGTGTAAAATTGGTCTCTAGATCCATTCATACATTCATTTCATGCCTGAGCCTAGATCTAGAGGCTATTTTTACATAATGTTATGACAAATAAATCAGTGTTTAACAACTTCACTTTGGATTAGAGTCCTTAAAATTTCCAGCTTAGTACATGTTCTTGGGCGGCTTAGTGGTTTGCATGTTCACCTTTCAGTGAACTAGGGATTCCTGGTTCAATTTCCCATCTGGGTGGAGTTTCCATGTTCTCCCCGTGTCTGTGTGGGTTTCCTCCGGGTTCTCCGGTTTCCTCCCACAGTCCAAAAACATGGATCAAGTTAATTGAGTTCTCCAAATTGCCCCATATAGAGTGTGTATGTCTGTGTGAGTGTGTGCCTAGCGATAGATTGGCGCCCTGTCCTGGGTGTATCTGCCCAGAGCCCGAAACGTTCTCCCCTGGATGAGCATGGGGAACCCCCCCCCCCGACCCTAGTGTAGGATAAAGCGGAAGATAATGGATGGAGTATATGTTCTTTAGAATCTGTGGGTTGAATTTCATTTAGCCTCTGTTTAAGAATAGAATATCTGCCTGCAGCCTGTGATTAAGCAGCTCTGCTGCTTACCTGTTAATATTTATCTCTGCTAAAATGTCAGTTGAATAAATTTTAGTAGCTTTAATGAATTATTTAATTACAGCTGAATTACATTTGCATCTTTTTTTGTACTAACCAATTTGAAAATGATGGAAGTGTTCAGAATAGCTATTACCTTTGTCTCAATCTGTTCAGGCATGTCTTGGTGAAGAGGAATAGTCTTTTGCTAGCAAATGACACAAGCCAGATTTTGATCTTCAAACGCTACTGAATTTGAATGAACTAGGTGGCGCCACATTGCCATCTGAGGGACATGAATTTAGATGTATAGATTACTTATTTCTGAAAAATATTCTTGGATGGGTTACACTTTAATAGAATATAGAATCATACATTCATGTAATATATAAGTAAAGTGTAGAAGCTAGAATAAACTAATAAAAGTGAAATTTTTATATTTGGTTGTTGTAAGTAATTATAGTAAAAAAAATTAAAATAAAAACAAGCAGTGATGTTTGCCCACATGTTAGATGGTGTCTAAAATGTTGGAAATAAGTGTAATGATGTCTAATTTCTTGTACAGATGAAAGATGGTTTCTAACATTTTGGTCTTATGAGATGGTTTGTAAAACTTTGGCCACATCAATTAAGATCAAGTAAGTAAGATCAATTCTAATTATATTCACATGTGACATTGTGTCTATTGACACGTAAAATGATGTCTAATATGTTGTCCACACATGAGAAACAAAACTTTGGATGCCTGTAATATAGTGTAAATTATGTTGATCACATGTAAGGTGGTGTGTAGTATAATTGAGTTGGTGTCCTATATAATTACCAAACAGATTGTGTTTAAATTAATTAATTAATTATCTTTTGCTTAATCCCCTACTAAGGTCGGGGGGTGGGGGGGTCCCCCATGCCCATTAAGGGGGGAAAGTTTCAGGTGCTGGGCAGATACACCCAGGACAGTCACACAGACACACACAAAAATATATTCTATATGGGTACAAAGGACAATTGAAAACATTTCATTTACCTTGAATTGTTCATTTTAGGTTCATTTATTGGCCATAAACTGCATGTTATTGAATTTTGAATAATTTAATTTTTGAACACCTCATCAGATTGTGTCTAATGTCTTTGCCAAATGTAATATTATTCATTTTTGTGTCATGTGTCAGGTGTTCAGTTCTCAGAAAGATCTTATCATATATATTCCATGATTCTGTTTTCTGCTCGTTTTCCACATTCTGTTACTGCTGGTCTCATTCAGCCATTTAGGAATTATGTTAAAAATCCTACATGGTCGTTCTACCTTCCGTGTACACTTTGATCTTTGCACCATCTGTGCTTTTGCCCATTTCCGAATTTACCAAAGTATTATGTTATTATTATCTTTTGCTTAATCCTCATCCAGGGGGGAACATATCATGTACTGGGCAGAGCCCAGGACCAGTCGCCAATCCATTGCTGTACACACACACACACACACACACACACACACACACACACACACACACAAAGCAGCCACTTCACATGTTTGAACATGATTAAGTCATATTTGAGCTATGATTCAACATGTTAAGACATACATTTTGATTAAACTAATAATCATGTTGTGTGGGAGATACTTGAGTTCCAGATATTTATATTTTTGTCTGTGTAATTGCTTTTGCTGTTTTTAAATCAACTGAGCACCTGACATGTTTCACAGCAAAAATATTGTACTATCACCATACATGCACTGTTGGGCTTATGGTTAGACTGTCTGAAGTTAGGATTCAGTGTAGTTAATTAGCATATACCCACTGTGCAATGCATTGTGTTTATCCACCATAACTATGTTTAGTAACAAGATTTATGTGGCTACTTTAGAGTGTGTATATGCAGTTAATCTAGTGCTTTGCCATGTAAGGTAGATGGTAAGAATTACCTGAATGCACATATTGAGGATGTATGCATCGTTGCCCTGAGTGGGCTGGCTCAGGCTCATATCTGCTTGAGTTCAGAGAGCTGGACAGATTTTGAACTGTTCTGTTATCACACCACTGGGCATCAACACATGTCAATTGGTGGTGTCACCTAGAGCCCATATGAAATGTTACTTCAGAGTTTATGTGTGCTTGTCATGCCATGCAGGTTATGTGCAGGATAAATGTAAGAATTAAGAGTGATTATTAGCCTTATCTCAGTCAAAGTACATCACACATGTATATAATACATATACATTTTGAATAATTTTTAAATTTGGATTATATGGGGTTGCTCCAGTTGGTCAAGTAGAAACTCCAAAATGTTATTGGGAAATAAAATAAGGTCTGCTGAGTAACTTAATGACCTAGGTAACCAGTTTATTCCTTCAGTGGTCTGGGCCATTGGTATCAAACTCAAACCGTGAGCCATATCTGGTCCACAATACATTTATATCCGGTCCGCGAGATCCATTCATTCATTCATTCATTCATTCATTCATTATCTTCCGCTTTTATCCTCTATTAGGGTCGCGGGGGGGTTCCCCATGCCCATCCAGGGGAGAACGTCTCGAGTGCTGGGCACACACTCATTCACACAAACACACTCTATATGGGGCAATTTGGAAAATGCAATTGACTTGATCCATGAACATCTATTACAATGTTCACAAGATATAATTTGAGATAAAATCATTCCAGTTTGACTAAATTAACTGTAATGTTATACAGTCAAGTTAGTTAGATGCATGCAGTTGTTCTTCCTTCTATTATATAATGGGCATAAATATCATGTAGGACCATATTGTTATTGTTGGTTTTAAAATATTTATGACCAACACTTATATGTTTAATGGACCAAAGTGTTTTACTGGAAAGATCAACTTCAAAGGGATTGCATCCAGCTACATTAATATTGGCTGTACTCCTTAATTTTTTAGTAAAGTCCTCCCCCACAATACTTACAGACTCTTAAAGAAACAGAAAGTGAATACTCTGCAGCACTGTATCTGATGTGAACCATTTTCATCTCACTTCCATATCCTTGTTACAGCTTCATAGGCTAAGGAAAGTGGTGTGCTAAAAGCTATCTAATATATTATGCACACTGTGCAGTGTGATATAGCCTATAGTTAACCATGAAAAACTACTAACACCATTTTCCGACATTATTATAATTAAAAACAAATTTGTAAATATAAAAAAAAAAATTGAATTTGACATCTGCAAAACAATTAAAAATGTTAGGAGTGGCAGTGCACAATAACACTTAAAAGATTCTAGTAGCATTGTTTTGTAAATTCCTCAATTTGCATTTTAACTGGTAAAAAAAAAGTATCATCAAGATTAAGTATAAAATGATTATCCAACAAAGCGGCACGGTGGTTTAGCAGTCATTGGGTTCGCCTCTCAGCGCTGGGAATTCCAGATTCTAATCCCTATCTGGGTGAAGTTTCCATGTTCTCCCTGTGTCTGCGTGGGTTTTCTCCTGGTCCTCCAGTTTCCTCCCACAATCCAAAAACATGGATTCAAAGTAAATTAAATGCACTAATTGCCCCATGTAGTGTGGTTTGTGTGTGTGTCTGTGTCAGAAAATGTGCCCACTGCCCAGCGATAAATCCCCCCCAGTAGTGAATTAAACGGAAGATAATGAATGAATGAATGATCATCCAACAAAGGCAGATTCTTTGATCGCAAGAATCTGATGAATACACATGACAATCAAAACCTCAGGCAATATTGAACCAGGTGAAATCTCTGCGCACAACAGACAAGGCCAAATATCAAAACTTGACGCCCATGATCTTCAGGCCAGGCAAGGTCAGGTGGCACTGCAATAAAAACAGGCTTTATGCTCTATTGGAAATCCATGCATGGACTCAGGAACACCTCCAGAAATCACTGAAAAGTTGGCCTACCTGCAATCCAAACCATGTACCAATATAAAACATTCGGACATAAGCATGGACAGACTTTACTTTAATTCAAATTTGCACTTTACAGTGTGCATTAAAACAATATTTCATTACATTGGCTTAGAGTATGGCGACACTATGGCATAGGGGTTAGCATGTTCACCTCTCAGTGCTGGGGATTCCAGGTTTGAATCTCAATCTGGTTGGAGTTTCCATGTTTTCCCCCTTGTTTGTGTGAGTTTTCTCCAGGTTCTCTGGCTTCCTCCCACAGTCCAAAAACATGTATTCAAGGTAAATTGAATGCTCTAAATTGGCCCATATAGTGTGTGTTTGGGTGTCTGTGTGATTGAGTGTGCACAGCGATAGATGGCGCCCTGTCCTGGGTGTATCTGCCCAGTGCCTGAAATGTTCTCCCCTGGATTAGCATGGGAAACTAATGGACACTAATACAGGATTAAGTGGAAGATAATGAATGAATGTATATAAATATGTGAACATAATGATTTCAAGAAATAAATACATTTAAATGATTTATATATACAAAAGCCTTAATTGAACTGGTTTCCAGTTATGAAATAATTAAAAATAATTAAAAAAGCACTTATGTTTGACAATCGTGTGGTATGTAGGTGAAAGATGTTTTTGAACCTGGATGTTTTGCTTTGGAAACTAGAGAACCTCCTTCCAGAGACCAGCAGCAAGAACAGTCCATGGTGGGGTGGGAGGGGTCTGGTCAGACAGGAACTTGTTGCAATGTCCTGTATGAGAGGAAATTCTCTTTGCTGTGCTTTCCACCCTGTGCAGGGACCTTCTGTGAGAGGCAATGTGGGCTCCTGCCCCAACAAAGATGCAACTGGTCAGTGTGCTCTCTACAGTGGTGCTTTAGAAATGGTGAGAATCTGAGAGCGAAGATATGCTCTTCTTATCTGACTCAGGAAGTGCATGTGCTGCTGTGCTTTTCTGACCAGAGTGTGAGTGGACCAGGTCAGTGTTCATTATCTGTACCCCCAGTAATGTGGTTTTGTGGACGTTTTTGACTGCTATGTCCTTGATGAGGAGTGGTGTGTGATTGGATTAGCTCCTTCTGAAGTCAACAATGATCTCTTTGGTCTCACATTCAGTGCCAGGTTGTATATTTGGTTAACCTGGCACAGCCAGGCATACTCAGTATGAGCAGCAGCGGGCTGAAGGTGCAGCCATGAGAGGAGTTGATTCTCAACGAGATGACACTAGAGAATTTGTAGCACCACCCGCACAGACTGAGGTTTATTTATTGGAAAATCCAACAGCAAGTTCTGCAGATAAAATCCAACAGCGAGGTCTGATCATTACACAATCTATACATTTGTGTCCTGCACTGTTGATGATGGCTGGCTGCTCAAAGAGGATGAGTATCCCACTGAGGGAGTTTTTCCCTGCCACTGTCACTTAGGCTTGTTCATTAAGCGGTTCAGGCTTTTGAAATTTGTGAAGATGCTTTGTAAAAATCAATAAATAAGCTTGATAAAAAGAACTCAAACTTATCAGATGTTATGCAATGAAGTCAAGAAAACATATTTGCATATTTGTGTATTCTTTTCTTCCAGATGATCTTAGGCAGTGGTTCCCAAACTTTTACTAGCCACTCGATACACTACATCATGATGGGAGTGAGTGCTACAGGGCAGTAATTATTGAGGGAGGAGATTGTGGGTTTTTGGGCCCTAGAATGATTATGGCAGTCTTTAGGCATGATCGTAGGTTAGCAAGGTTTTAGCAAGGTTTCTGAATAAAACCTAGGCAGATGATCAGCACATTCCTTAAACACCCATCCTGGCATGTTGTCAGGGCCTGTCACTTTCCAAATGTTTACCCTCCTCAGGGATATGCATCCTTTCATGCATTATAAAATTAAAAAAAAATCTGGCGATGAAGGCCCAAGACTGTGAGCAGCTAGAATTCTGCAGCACTTCTGCATGGGACAACATTCCAGTAATTAGTGTGCCCAGATGTTTACAGACAGTTGTTAAAAAAAAGATGCTACACAATGATGAACATGCCCTGTTCCAACCTTCTTGAGATGTGCTTAAGATATTGCTGCCATTAAATTCCAAATAAGCATTTATTCATTCATTCATTATCTCCCGCTTTATCCTCTATTAGGGTCGCAGTCGGGTTCCCCATGCCCATCCAGGGGAGAAAGTTTCGGGCGCTGGGCAGATACACCCAGGACAGGGCGCCAATCCATCGCTGGGCACACACTCACTCACACAGACACACTCTATATGGGGCAATTTGAAAAATTCAATTGACTTGATCTATGTTTTTGGACTGTGGGAGGAAACCGGAAAACCCGGAGAACACGGGGAAACACGGGGAGAACATGGAAACTCCACCCAGATGGGGAATCGAACCGGGAATCCCTAGCGCTGAGAGGCGAACGTGCTAACCACTAAGCCACCGTGCCGCCCAAAATACGCATTTATTTTTTATGAAATGGTAAAATATGTTAGTTTAAAGGTCTAATATGTTGTTTCAGGGGCACAATCTTTGTCTGTTCTTTTGTTTTTCTTTATTTACGTTTTTGCTTGTTTTTTTGTCAATCTCAGTTAATTACTCATCATTTTAATGTGTGTGTTTGTGTGTCAGTACGTCATTGGAACTTTGTTATCTTGTTTAAAACAATTGTATCAAAAACCTTTTCTAAAATTAACTTTTCCCATTATTACAAGAGCAATATAATAATGAGCAACACCTTTTTCACACATGATGTGCCATAAGACAAAAAATATAACAAAGAGGATTGGTGAAAAGAACATCTAAATTAATGGGTCCATGGCCAGAAAACTCCCCAGATCTCGATCTAATCAAGAACATCTTATCTCATCACATTATTTTTTGCTTACTCCTATATAAGGGTCTGAGTCATGAGGAGAGGGGGGTTCCCCATGCCCATCAAGAGGAGATTGTTTCGGGCGCTGGCAGAACCAGGACAGGGTGCCATCACTGGGATTCACACAGACACATATACTATAGGGACAATTTAGATACAGGCAATTTAGAGCATACAGTTTACCTTGAATCCATGTTTTTGAACTGTGGGAGAGAAATGGATAACCCAGAGAAAACAATTAAATTTCATAATATAATATAATTAATTCATTCATTATCTTCCTCTTAATACTCTACTTGAATCGCAGGAGAGCTTCCTATCCAGGGGAGAAAGTTTCTGGCGCTGGGCAGATACACGCAGCACAGGACGCCAGTCTATCGCAGGGCATACTCACTCACACAGATATACACACAAACACACACACTATATGGGGCCATTTAAAGCATTCAATCTGTGGGAAAAACCCGGAGGAAACCCGCGTGGACATGGTGAGAACATGGAAACTCCGCCCAGTTTATGATTTTAATCTGGATCCCCAGCTCTGAGAGGTGAATCACAACTTCTAAGCCACCCTGACGGCAAACACCTTATTTATATTAAGTAAAACACATTTTTTACTGACTTACCTGAAACTTTGCAATGCACCAAAAACGTCGCACACTTATATGCGCATATGCAATGGAAAATATATTGAATTGAACATTTGAATTTCAAAATAATACAATTATTTTTAATAAAAGAATAACAACATTTTGTACAGTTTAACTATGTATCTAAAACTGTAATGCATTAGAAACTATTCAGTCGCGGCGCACGTGAATTAAGGCTGATAGGAAGAGGCAGCGGCGGTAGGTGAATTGACAGCTCGCTGCGCCATTCTCCGGCTTCTGGTTCGGAGCCGTTTGCTGCGATCAGCCAATCCCCGGCGCTGCTCGGGTGGCGGGCGTGTCTGTTTGAACTCAAGCTCGGTTGCTTGTGTGGTAATGGGGGGGTTTCTTTGAGCGCTTTCGCTGAGCTGTATATCAGACGCTGCTACAGTAACGGCTTTGAAATTCGTTACCCTTTTGCGAGTGTTCCTGGCGAGGGATCAGCGATCAGCGGCAGTTCTCTCGTGCTGCTGAAGAGTCGAGCTTGTCAATCGAGGACTTAATCGGCGGTCGCCGTCAGACTCAAACAGGCGAAGCGAAGCACGTTTTGACTGGAAATGTCTGAAACCAAAACCAATGATGAGCCGAAGTTGTCTACGACGGAGAGAGTTATTAAATGTGAGTACAATGAGCGCCTCGTCACTCAACGTCACACTACACTACACTACGCCACGCAGTACGCGCTGATGCGCCTTCGCTTATGTGTGTGTCTGTATGTATGTATATATATATATATATATATATATATATATATATATATATATATATATATATATATAAATGTATGTGTGTGTGTGCGCGCGCGCGCGTGTGTTTTGTGTTGAAAGCTTCGTATTGCATCTCTCGGCAGAAAGTCGTTTTTTTTCATTCGTATCGTCATCTGTTAAAGTGAGCCGTTAGTTGCCTGCTGGAAATTAAACGTGTTTTGCGCTGGGTGAAAGTAGGAAGTAAAGGTAGTAATAACAATAACAGCACGCAGTCGTTCACTGTTTCTGCTTGAATAAATATGCTATTCGTGTTACTTTTCCTCTGTCGGCACACGACGCTGGAACCGTCGTTGAGCGACACCCCACACTACGAAGTGAATACACCCAGTTCTTGCCCAATAACTGTGGTCTGGTCCATGGTATGTTTCTGAGCGCAGTGTGCTTTCAAAAGGCATTCTTCTTTCTTTGGGTTTGGTCACTTTGGGTTTGGCATGCTGCAGTTTGGACAGGTTCTGGCCCGTGTCTGTTCCAAACCCTCCCTTTGTCTCAAAGGCTTCCCTGCCTTTCTTCTTTAACAGAAATACCATAGTATTGGATTGTCTGGCCAGGAGAACCAGACGGTTCAAGATTCTACAAAGTTCACAATGCCATTAACAACAGGTAATCTGGCTCAAACTGTAGACCTCTTCAGGATATGAGCATCAGGTGGCCTCTCCTTAACTTATTGTAAACATACTCTTAAAGTAAAGACTCCTTTTTTGAAAACTGTGATTTACAGTTTACTTAATTTTCTGATAAAGCTGCTAGCTTAGCCCCTGCATATTTGCAGTGTAGGGCTGCCACTAATGACTATTTTTCTATTGATTCGACTATCGACTATGATTTCAATTAGTCGACTGGTCTAAATGCTTTTTTCCAAAGAAAAAAAACAAATTCTATTCTTCTGTAAGTTCATTTTATTTTTACATCATCCTGCATAACTTTACCCTCCAGTATAGTAAACAAATGAAAATTAGGGCTTATTCAAGCAGTCAAGGACTGTATATAACATTGGCTAGTGGTCAGTGCTCCAAGCTCCTAGGATAGTGCTGGATTCAATTTCAAAATTTAATTTCTTCTTTCTTAATGTGTTTGAGACCATCAGTTGTGGTGGAAAGAGGTATATTTGGTATGCAGCAAATAGCCCCATCAAACGTTATGATAAAATTGGCTCTTATCAGGAACCCCCAGGAAAGCAAGATCAAGAGTGATCTCTGAGAGGAATTTTCTCATGTCCAATCCTTGTGTTTCTTGGTCCAGTAGCATTTTTGGATTTACCAACCTTCACTTTTGAAAGTAATAAGAGACCAATAATTTTCTTTACTTAGTTGAGTAGTTTTTGCTATATTTATTAAACCCTTATTCAAATAGGGACATTCACTGTTTACCAACTCTTCACAACAAAAGTAACAGCTGTTAACTAAAAGCCATTCTAGGTGACTACCTCAGAAAGCTGACTGAGAAAATGCCAAGCTGTGCAAAACGCTATCATCTAAGCAACATGTGCCCACTTTGAAGAATCCAAAATATAATCATTCAGGTTTAATTAATTTTTTTGTTTAATATGTAGTGGTGTGGCGGCACGGTGCTTAGTGGTTAGCACGTTCGCCTCTCAGCGCTAGGGATTCCCGGTTCGAATCCCCATCTGGGTGGAGTTTCCATGTTCTCCCCGTGTCCAAAAATATGGATCAAGTCAATTGAATTCTTAAAATTGCCCCATATAGAGTGTGTCTGTGTGAGTCAGTGTGTGCCCAGCGATGGATTGGCGCCCCGTCCTGGGTCTATCTGCCCAGCGCCCGAGATGTTCTCCCCTGGATGGGCATGGGGAACCCCACCGAGACCATAATAGAGGATAAAGCGGGAGATAATGAATGAATGAATGTAGTGGTGTAGATAGATTGGAGTAGGTTGTATGCATATATCAGAACAGATGTTTAAAATAGGCTAACAAAAAGGCGATAAATATAATCACATCAATACTCTTGCAGGCACAATGATGCTTCGAATCTCTGGCTGTATAATTGATGCATTGATTCAAATTGATTAATATAATACACCCCTACTGCTAATTACATTTGTATTGCTTTATAGTTTGGATGATTTTAATTTTTATCTACAAATCAAACATTTTTTAAATCACTAAATGAGGCGTATCCAAATTTATGACCGGTTACCACCCTATTAGATTTTGTTTCTTTAGGTGAATGACGTGAATTTTGGTCTTTTTGTTTTGAAACTGTGTTGAGAAAATGAAAAACAATAAGTGCACCACATTTTAAAGTAAATAAACCTATGCACTTGCAATAAGCAATCAATAAGATATGCCAAAATAACTTTAATCTTTAAAATGAAGAAGCGGTAGTTAGCCATTTACTTAATGATCAGCATTAGCCCGACATACTGAACTCTTTTAGAAAGTAAATAATGTTACATTAGCATCGGTCACTCCATGTTCTGACATATGTTGATAACCTCGTAGTGGTCACACCCATGTTCAAGCATTCTCTCTGCAAGTTCTGCTTTTTCATAATTAGTTTTTAAATTTTGTTTCAAGACTTTTATTAATTAAAAATTTTCACATAGAAAACAATGTAAATTAATTGTTAGTGTCAATGTAAATAAATTAATAAACAATACTTCTTTTTAGTTTTACAACACTTTATTGTGGCAGGAATCTACATGGACCCCAATAGTGATCGACTGATATGGGTTTTTTAATGGCCGATGCCGATATTTAGACGACAGAAGTGGCCCATGGCCGATATATAAAGCCGATATTCCCAGTTTTTATTGCAACTAGTACAATAATAATAATAACAACAACAGCAACAACAACAACAATAATAATAAACAAGACACAAAAGTAATCAGTTTATCACTGTCTACTCTACTTTTTGTAATGCAGAGAGCAATATTAAAACATACAACTTTAATTACGCATTATTAATTAAAGTTTCAGTGTACCTAAACATGAGCAGATAGCAGCATCTTTTTAGAATGAACATTTATTGATGAACATTGCACAATACACACAGAACAACATTCAATGAACTTTTTGAGCTAATGAGCCAATTTAGCTAATTTAGATAAATAAATAAAATATTAACAAATATTGTAGTTTGTAGTGTGAAAAAAGTACTTATTTGAATATCTCAAGAAAAAAAATTAATGAACTGAACTTTGAACTAGTTCAGAATTAAAATTGTGAACTTTGAACATGAAATGTTCACTTTGAGCATGTATGAACTGAACATGAACTAGTTCAGAAAAGCTGTGAACTGGCACAACGCTCACTGCCTGTAAGCTAGCATCAGTTAGTGCTAGCGATATATAGCGTTACCTAGCCAGTTTAACAAAAAAGATGGCAGTGCGGGCAGTAGCTCGCAGCGGCTGCTCCAGATACAAACGGTGCTTTTGTTTGTTTTCTGTAGTTTTTTTCAGTAGTTTTATAGTCAGTATTTGTTTTATATGGACATAGGACCAACAGGTTTCCGTGTTTATGACCGAAATTCCCTGGTAATTCACCGCAATCAACCCGAAAACACGGTACGAGATGAGTTACGAGACACGCTACGCAGCCTCGGTCTGCTACTGAAACCAGACCCCCAGACCATGACCTTGTTTGAAGCCGATAGCCGAAGATGGGGGCACCACAAGCGGTGTTCAAGAAAATAAAGACGCGGCAAGCGGAGTTCGCGCTAGGCTAACAACTAAGCCAACTCGACCAGCTCTACCGTCCATTGTGCTCTCTGGAAAATAAACTGGACTGCATCAGACTTCAGAGAACTACATGACGAGAATCCAGAGACTGCTGTGTCTTTGTTTTCACCGAAACGTGGCAGAGCGAGAGAGTTCCTGACGCCGCCATTCAACTAGATGGACTAACAGCGTTTGGAGCCGACAGAAACTCAACCATGTGTGGTAAGACTCGCGGCGGCGGACTGTGTGTTTACATCAACACAGAATGGTGCAAGAACTCAGTACTGATCATCAGTGTTTACATCCCACCCGCCGCTAACGCTAAAGACGCGCTCTGTGAACTGTACAGCGCTATCAGCGGACTTCAAAATACACACCCCGATGAACTGCTGGAGAGTTCAACCATGTGAATCTCAAGACAGTTCTCCCTAAATTCCACCAACATGTGAACTTTGCTACGAGACGAGCGAACTCACTGGATCTTGTTTACACGAACATCCCCAGCGCGTACCGGGCTGAACCCCGCCCCCACCTTGGATACTCAGATCACATCTCTGTTATGCTAATTCCAGCATACAGACCGGTCGTCAGACGCTCAAAACCGGTTTTAAAGCAGGTGAGTATCTGGCCTGCAGGAGCCATCTCTGCACTTCAGGACAGCTTTGAGTGTACGGACTGGAACATATTTAGGGAGGCTGCAACCCACGGCTACACTATTGACCTGGAGGAGTACACGTCGTCGGTGACCTGCTACATCAGCAAGTGTACAGACGACGTGACTGTCTCCAAGAACATCACCACACGTCCCAACCAGAAGCTGTGGATGACCACAGAGGTGCGTGCTTTGCTGAGGGATCATGACTCTGCTTTTAAGGCAGACGACAAGGCGGCACTTAGAACAGCGAGGGCCAAACTGTCCAAGGCCATCAGAGAGGCAAAGCACGCACACGGTCAGAACATCCACAGCCACTTCCAGAACAGCGGAAACACACGGCGCGTGTGTCAGGGCATCCAGACCATCACCAACTACAGGACTACACCACCTGCCTGCGACGGTGACGTCTCCCTTCCAGATGCACTGAACGACTTCTACGCTCGGTTTGAGACACAGAACGCTGCGACAGCAAGGAAGACCACCCCTCCTCTCAACGACCAGGTATTGCGCTTCACAGCAGCTGACGTGAGGAAAACTCTACGCAGAGTCAACCCTCGAAAAGCTGCTGGACCAGACAACATTCCTGGCAGAGTGCTCAGGGAATGTGCGGACCAGCTGACAGATGTCTTCACCGACATCTTCAACACCTCCCTGAAGTATGCCATCGTCCCGACGTGTCTCAAGGCTACAACCATCATCCCCGTGCCGAAGAAGTCTAGAGTGTCCTGCCTCAACGACTGGCACTCACCCACCTAGAAAATAAAGACACTTGTTCGAATGCTGTTCATCGATTTCAGCTCAGCATTCAACACAATCATCCCTCAACACCTGATCGGGAAACTGGATCTACTGGGCCTCAACACCTCTCTCTGCAACTGGATCTTGGACTTTCTGACCGGAGGACCGCAGTCAGTCCGGATCGGACGAAACAGCTTCAGCACCACCACACTGAGTACGGGGGCCCCTCAGGGCTGCGTGCTCAGTCCACTGCTGTTCACTCTGCTGACTTATGACTGCGCAGCAATGCACAGCTCGAACCACATCATAAAGTTCGCAGACGACACGACCGTGGTGGGTCTCATCAGCAAGAACGATGAGACAGCGTACAGAGAAGAAGTACAACGGCTTACGGACTGGTGCAGAACCAACAACCTGTCTCTGAACTTAGACAAGACCAAAGAGATGGTTGTTGACTTCAGGAGGACAAGGCGTGATCACTCTCCACTGAGCATCGAGGGCTCCGCTGTAAAGATCGTCAAGAACACCAAGTTCCTTGGAGTTCACCTGGCAGAGTATCTCACCTGGTCTCTCAACACCAGCACCATCGCCAAGAAGGCCCAGCAGCATCTCTACTTCCTACGAAGGCTGAGGAAGGCACATCTCCCATCCTCATCACATTCTACAGGGGAACCATTGAGAGCATACTGAGAAGCTGCATCACCACCTGGTTTGGGATCTGCACCATATCGGACTGCAAGTCCCTGCAGCGGATAGTGAAGATGGCTGAGAAGATCATCGGTGTCTCTCTCCTCTCCACCACGACATTTTCACCACACGCTGCATCCGCAAGGCAACCAGCATTACAGTTCCAAATAAAACTATTGGCATTTTCTCTCTAAATAACATAATCGCTCTAATTATGCAGACAGTAAACACTTTATACATTACAAAGAGCAGCCAGAGTTGAAAGAGAAACCGTTTTCTCTCATGAGGTGTAGCACAGTTTCAAAACACCGATCCATTCCCTTCAGCATTGACTGACGTTCTGCCGGAAAAACACTAGGGGCCACTCTAAGCAAAAGTTAGATCAAATGACTGTATTCTGTCATTGAGCCAGAATGACGGAGCTGCCCACAGCGTTGCCTATGCCGATTATCTAAAAATGCCAAAAATCGGGTGGAGTTTCCATGTTCTCACTGTGTCCGCATGGGTTTTCTCTGGGTTCTCCGGTTTCCTCCCACAGTCCAAAAACATAGATCAAGGTCAATTGCCCCATTATAATTATTTTTTTTAAGGTTACGTTTTAAAGATTTGCAAAATATAAATGCACTATGACTGAAGTCTGTATTTTAATTTTGATTAAAGGCTAATGCACTATGGTACACTTTGTTATTAATATATTTAGAATTATTTGCTCATTGATGATTTTTTTTTTTTTGTAATAAAAACCAGGCAGCTGAGCTAACCTAATACTGCTCATTTTAATTTATCGCAATCGTATTTTTTGTGTAAATATAAAATGATGCAAAAACCTGAAAGTATTGTTTTAAATAAATGTTCTATTTGTTTTCTTTGTCACATAATCACATAATTTAAACAAAATTTAAAGACCATTTGCACTGAAAAAAATCGTTTCCGAATCGAATCGTGACCTCAAAAATCGCAATCGAATCGAATCGCCAGACACTGAGAGATTCGCACCCCTAATATATACATACACATACATACATGTGTATATATATATCTGCAGATTATTATTACACATCAATAATAGTGCACTCTTCTGACATGAACTAAATACTGGAATAAAACACCCATAATACCATTAGTTGGTTTGTTACTTGGCTTTTGGTCACTATTTTTTCTTTGTTCAGTGGAGTGTTTTGAGGAACAGTTTGTTCTACAGCTGGCTGAAAAATGCAATAGAATAAATTTTTAGTGTCTTTGAAATGAAACTGTATTTTAAATAATTAATGAGCTCACAGCACAAATATCAACTTAATTGGGGTGGTGCATTGGCATAATGAGTGCAGTGGCTCAATGTCATTTTCTCTGAGTGGAAAGGTTAGAAAGGCTGAGAGATGGAAAAAAGAAAAGTTTTCTTTTTGATTTAACTACAGTCAGTGTAAAGATTTGCTGCTGTAGAGGAAAAAATTGTAACTGCTTTTGTTGAAGGAAAATTTGCGCAGCACTAAATTTAAACTCCCCCCAATCAAGATATTTTCACTGGGACAAATTAAAATATTCATATTAAATAAAATAAGTTTTAGACCTGGCATAATTTTATTACCAGGATGTGGGAAAGTAATGAGGAAAGTGCACATTCATTTGGTGAAATGATATATCACTGGTGGTACAATATTTATTCAGCTGCCTAAGAAGCCTCTCTTGTATGTACCTGCTTTGTTTCTGTATGAACACTGTGAACTGTTTGCTCTCTGGCTTTACCACATCCACACTGTTTACTTAATGTAATTTGAATTTCCTGCTGTATACCTGTGAAGCTGAGATAATATACATGTTAAGGAAGCATGATTTGTGCTAACAAATGTAGTGTGGTCATTAGCAGAGATTTCTTCACTACCAAACACAAAAATATTTGGCTGAATGTCGAATTCCAAACAGGTTTCATTAATTTTTTCACTTTTTTGACCATTGCAGACTTTAAATAGTGCAAATATATTTTGTCTTGCTTTGAGTTGAAAAAAAAAATCAAAACTGCAATTTGAGAGTATTTAATAAGAACTGAACAAATATAAAATGTCATTATAAAATAAGTTAAACTGAACCCCCTCCAAAATACTGTCTTTCCATAACACAAATTTTATTAATTTTATTATCAATTGTATTGATTAGTATTAGTAGTTAGAGTATTGGGCATTGGAGTTGGCCCAGGACACTGGTTGGTAGTGTCCTAATACTTCACTACATGTGTGCAGCTCATGTTTTTTTTGATTTTGCAATAAAAAATATCAAATTAAACTAACGTGAGCTTAAGGCTTTTTGTTTTCAAATTTTAATTAAGCACATAAAGCTCACGGTGGGCGGGGGTACTTTGTGGCACAGATTTGTATTATTTTATTTTATTGGCTGTTTATACTTCAACTTTAGAAACATTACTTAAATAGCTTTCCTATAAATCTTAAGAATTGCTGCCTGTATTTAAAATAATGGCTCTTTATTTCTTTAATGCTATTAAAGTAACAATTATTTCAAATGTTTAAAACTAAATAAATGTTTCTACATACTTTTTATAAACTGTGGAAAATATAACACAAAGTTAACAGCATCTTTAAAGGTGTTATTGTCCTGTGTAATTTATTTTATTTTCATGAATAATTTCCATTATTGAATATTCAGTGCATCACTACTTTCATTCATTCATTCATTATCTTCCGCTTTATCCTATATTAGGGCCGCGGGGGGGGGCCCTAATATAATAATATTCCCCATGCCCATCCAGGGGAGAACGTTTCGGCGCTGGGCAGATACACCCAGGACAGAGCGCCAATCTATCGCTGGGCACACACTCACACGCACATAAACACACTCTACATGGGGCAATTTGGAGAACTCAATTGACTTGATCCATGTTTTTGGACTGTGGGAGGAAACCGGAGAACCCGGAGGAAACCCACGCGGACACGGGGAGAACATGGAAACTCCACCCAGATGGGGATTCGAACCGGGAATCCCTAGTGCTGAGAGGCGAACGTGCTAACCACTAAGCCACTAAGCTTTGCATCACTACTACAAAATTAAAATTTTTAAGGTTTGGGAAATTATATTAACTAAATATATTCAGTTAAAGCTTTATAATATTTAGAAGTATCTTAGTTGTTTTGTTACAAACAGATGCAACTTCACACAAACTTGGAACTGATAGCTTTTCTATATATTTTTGAACTTGCTGCTCTTTTATGGATTACACCCCACCCCCCCTTTTTTTCTTTTTACCAAAGTTTAGATTGATTCCCACTGTTATATAATAAAAGTAATTTTTGTTCCAGTGGGAAATTTCATGCTACACACATTAAGAAAAAATAATGTTATAATCTGTTAGCTTTTTAATTTTTTTTAGGACTGGTCTCAAAAAAAGCTTGTCTAACTGGAAACTAAATGCAAAGTGCATCTGATCAAGTGTGGCCAGTTATGAACTGAATTGCATTTACAATGCTCATTGTTCACTTAATGTATTTGTAATGTATTTGTTCTCTGTGCAAGAGTGGATATTACTGCTGGGCAGAATCATTCCCACGGGGCACTCTCAATTTGATGTATTATTGGACTTCAGTGCAAACAGATTAGGATTCTCTTTCAGAATAGACAAGGCTTCAGACTGAGCTGATAAATTTTGTGATGCACAGCTGAAGAGCAGAAAACTGTCTTTTTGTAAGATTTCCATCAGGGCATTTGTCAGCATTTGATTTAAATTTTGATTGCAGGTTTTTGATAGTTCCCTACCTAAATGTACAATTAAACGCTTTAGGGTACAAAGGTGCAACACCGGTATATTATGCTCGAAATGACAGTACATTAGGTAATTTTGCAGATGCTTTTATCCCTAGACTTGTGTGTGTCGTCTGGATTGTTGGGGTCTGAGCACAGGGTCAGTCGTGATGTAGCACCCAGTGGAGCAATAAGAGGGTTGAGGGCTTTGCTTAATGACCCACATTGGTAACTTTGGTGGACTTGGAATTTGAATCTCAAACCTTCCGACTGATAACCCAACACCCGATCCATAAGACCACCACTATAAGAGAAAATGATTTTATTAGTTGCATTATTATTATTAAAACTTTTGTGTGTGTGTGTTTTTTGTGTGTGTGTGTATATATATATATATATATATATATATATATATATATATATATATATATATATATATATATATATATATATAAAGTGGCCGGTGAGTGTGTGTGTGTATGTGTATATATATATATATATATATATATATATATATATATATATATACACACTCACCGGCCACTTTTATATATATATATATATATATATATATATATATATATATATATATATATATATATATATATATATATATATATAAAAAGTGGCCGGTGATATATATATATATATATATATATATATATATATATATATATATATATATATATATATATATATATATATATATATATATACACTCACCGGCCACTTTTTATATATATATATATATATATAAAGTGGCCGGTGAGTGTGTGTGTGTGTATGTATGTGTATATATATATATATATATATATATATATATATATATATATATATATATATATATATATATATATATATATACTCACCGGCCACTTTATTAGGTACGCCATTCTAGTAACGGGTTGGACCCCCTTTTGCCTTCCGAACTGCCTCAATTCTTCGTGGCATAGATTCAACAAGGTGCTGGAAGCATTCCTCAGAGAGTTTGGTCCATATTGACATGATGGCATCACACAGTTGCCGCAGATTTGTCGGCTGCACATCCATGATGCGAATCCCCCGTTCCATCACATCCCAAAGATGCTCTATTGGATTGAGATCTGGTGACTGTGGAGGCCATTTGAGTACAGTGAACTCATTGTCATGTTCAAGAAACCAGTCTGAGATGATTCCAGCTTTATGACATGGCGCATTATCCTGCTGAAAGTAGCCATCAGATGTTGGGTACATTGTGGTCATAAAGGGATGGACATGGTCAGCAACAATACTCAGGTAGGCTGTGGCGTTGCAACGATGCTCAATTGGTACCAAGGGGCCCAAAGAGTGCCAAGAAAATATTCCCCACACCATGACACCACCACCACCAGCCTGAACCGTTGATACAAGGCAGGATGGATCCATGCTTTCATGTTGTTGACGCCAAATTCTGACCCTACCATCCGAATGTCGCAGCAGAAATCGAGACTCATCAGACCAGGCAACGTTTTTCCAATCTTCAATTGTCCAATTTCGATGAGCTTGTGCAAATTGTAGCCTCAGTTTCCTGTTCTTAGCTGAAAGGAGTGGCACCCGGTGTGGTCTTCTGCTGTTGTAGCCCATCTGCCTCAAAGTTCGACATACTGTGCGTTCAGAGATGCTCTTCTGCCTACCTTGGTTGTAACGGGTGGCTATTTGAGTCACTGTTGCCTTTCTATCAGCTCGAACCAGTCTGGCCATTCTCCTCTGACCTCTGGCATCAACAAGGCATTTCCGCCCACAGAACTGCTGCTCACTGGATGTTTTTTCTTTTTTGGACCATTCTCTGTAAACCCTAGAGATGGTTGTGCATGAAAAACCCAGTAGATCAGCAGTTTCTGAAATACTCAGACCAGCCCTTCTGGCACCAACAACCATGCCACGTTCAAAGGCACTCAAATCACCTTTCTTCCCCATACTGATGCTCGGTTTGAACTGCAGGAGATTGTCTTGACCATGTCTACATGCCTAAATGCACTGAGTTGCCGCCATGTGATTGGCTGATTAGAAATTGACAGGTGTACCTAATAAAGTGGCCGGTGAGTGTGTGTGTGTGTGTGTGTGTATATATATATATATATATATATATATATATATATATATATATATATATATATATATATATATATATATATATATATATATATATATACACACACAATTATTAGCAATTGCAGTCTAAAGTTTAAATATAAAATTAGCTAAATCAATTAACTTTTTTCTGTTCATTGTATCATAAAATACCTAATTTTGATGTCACTTTATATTTTATGTGATCTTTCTGTATTATTATTTAAATCATTGGGATCATCTGTGTCCTTTTTAAAGCTATGCCTACCTTATGGCCTGGCAGTTAAAAACCTTTACTCAGGTTGAAGGACTTCCATTGTCAACTCTTGAATGAGAACAGTACATTGACATCTGCAGAGTTACCTGTGCAACAGTTGGCTGCTTTTGAAAAGCCTGAAAAGCAAGGAAAATGTGAGCTTAGTTATGTTATGTTTAGCTACATAACAAATGCAAAAAGTTCGTGTTTCCTTTTAATGCTTGTCTAAATGCTAGTTACATCACTTTTTTTAAATTAAGGTACAGATAACTTGATTGTGTACACTTTTTAAATATACATGCACTGTAACCAGTGTAATCAACTCTTTACAGCTTTCTCACAAAGAATTAAAATAATTAGGATGCTATGGACATTTCAAGCTTGTTTGTGATGGTGTCAAATCGATGGTGTTAAATATCAGTTATTATAGTTATTAAAAGAAAACCTTACGCTACACACCCATGCATGGTTCTATTGTGGAGCTGAGTGTTTTACGCATGTTTCATCAATCTATGTTTTTTGTTAAATCCCCATACCACCCATATAATCGGCACAATCATTTACTTATTGGTTGTCAGTCTTAACACATCATCCAAAACTTGTCATTTGTTTACTAAAAACAGGCACATAACAGAGTCTGCACCTTGCAAGTAATTGGGTACCAAAGAGATGAAGTTCTGAATTTCAGAAAAAATGTTTTGAAAAAGAAAAGTTTGTCCATTTTTTTAAACATATTGTCATTTTGGACAAAACTAATATAATTTCTGCATATGCTAAACACATGATGTTATCTGCATAATACAGATTTGACATATCTGTGTAGGTATTTGGAATGAAAACAAGAATGGTGAGGAGGCATGGTTTTGTCTTTAAAATGTCTGACACAATTTTGTTTAGCTTTTTCTGCTTTCTTTAAGGAAGTCACTTTGTTCTTCATCTTTCAAAATACAGATGTTACAGATATTGCTTGAATTGTTTTGCAAATTCCCACACTTGCTGCAGGCACACTTGCTGACATGCTGCAGGCTTTAGTTAAACTTTAAGTACTGATGTGTGTCAGACACTGCTTTATGGTATTTTCACTCTTATTTTATGTCTGTCTGTGTGCCTCTGACTGTGTGCCTCTGTGTATGTGTTTCTGTTTGTGTGTTTGTGTGTCTGTGTCTCTGTGTCTCTCTCTGTCTGGTTAATTTTTCATTGTCATTTCAACCCAAATCATATGAAAAGGTAATTACACACAGTGGTGGTCATTCAGTTTTTTTTTTTGTTTTTTTTTTTTAACATTGCAGGTATTAGATTCTTGTGCTTATTTATGCTCAATGAACTACAGAATTTCTGTATTTTGCACAACACAGATTACTGTTTTCATTAACATGTGATACCCTTTTTCCTGAAGGGCTGTATGGTTGGAATGTTTCATATTGTAATGCCAGTATGTTTTAAGTTTGAGGTCTTCCATAAGCCCTCAGGGAGCTATTGTTGGTGGATTTCCTTGCTTAACTGTATGTTAATAGCATGTGACATTTGACTTTTGAAACAGGCCACTGGGCTGTGCAGGAAAGGTGGTCACTCCAGAGTCATTTTTAGAAACAACATTTAAGTAATGCCACATACTTTAACCCCTAATGTTCTCCAAACACCTGTAGAGAGAAAGTTACTGTATGCTGAACTTACTTTTGCATATACCATTAAGGGTACAATTATGGTAGGCTACTTGGCATTTTAAGATGGCATTATACTTGGCATTATAAGATGGCAGATTTGTTATTTGGAAGCATTTGTTTAATTACTGTGTGAATGTAAAACAGTAAAGTGCTGTGCAATATGTGTGACTGCGCATAATGGTATATTTGGGAGCAATACATGTACTGAGGATTTTTTTTTTCAACAATATTTGAAATGAAGAAATGTGCACTGTTCCATTTAAAACATACACATTTAACAAAAAATAATGGGTCTATGGTGAATGGCTCCATGATGATATTTTTGTTATCATATATTTTATGAGGAATCCTTTTGTATCAAATGATACAAAAAGGTAGCTCCAGATCGTTTTTATATACTGAACCAGTAGTCTGTTAAATGTTTATTGTATGTCAGGACATTGTTGATTTATTTAAGAATTAATAGTTGTAATGTAAAAAAAAATGAATATTGGATCTTATTTAATCATATTGAATTGTACCTTGGGGAATTCTTTAGTATGGCTTGAATTTTTGGCTTGATTCAATATTGATTTTTCATCATGAAGGCTCTGATATACACCCCTAGTTTTCATACTGTATTCTGCCATATCACTGCATCAATTATGCTTCTAACTGTAGCGTATCATTTATTATTGCTTGCCACTAGAAGCGCTAATTAGAGCAGTGTAAAGGTACTGTGGTTAAAAAAAAAAAAAAAAATAACAGCTGGAGGATGGTGTGGATTTGTATTGGAAATACACATAGACATTTTGAAATTTGCCCCAATTTATAAGATGTATTTTTATAAATGTAGAATGTATGTCTGTTTTATTATATCCTCAGCTTTCTGTGATATGCCTATAGATATTTCAGTAAATACTCACATGCATAAACATGTTGGCTAAATTTACTTTTAATAAGATCATGTAACATTCATTAATTCATTATCTTTTCCATAATCTTCTACGAGGGTCGCGGGGGTGGGTTTCCCATGCCCATCGGGGGAGAACGTTTTGTGCCCTGAGCAGATACACCCAGGTAAGGGTGCCAATCTGTCGCAGGACACACCTTCCCACTCAGACGCACTAACAAACACACTTTATATGGGGCAATTTAGAGCATTCAGGGCGGCACGGTGGCCGATAATATAATAATAATATAATAATAATAATAATAATAATAATGTATTGTGATTTCAATTTCTTTTTATAAGTGATCATTTTTTATGTTGAAATTAGGATTTCATTTTTTTTTTTCAAACATTATTTTAAGCTCAACTTTCACCCTCTTTTTGCTGAGGTTATTTAATCACTTTTCCATACCATTTAATAAACCAACTTTGGCCAAAATGTGCGAATCATGGCTTACATGTTCATTGCACAGTGCTCCTAGCAACTGTTTTAAGAATAAAGAAGATTCTCTTCTGTCCAGCCCCCACTCCCCATGTATCTTTTTCACAGTTTGTTCAGGTGGGCAGATACTTGGCAGCTTCTGCTACCCATTCTGCATTTTATGACAGGACAGTCTCACAACCTAACGTGTTTCAGCATGTTTCGGTGCAGAGAATGAAAAGAACTGAAATGCTGAGCTACTGATACTTTTGTTGTGTCCGAAAACATAGAGTTAGAGATTCATCCCGTCAGACACTCTGAGAGGAGTGCTGTCTGAATAGAGAAATATTAGAACGAGTGCTTTGAGAATGAAAACAGAAATGGGAAAGACATAGTCAACACCACAGTAATGCACACCACTCTGAACTCAACCACGAGCAATGGTGATTGGAAACTATGCTGAACTGATTTACTACTACTACTGACTACTGATTACTCTTTTGTTTTCTTGGACCAACATTTAATTCCCAGCCACATCATTGCAGCAGTACAAAGTCATCCATCTTTCATCAGGTTCCTGACCTCAGATTTGATGAGGTTTTTCCCGGAGGCGTTCATGATAAACAGTGGAGTTTTGCACATTGTACATCTGTTTTGCCACAATACGATGCAGTTGCGTTTATATCAAAGCATATGCCTTTTTGTTAGTTGTGTGTGTATGTGTGTGTGTATATATATAAACAAAATGGATTGTATTTTAAGTTAATTAAAATGCAGATATCAGTATTAGGAACTTTTAGGACCATTGATCCATAGAAGGACTATTTAAAAGTGTTACCAGTCAGTAATGATACATGTAAGGAAAAAAGACAAATGTATAACAATTTAGCCAATGAATAGAAATTTTATTCTGTTGTCTTTGCTTTTGGATGAAAATGAAAGGAATGAAAATGTGCTTTTGTTTTACTGGAGCAGATGCATTTTATTAATTGCAACAATATATTTATTGGCAAGTTATTTGTTAAAATGTTAGGCCGTCTGCTGCTTCATAAATTTCTGGCCGTTTGCTGGTGATTCAATTATTCAAGTATTTTATTTGTCATTCCACAATATAAAGTACAATATATGTGAAACGAGACAGAGTTCCCCAGGAACAAGGTGCTACACATAACAGCTACTACACAATCAACATAAAGTGCACGTGTGCAAACACAGGACCACAATAAATACAGGACAATACACAGTATAATAAGCATTCAAGTAATGGTATGAAGTAAACACTGAGTTTGGTTTGTCAACAACAACATTAAGTGGATAGGTAACAGTGCAGGTGGTCTGAGACACATGTGCTAAGAAAAATGTCCCTGATTTTAAAATTCTTAAAGAGTTTGTAGTTGCAGCAGTTATTTATAATGTGCAAAAGGTGTGCAAAGATGTGTGCAACATGCTAGCAGCGGATATGTTCATGTTTGGTCAGATTGTTCAGGAGTCTGATGGCCTGGGGAAAGAAACTGTTTCACAGTCTGGATGTGTTGGCCCGGATGCTCCGGTACCTTTTTCCAGAAGGCAAGAGTTCAAAGAGTGTGTGTGAGGGGTGAGTGTTGTCCACAATGCTGGTTGGATGCAGCGTGTAGTGTAAATGTCCGTGATGGAGGGGATGGAGACAACGATGATCTTCTCAGCTGTCTTCACTACCCACTGCAGGGACTTGTGGTGCAGTTCCCGAACCAGGCAGCTGCTCAGAATACTCTTGATGGTACCCCTGGAGAATGTGGTGAGAATGGGAGGTGGAAGATGTGCCTTCCTCAGCGTTCATAGGAAGTAGAGATGCTGCTGGGCCTTCTTGGCGATGGTGCTGGTGTTGAGGGACCAGGTGAGATCCTCTGCCAGGTGAACTCCAAGAAACTCGATGTTCAGTGGAGAGTGGTCACGTGTTGTCCTCCTGCAGTAAACAACCATCTCTTTGGTCTTGTCTATGTTCAGAGACAGGTTGTTGGTTCTGCACCAGTCCGTAAGCCGTTGTACTTCTTCTGTAAGATGTTTTTTGTTAATGGGTTTCTTTTATTTTATATACTTTGTTCCAGTCTTTTCAAGCTATACCTATTTTTTGGATTTTGAGAATCTTTATGGGGATCCAGAACAGAATACATCCTCAGCAACCCTATGTTGTTTATAGAAGGTGAACAATTAGGGTCCTGTGTTTTCTTTCAGGTGCTACGTTGAAAGGTGTCTGTAGACAAAAAAAAAAAAAAACAAGGTAGAAGACAAGTAGTGCCTACTTGAATTAATATAGCTATGGTGTCTTTCAATCACCCTATTTCACCTAAATATTTGTAAAAACATCCCTCCAGGAATTATTTGCATCCTGTATGTGCATGATCTGTGTATGAAACTGGCCATACATTATGCCAATGGAAAGCTAACCACCACAATTCTGCAGATAAACCTGTCTTTACTCCAAAATACACATCATTATATAAAACCAAGCCAAACTACATTAGGTCATTTGGACTATGTATACAACGACATCTAGAGGAGTGACCTAGATCTGGATTTACTAATACACATGTACACCAGGGTCATCCTACCTTGGAAACTAGGTACCAGGCCAAACATAGTACTGGATGTGTGCCGAGATCAAAAATTATACACCTGCCACAATACCCATTACCAGAAATTTGCTATCAGTGGTTTCCACTACATCTCCTTAAGTTCCCAGATAGCTCCACATCAAAAATGTTGGTTTCAGCAGCCAGATGACCTGCTGCATGGGACAAATAGATTAAAAACAAACAACATTAAATAAATCCCAGAATAAACCAGTCACCGTATGACTAGTTACCCTGACAAACAATGGGATCAGATGTCGCACTGGACATACCGTGGTGACATATGCCCCCCTTGTAAAAGGAATCCCACACTGCAGGAATTTCCAACCCCCCTCTTAAAATGAAACACCTTCTAACTCAATGCTTAACATATAAAATTGTAAGGCACAGGCTCTGTATGTCAACAATAAATTAGATTGTTGCCCTTTAAACTGAAAAACATATTATTTATACTTTTGAAATACTTATCATTTCAATAACTGCCACAAAAGTGGCCTGTAAGCTCTTTTTGTGTTAAACAACCTATCTGATCTTGGGCTTTTTACAGTGCATGGTCTCAAAGCCAGATATATAGTGTTTACACCCTGAGACCCCGAAAAGGCAAGGTTTTGATTTAAATAGGAAAATAAAATTGTATGGACCAAGGCTCAGTATCGTCTCCATTTTTTCAATTAAAAAACAAGCTTGTTAAATAAAAAATTGATTCAGTTTTGTCATTAAAGTTTGTTTAAAACTCTTCTGATTCTCTAAAAAAAATTCAAGTGCTTTAGAATCTTTGCAGTAACATTCTGCCAGTACTGTAAACCTGCTAGCCAAAAAGAAACAATCTTCTGTCCATAGTCTGTGAGGTCAACAAAAGTTTATTTGAAGTATTTTCATCGTGAAAGTCTCTCTGATTCTCAGAAAAGATGAAAGTGCTTTGAAGTCATTATAGCATTCCGGCAGTGTTGTGGGTGAAGAGTTGCTGCCCCCGATAAGACACTGATTAAGTAGTAGACAAAAATTAACATTACTGACTAGAGCAGCATAACTAAACTTAACTAAAGAAAAATCCTGTTTCTCATGTATTATATTACACAGTTAAAGAAGTTTGCTTAGATTCTATGATGACGGAGTAGTGATCGATCGACTGATTGATCGGCCGGCCGATCAATCGGGCCGATTTTTGGCATTTTTAGATAATCGGCATCGGCCGATATATGAGCGCACAAGGCCCATATTTAAACAATGCCTACAGGCAATGCTGTGGGCAGCTTCGTCATTCTGGCTCAATGACTGAATACAGTCATGATACAGTTTGATCTAACTTTTGCTTAGAGTGACCCCTAGTGTTCGTCCGGCAGAACGTCACTCAATGCTCAAGGGAATGGATCAGTGTTTTGAAACTGCGCTACTCCTCATGAGAGAAAACGGTTACTCTTTCAACTCTCAGTATTTGTTACTGGCTGCTCTTTGTAATGTATAAAGTGTTTACTGTCGGCATAATTAGAGCGATTATGTTATTTAGAGAGAACATGCCAATAGTTTTATTTGGAACTGTAACCTTAGCAACCACTTGAACAGATAAACTGGCCAACTTATACTAATTAGCGCTAGCTAACGCTATAATAATGTTCCGGGATGCTATTTGTAACATATACAGTGTTTACTGTTTGTATAATTAGGGCGATTTTGTTAAACTGGCTTGCTAACACTATATATCGCTAGCATTAACAGACGCTAGCTTACAGGCAGTGTTGTTCCAGTTTAATTCTGAACATTGTTCAGTTCATACATGCTCAAAGTGAACATTTCACGTTCAAAGTTCACTATTTTAATTCTGAACTAGTTCAAAGTTCAGTTCATTTAATTTTTTTCTTGAGATATTCAAATAAGTCCTTTTTTTCACACTACAAACTATAATATTTGTTTGTTAATATTTTGTTTATTTATCTAAATTAACTAAATTGGCTCATTAGTTCAAAAAGTTCATTGAATGTTGTTCTGTGTGCAATGTTCCATCAATAAATGTTCATTCTAAAAAGATGCTGCTATCTGCTTATGTTTAGTTACACTGAAACTTTAATTAATAATGTATAATTTAAAGTTGTATGTTTTTAATATTGCTCTCTGTATTACAAAAAGTAGAGTAGACAGTGATAAACTGTGATTACGTGTCTTGTTCATTATTATTATTATTGTTATTATTATTATTATTATTAATTTCATTATTGTACTTTACTAGTTGCAATAAAAACTGGTAATATCGGCTTTATATATCGGCCATCGGCCACTTCTGTCGTCTAAATATCGGCATCGGCATCGGCTGGGGCACACTAACTCATACAGACACACAAACAAACGCACACTATATGGGGCAATTTAGAGCATTCAATTTACCTTAAAACCTTGTTTTTGGACTGTGGGAGGAAACTGGAGAACCCGGAGGAAACCCCATGCAGACATGGCTAGTACATGGAAACTCCACCCAGACTGGGAGTACAACCTGAATCCCCAAAGCAAATAGATGAACGTGCTGACCACTAAGCTACCATGGTGCCCGAGGTAGTATTTTCTTTTTCATTAATAAAACTCTGTAATCAATGCGAAACTTAACCAATTTGATAAGACAGGGCTAATATGGTTAAACTTTTTGGTTCTAGTCAAAAACATTAGCTGTTTGTGTATAGATTTTTTAGAACTTCCCGTCGGATGTGGATTACAGCCGTCTAACCTCTTTTAAAAGCAAGATACAGTTTCTCTACATCTTGAGGAGAAAATTTAATATTATTGTTTCAAACCAATCGGACATCTACCTAAAATCTACCGGTTTCACAGTACATATCAATAAATAAAAGGCATGTATTTTTACAAGAGAAGCAGATCAAATTTTTACACCACGTTAAGCCTCCACTAGACCCCCATAGCTTATCTTCACACAAGATTAAAGTGATGATCAGCTCCATCCATCCACTCCCCATGCCCATCCAGTGGAGAACGTTTTGGGTGCTGGGCAGATACATCTAGGACAGTGTGCCAAACTATCGCTGGACACATTCACTAACACAGACAAACACACACTAAAGTTATTTAGAGCATTTAATTTACCTTGAATCCATGTTTTTGAACTCTGGGAGGAAACTGGAGAACCCAGAGGAAATGCACGAGGACACAGGGAAACCATGGAAACGCCACCCAGATTGGGATTCGAACCTGTAATCCCCTGTGGTGAGAAGCGAACGTGCTAACCACTTAGCCAATGTGCCTTCCTGATGGTCAACTCCTTCAAATAAATTCTCGTCCACACACTCTGATTCAATGGACAGAACATGAAATTAATAGTGGCTTTGCTGTCCTACTGGGATTTTGCTACAAAGACCATTTTGTACATTCAATGTTTTTTTTTTTAACGAAGGTGAAAATATTTTTTTCTATTTTCATGAAAAAATGGACACCTAATAATTTCACAAACTGTACATTGTTGTCCTGCACTGTTAATTCTGCCTGGCAGCTCGGAGGAGTGATCACTGTGCCACTCTTATTTAATTATATTTTTGTTATTTATGAAATGAACACTCAGTACTGCAGTTGTGTAAGTGAATTATTTTGGCCAATCCTGCTGTATACAAGAGTTGAGCTGCTCAACAGTCTGTAGTATTTGTTATCTGATTTTCTACGTTGTGCCATACATTTTTAATACCATATGTTTTTAATAGACAAATCTGGATCTTATCTGCAAGTCAAGTTCACATGCTCTTTCTACAAAGCCACACAGTTGTAACTTTGAGTGGCAACAGTATGTAAACATTTAGGGTTATTACATAATTCGAAGTGTATGATTTTCCAAAATGCTTTCATGCCGATCTTATGTCCATCAAGACAGCAAGATGGTTTCTTATGCAGTATTGCCCAAAACCTCGATTGTTATTCAACCTAGGGAGCATTTTCCACTCTTGAATTTTTCTTTAGTCCCTGAATCTACAGTTATTACCTGGAGATGTCGAAAATACCTTCTTGTGATATTGTGTGTGGAGATTTTCTTTGAACTGTCTGCAACAAAATGGTCAACCACAACCTAATTCTTAGAAAACACATACATTGTCAGTAAAATTTCCCTTGTGCTTTCATCAATTAAAAATGTATTTGATTTATTTTTATGTCCCAATTCTTATGCAAATGGAATTGATTTATTTACTACATTTAGTCATATTCTCTGATAGTATTCTGTAGTTTTTTAAGACCTAGACCATCACAGGCAGTTATTTAGGTGGTGGATAGTTTTCAACATTCCTTAACACTAAAGTGGTAGTTAATGTTTTCCCAATATTATGGTCAATATTTTTAATACTGGCAAAATAATTAGGCAACTGATTTTAACATCTCAAGTAGGTAGGCAGAAGTAAAACTTATGCTTATTTATAGATAATATTATAATAAATATTATAGCAAAGCATGACATCCGGATCATAACAATTTTGTTTTATGATCAGTGATTAGGGTACACCACAATAAAACTATTAGGTAAAAAATATTAGGTTATAAACAATACGTACTGGAAACCTGATGCATTAAATCCATATTTAGGCATGGTAAGTCAGGTTTATTTATGTCCTTCTATGTCCTTTGCTCAGCTAAGTGTGTGCAAATGAATGTGTTTGCTCATGTGAGTGATATCCGGGCATCAGAAAGATCATAAAGTGCGTAACAATTCTAAACCAAATAAAGTGTTTACTAATAATGTCATCATTTAGTCCCTTTTTTGTCATACTATGAGACACACTGCACCTATGAAGCCTTATTTGTAATACAAACCAAAAAAATGGTGTAAGACATGCAGACCCTTTCCAAAAAAATTTACATATCATAGAAAAGTATTTTTTTTCCAAAATTCCTTTTAAATTCCTGTTTTCATGGGTTTTATTAGCTGGAAGCCCAAATTGGATAAAAATAAATAAATAAATACTTAAAATCATTTAAATTATGGACCCTGAATCAATAATCTTTGAAAGTTATACTTTTTTAATGGACTTATGGAAATTAATCAACTTTTCCATGATATACAAAATTTTTGGTTAGGGTCTATCTGTGTGTGTGTGCAAGCAACACCCGTTTTAGTTCATTCTGTACCATGGATCATCCACCACCCAAATAATACCTGCTCTGTGGTGGTCTTGGGGGTTCCTGACCAGTACAGCACAGAGTAAAGAGGATTAACAAAATGTGCAGAGAAACAGATGGAGTACCATCTGTAAATGTAGAACTAGCAAGTGTATCTATAGAGTAAGTGAACATTGAATCAAGATATACTCTGCCATGATTGTTTTTGAAGTAATGAAATTCATTTTACAAGTGCACCATATATGCAGTTTTTTTCATGCTGGATGTTTTTATTGTTCTTGCCTGGAAGTTTAATTTTGTGTCACTTCTGAATCTACAGTGCCTTTTAAATGTAGCTCATATTATTTAAATCTGGACATATTTTATGTGAATTGAGAGTTACTGCAGCAAAATGGGCCATCACATTAAATTTACCCCTCTCTCTCGCGCTCTCTCACACACACTCCCTCTCTCACTTAAATGGCTTCAGATGCACATTTGCTGTTTATCAAAAAGCTTTCTATGCTCATTAGTTAGTAGGTTTGCATAATGTGCATCCTGTATCAGACTAATAATAAGAGATTAGTGTTCAATTATTTTCTAAAAAGAAGTCGAAGTCAGTCCAACATTGATTTCTGTATGATTTTTAAATTATCTCATGATTTTTGGGTATAATTTGCTTGACTTGATTACATATATCTGATTTTAGAGGAGACTTGGCATGTATTGATTCAGCTGCGAGGAAACAGTAACATTCTACCTGGCATTTTATTTTTTAATGTGTGTTTTTGCATGTGCATGCATATCAGGGTTACAATGTCTTGTCAATAATCTTGATGCCATTCATGTTAAATGATTTGTTAATCTTTTTTTGGTTTTCTAACCCACTTATTAGTTTTGACCAGGGGTGTCAAACTCAATTGCACCGGGGGCCAAAACTCAAAGCACACTTTAGTTCGCAGGCTGAACAGGATAAACATTTATTGAACACACTAAAATTAAGTTTTCTGATCATGAACAGGGATAAAAATAGATAGGAATATTATTTCACAATAAATAAACGTAAACTTTATATGCTTTAAATACTTTGCTCTTTATAAAAGTATCTCTTGTGAAAAGACAAGATAAAATAAAATTTATAATTTTCCACAAAAGTAAACAAAACAAATCAAAACATTAATTTTTCTTTGCTCTTGGGCAATTTTAGAAAAATAAAATTAAACTTAAATATTCAAATACAAATTAAAAATCTGAGCATGGTCCAAAAAACATATCTTCTGTCCATTAATAACAATAATAATAGATCAAATGTAAAATATTTATGCAGTTTTTATTTCACCAAACATAACACTTCTCAATTAAACAGATAAAAATCAATAAGGTATGAGAGAGCATACATTATTGTGAATAAATCACAGGAAAGCGGTGTTTATAAGGCACACCGTGTAGCAGAGTGCCGTTACACCTCTTTCCTGTGATTTATGGACAACATACAACCTCGGGTGCCTTATTGCTTTTAAAAAATGTTGCTTATTGCTTAAAAAAAAAAAAAAAACACACTAATAAACAAGTTTTAATTTATAAATGCCTTCATTGAAAGCAAAATTGCTAATAAACTGGTTTCCTGTGATGTAATCTAGTCCGGTTTTAACACTGAACACTGAGTCAGAGTAACAAGCATTTTTTAAAATTTACCTTTACAAAGAACTTTCTATTAAATTTCTCTGAAATAAAGTAATTTTTCTTACTTATGAAAGCCGAACATGTCCCTTGATTTTTCTAATGGCCATCAACTGCTGAATGCACAAAGTGAAACAACAGAGAGGAAAGCATGGAATTCAGTCATATGATATGAAGGGTTAATGTTTCATGAACAGTTCTTTCTATCTGCCATTAGCCTTCATTTAGCCTTGACCAAGTTAAAAAAGCAAAATGACAGCAGTGAATAAAGAATGCAGTGCTGCGAGGACAGCTGCTCGCATAACTGTTCTGTTCTGGGCATGATAAGTATACTAGACAATAAGTCTTAAGAGTTAACATATGGACGGTCTTGACCTAGATGGGCTTAAAATGTATTTGTCCGTGACTTTTTAAACCATGTAATATAACGCTTATTTTAATGAAAATGGCAGTATCGTCAGTATTCGTCTGATTAAGCTGCCAAAGTAATAACACCAGCTGTACTTTGGAAATGTAGCATGACCCTGCTGCCTGGGGAAAAAAGCAGATTTATACAAAAAATAGGTTGAATAGCTTTGTGTCCCTGTGTTATTACAGAACAGGTTGATTTTAAAAATAATGTTGGAATGCTAAAATATTCTGTAACCATAAATATTCGCTTACCAAAAATGCATTATTATCAGTGATGTCATGCCTGGACAAACAGCTCAGCCAATCAGATCTAAGGACCAGAAATAAGAATTTTATAAAGGTAAATAAAAGTTCTAGTGTGAATCACTGTTGAAAAAAATAACACGTAACTAGTAAAAAGTTTACATCGTTATTTCCTGTCTATTGATGGGATTCAGTGTATTATTTGACAGCGGTTTAATAACCCCAGAATATGTCTTATTTAAACTGATAAACACATACAAATATTTGTTGTGTTTACAAATTCAAATTTTTTTCATCGGGGCATAACACTTATGGCTATATTGTGGGCCCAGACCAACACAACAAACAATATGCCACTGTTTATGGGAATGGAGTCACCTGATTAAAGTGGAATAGTATCTTACCTGACTCCTTATAATAAACAAAGACAAAGAACCTACACTCAAAGTAAAAGACAGCCCACCCGTACCAGTTGTGGTACAAAAACAGATATTCATTTACAACAGGGATAATTTAAATGCATATCCATAATAGCAAGAGATACAAAAGCATACATATGCATAGAGAGCATTAAAATACCATTACAAAAAACATTAATCCCACACATGAGCTGTGAGATTGTACCATATACAAAACCCTGGTTTAATCACTAATTTTTCAAAGGCTTTTAACATATACCCATGAATATTCAGCATCTCCAGCTACCAGCATCTTATAGTCGCTAGGTGATGTCCTCATTGAAAAGCAGGCGTCATCACCATAGTAACAAGAGCGTGGAAGGGAGTGTGGAAGGAAGGGAGCGTGAGCACCTGCACAGACCGCAATCCAATCAAAATCTGCAAATAATGGATTATAACACTATTCCATCACATGTGTAAACCTTAAGGTAGTCAACTTTTACAAATGCTGTTTTTTTTAATTACACATCTTTTGTGGGAACTTTAATGGACTGTGGACCGGCTTCTGTTTGGATCGAAACATACTTGCACCAATGTGGACTGTTGCAGAGCAAGTAATAATGTCATAGCTTGTTTCTCAATAGAACTGTATTCTAGCAGATGTTTTTGAAACTTGGAAAATGTAAAAAATGGCTAACAAGATTATCCACCCTTCTGTTGTCCTTCTTATCAAGTGCAGGACAAGAACATCAGAAGAGTTTATTTATAATTGATTTAAGTTTAGTTTAACAAAATCAAAGGTGATTTGCCAATGTACAGAACACTTGAAAGCACACCTTCATATAGCTAAATTTGGTCATTTAGCAGAAGCTTTTATCCAAAGCGACAAGTATCCCAACTTTGATGGCTGGGGTCAGCATCCCTGAAGCAATGAGGGTTAAGGGTCTTGCTCAAGGGCCCACGGTGGTAATTTCAGTGAACGTAGTATTTGACAATTTAACCTTCGGATTGATAGCTTAACTCCATAACCACTGAGATACCACATCTTTTATCAGGGCACATACACACTTAAAAATTAACCCAACATAATAGTTTTGGTCAGAACACAAGGTTGGCTGTGATACAACATTATACCCCTGAAGCAAAGAGGGTTAAGGGTCTTGCTCAAGGACCCACATTGATAACTTACCAGCACCATAATCACTGAGCTACCACACCAAACTTCCTAGCCCCACACCTGAGCTACCATTCCCTGTTAAAAAGTTATTTGCAGGAACATTGATGCTATTTAACCATATCCAGCAGAGATCTTTGCAAGATTTGAGTTTAGAATCAGGTATTAATACTAGTGATCGACCGATATGGGTTTTTTAATGGCCGATACCGATATTTAGACGACAGAAGTGGCCGATGGGCGATATATAAAGCCGATATTACCAGTTTTTATTGCAACTAATAAAGTACAATAATAATGATAATAATAATAATAAACAAGAAACAAAAGTAATCAGACAGTTTATCACTGTCTACTCTACATTTTGTAATACAGAGAGCAATATTAAAAACATACAACTTTAAATTACATATTAATAATTAAAGTTTCAGTGTACATAAACATAAGTAGATAGCAGCATCTTTTTAGAATGAACATTTATTGATGAACATTGCACACAGAACAACATTCAATGAACTTTTTGAACTAATAAGCTAATTTAGATAAATAAATAAAATATTAACAAACAAATATTGTAGTTTTTAGTGTGAAAAAAAGGACTTATTTGAATCAGTCATGAAACAGTCAAACCCTAGTAAACGTACTGATGGTGTAACGCCGCGATGAAGATGATTGCTGACACTCAGGGAAACTGAACTCTCCAAAGAGGTAATCCATAGAACAGAAGGTTAGCAGGGGAGCGCAAACAGCGCATTACCGAAGACCAGACGCAAACAGCCAACCCAACCGAACAGCGAGATAAACAGAAAGTAGTAATCAAAACTCTGGAGAAGAACTCCTAGCGCCACCAGTGGCAGGAAGGGGAATAGCAGGTACAATAGGTAAAGTGTATGTGACACTACGCTACGCATGCGGTTACCATTCCCAGCAAAAACATTTTGTTAGCAAAAATGTCACTTTCGAAACTCTCAAAAAATAAAATAAAAGTTGACTTGGAAAAAAGTACATATGTGTGTGAAAAACTCTTCTCAACTGTAAAATTTAATAAATCCAAGCACAGATCCAGACTGACCAATGCCCATCTCCAGTCCATCATCAGAGTGTCCACTGCAAACTCACTTAAATCAAATGTGGCTCATTTGTGTCAGAAGAAGCACTGTCAAATTTCTGGTAGCAAGCACTGAGCAAACACTGAATGTATTTGAATTACAATATATGTGCATAGTTATTATATAAATAGTTGATTTTCCATTTTCCCGCTGCTTTTTGTTGCAATTCTTTAATCTGGCCCCTCATCGAAAACACAACCTGGTTAGTGGCCCCCAGGTAATTTGAGTTTGAGACCCCTGTTTTAGAACAACTTGCATGCCTTTAATAAAGACAAATCAAGACCCATCATAAGAGTCACAAGAACCTGCAGGCAAGTTTATTTTAGGTTAGGTTTAGTACAAAATGTTCATGGAAGAGATGGGTCTTTAACAAGCTTTGCAAGCGGCCAGTCTGTAACCGCCATCCTTATTAAGTATTAAATTAACAAATGGGCTACTTACTGTATGTGAATTTCTTTATTTTTTTCTCAGATGTAAGGCAAATATGCATTAGAATTCAGAAAGACATCAGTGTTTAATTTAAATGTTTCTAAGTTTAGTAAGAGTTCACCTTCTGATTTTTAGTGTAGCACACCACCAGTATACATTTCCTGTTTATATTGCAGCTGAGAACTAGCTTATGATTGGAGGTTTTTAAGAGTGATTGCCTGAGCTATTACAATAAGACAATATAGTATTGCACATGGATGATTGAAATACATATTGCATCATCAATGATAAATTTTATTGCGCAGTGTTATTTTGGAATGATGTTATATTCAGGAATGAAGGACCTGCGGTAATGCTCCCCACTTCGTGTGATGTAGCTGGTCACTGAAGGTGCTGCCCAGTGCTGCTAGAGTCTCATACATGGGGTGTGATTCATTGTCCATGAGAGTTGCTAGCTTGTTTAGCATCCTCCTGTCTCCCAACACCTGCACCGGTCTAGGGGTTCCCCAGGACAGAGATGGCCTTCCTAATAAGTTTGTCCAGTTGTTCAGGTCTGCATTTGTGATGCTGCTGCCCCAGCACATCACTCCATAAAATATGGCTAATGCCACCAGAGTGTCAAAAAAGGTGCTGAGGAGTGGCCCCCGCACCCAAACGACCATAATCACTTCAGCAGATGCAGTCTGCTCTGTCCTTTTTTATAAAGTACAGTAGTCCAGTCCAGTTTAGTGTGGAGATGAACACCCAGGTACTTATGAGTCCACCATGTCAATGTCACACACAGTTAAGTCAAGTCAAGTAATTTATTTATATAGCGCTTTTTACAACAGTACATTGTCACAAAGCAGCTTTACAGAATGAAAGGCCTTTAAACCCCCAAAGAGCAAGCCGAAGCGACAGTGGCAAGAAAAAACTCCCTTTTATGTTGTTATTTAAGGAAGAAACCTTGGGAGGACCAAGACTCAGTGGGGGACTCATCCTCCTTGAGCGGCCGGGCAGCAACAACAGTGAGAACAGTCATGTCCAGATACTAAACAAATGGAAAAACTAACAACTAGAAAACTATATGTGAGTCCATTAGGGGGCGTCCTGCAGGACCGCCTTGTCAGGTTCCATCCAGTATTCGTAAGCAGAGCCATGGACCTCCAGGAAGCCGGGGGACACCTCAAAAGAAACAGACAAAGGAAGGGAGTTAGAGCTAATAATAAAGCACGGCATTTAATTAATAATTAATTAATTGACACAGTGCAGCATGTGACTCCGGCATCACTGACTAGAGCAGCATAACTAAAAGAGGCAGATACTGCAGACTCTACATAGTTGAGATGGCGCCCCGGAACAGCATCATTCCAGCGCCACACCCCCCCCATTAATGATGAGGTGGGTGAAGAGGTGAAACGACAGCATACACTGATCAGAGATTACCCCCCCAACACAGCCAAGTCTGAGATCTACATCTTTATCTACAGGGGATTAGTTAAATGCAAGATTAAATAAATGTGTTTTTAATTTATTTTTAAAGATTAATAGTGATTCAGAATCACGAACAGTAACTGGAAGGCTATTCCAGAGTTGAGGAGCCTTGTGGGAGAACGCTCTTCCACCAGCAGTAATTTTATTTATTCTAGGAGCTAAGAGTAGACCAGCACCTTGAGATCGGAGCTCACGTGTCGGCTGGTACAATTGAATCCGCTCACTCAGATACTGTGGAGCCTGGTTATGTAAAATTTTATATGTTATTAATAAAATTTTGTACTCGATACGAAACTTAACTGGTAGCCAGTGCAAGTTTGATAACACAGGAGTTATATGATCAAACTTTCTGGTTTTAGTTAAAACTCTAGCTGCAGCATTCTGCACAAGTTGTAATTTATCTAATGATTTATTAGAACATCCTGTCAGAAGTGAATTACAATAATCTAACCTTGAGGTAATAAAAGCATGAATTAGTTTTTCTGCATCTTGGAGGGAGAGGATATTTCGTAGCTTTGAAATGTTACGAAGGTGAAAAAATGCAATTCTAGTAATATTGCTAATGTGCTTTGTAAAGGAGAGATCTGAATCAATAATGACACCGAGATTATTTACAGATGAACTGGGTCTAATTAAAGAGTTATCAAGGTTTAACATAGTGTTAGAAGCTTTGTTAATTTTGTCCTTGGGTCCAACTATCAGAAACTCTGTTTTATCAGAATTTAGCAGTAGGAAGTTTTTTTGACATCCACATTTTAATATCTTGGATGCAGTCCTCGAGCTTAGTGACTGAACAACCATCATTAGGGTTAGCTGAAACATATAACTGTGTATCATCTGCATATGAGTGGAAACTGATTCCATGTTTACGAATAATTGATCCCAATGGAAGCATATATAATGCAAATAGGAGTGGACCCAGAACTGACCCTTGTGGGACACCATATTTAACTTTAACGAGATCAGAATATTGGTTGTTAACACAGGTGAATTGATATCGATCAGTCAGGTAGGATTTAAACCACTGGAGTGCAGATCCTGTAACACCCACAATGTTTTCTAATCTATCAACTAAGATGTTATGGTCTATAGTGTCAAAGGCTGCACTAAGATCTAATAATACAAGAAAAGAGATTTGGTTATTATCAGAGGACATTAATAAGTCATTAACAACTTTAATTAAGGCTGTCTCAGTGCTATGGTGAGACCTAAAACCTGACTGAAAAACTTCATGAACGTTATTAGCTAGAAGATGGCGATTCAGCTGGTTGAACACTATTTTTTCTAGGATTTTAGAGACAAAAGGAAGGTTTGATATTGGTCTATAGTTGGACGGTATTAGAGGATCTAAATTAGGTTTTTTAAGTAATGGTTTAATGACTGCACACTTCAGATTTTTGGGGACATAGCCTATTTTAAGTGATGAATTTATAATGTTTATAAAAGGCTCTGTGATATTTGGTAGGAGGTCTTTAAGCAGATTTGTTGGTATTGGGTCTAACATACAGGATGTTGTCTTTGATTGTGTAATTAATGAGACAAGCTCTTTTTTAGATATGGGGTTAAAGGTATTTAACTCTTGTACTATATTATTTTCTCTACCACTAGATTTTTCAGAAATCATTGAGGGTTGATTATTGGTTACGCTACACAATGCATTAGATGATTTAAGTCTTATGTTTTCAATTTTATCACTAAAGAAATTCATGAAATCATTGCTGCTGAACTGTGAGTGAATCTGTGAATCTGATTCAGTAGCACTTCGAGTTAATTTGGCAATGGTACTAAAGAGGAATCTTTGGTTGTTTTTGTTGTTCTCTATTAATTCAGAATAATATTTAGTCTTCGCTGCATTGAGTGCATGTTTGTACTCACTCATACTGTCCTTCCATGCAACCCTAAATACCTCTAATTTAGTTTGTCTCCATTTACGCTCCATGGTTCTAGTGGCTTGTTTTAGGGCGCGTGTTTGATCATTGTCAGTTACCTTGTGACTTCTTCTTGCACTGGTGAGAAATTAGCAAGAATGGCATGCAATTAGATCCTCTTCTTGAAATTTGATGTTGCAGTGCCAGAAATGAATTGCCAGAGGTGGTGGTCCCTCTAGGTCAGGATAATCCTGGCTGAAGTCAGTGTAGTGAATCAAAGTCATGCATATAAACCAGCTTTTTGCATGTGACATTGCTTAACACTGTAAAGCTGCTTTAAGACAATGCACTAATGTAAAAAGTGCCTTATAAGTAAATAAACTTGAACTTTAAATGTTTGGTGTGGTGTGGGCTTTTATATATATATATATATATATATATATATATATACACACACACATATATGTGTATATGTATGTATGTATATATATATATGTATATGCATATATGTATGTGTGTATATATGTACACTCACCGGCCACTTTATTAGGTACACCATTCTAGTAACGGGTTGGACCCCCTTTTGCCTTCCGAACTGCCTCAATTCTTCGTGGCATAGATTCAACAAGGTCCTCAGAGAGTTTGGTCCATATTGACATGATGGCATCACACAGTTGCCGCAGATTTGTCGGTTGCACATCCATGATGCGAATCCCCCGTTCCATCACATCCCAAAGATGCTCTATTGGATTGAGATCTGGTGACTGTGGAGGCCATTTGAGTACAGTGAACTCATTGTCATGTTCAAGAAACCAGTCTGAGATGATTCAAGCTTTATGACATGGCGCATTATCCTGCTGAAAGTAGCCATCAGATGTTGGGTACATTGTGGTCATAAAGGGATGGACATGGTCAGCAACAATACTCAGGTAGGCCAAGAAAATATTCCCCACACCATGACACCACCACCACCACCAGCCTGAACCGTTGATACAAGGCAGGATGGATCCATGCTTTCATGTTGTTGACGCCAAATTCTGACCCTACCATCCGAATGTCGCAGCAGAAATCGAGACTCATCAGACCAGGCAACTTTTTTCCAATCTTCTATTGTCCAATTTTAATGAGCTTGTGCAAATTGTAGCCTCAGTTTCCTGTTCTTAGCTGAAAAGAGTGGCACCCGGTGTGGTCTTCTGCTGCTGTAGCCCATCTGCCTCAAAGTTCGACGTACTGTGCGTTCAGAGATGCTCTTCTGCCTACCTTGGTTGTAACGGATAGCTATTTGGGTCATTGTTGCCTTTCTATCAGCTCAAACCAGTCTGGCCATTCTCCTCTGACCTCTGGCATGAACAAGGCATTTCCGCCCACAGAACTGCCGCTCACTGGATGTTTTTTCTTTTTCGAACCATTCTCTGTAAACCCTAGAGATGGTTGTGCATGAAAATCCCAGTACCTCAGCAGTTTCTGAAATACTCAGACCAGCCCTTCTGGCACCAACAACCATGCCACGTTCAAAGGCACTCAAATCACCTTTCTTCCCCATACTGATGCTCGGTTTGAACTGCAGGAGATTGTCTTGACCATGTCTACATGCCTAAATGCACTGAGTTGCCGCCATGTGATTGGCTGATTAGAAATTTAGTGTTAACGAGCAGTTGGACAGGTGTACCTAATAAAGTGGCCGGTGAATGTATGTATGTATGTGTGTGTGTGTGTGTGTGTGTGTGTGTGTGTGTGTGTGTGTATGTATGTATGTATATGTGTTTGTGTGTGTATGTATATATATATATATATATATATATATATATATTAATATGTATATGTCTTTTGGGTTGTATTGTAAGTTTTGTTTAGCTCATCTCAATAAAAGTTTAACTTATTTCAAAAACTCACTTGCTACTAATTCCATTTTGTAAAATCCTGACTATAATACTAATTTAATTACCTGGAATAAATATATGCCAATGAACATATCCTCTAAAATGGCATACTTGACCATATCAGTGAAATAGCAGAAATGAAATGAAGCAGAATTGGTTATAAATAACTTGAAAAATGGCTTCGGGAAGTTAATTCCTGTAAAACAGCATGTTTTTTCCATTTTTTTCAAATACACTAGTGGAGTATGACTATCCGTGTACTTTGAAAACATTAATAACAATCCTGAGTAATTCACACCAGTTGCATGACTCATTCATTTAAATGGCATTTGGATGAGTTATTATTTTGTTATTTTTTGTTGCGTATTTTGTCCCTTTTTTAACATCTCACCAATTCTTTGTCTACATACTGTCCACTTATTAATACTAAAATACAATATCTAGAAAACAAGGAAACGATAAAGATCAATTGTAAATTTCAAGAATTATTCATTGTTCACTCAAGTTGTGTATAGGAAAATTGATTAGAATTTTTTTTATTTATTATTATTATTTTTTTGTAAAATGTATGGTTTATATATCACACCCAATCCTATGAACCAGTAGTAGTTCTAAGGTGGTTAGGTTCCTAGCCATCAGAAGGCTGGATGTTCAAATCCAAATTGGAATTTGGCCTATACTGGTAACTTCTTTGAATTTGGGATTTGAACCTGGAATTTGAGCAAGTCTCTTTCCTTTTCACTAACCCTACCCATCAAGTTCATATTTAAAAGTCGCTTTGGATAAAATCATCTGCATAATGACCAAAGGTAATGTATTTGTAGTTTTACTCAAGGCAGGGCTTTAAGAACTTCAACAAATAAATTTAAATAATACATCATTTTAAAATTTTGTTAATTTTGTTAATTTACTAAGCAAGATTTTGACTAAATGGAACTGTTTTCATCTGCTTGTTACAAACAATGCATGTAGCATGTTGTAACTGTACTGTTTAAGCAAGCCTTAAGAATGAACCTGCCAATCCATGCCAACAATGATTTTATGTTGGTGTATTTTCAGTATCTACCCAAAAGCTAGTTGTGTACTTTTTACCTTTGCAAATGTGTTTTGTTCGGAAATATTTACAGTGATTGTTACATTTTGGCACTCTTTTTGTAGGTCAAATATCTCTCTCTGTTTCTAAAAATAATTTTTAAGTGTGCTGCTTTAGTACTTGGTGGTTTGTTTGGATTTTTCCGCTTATTGTCATTAAGAGTGAATGTAGCTGTCTCACAAAATGTGCACATAAAATATTGCTACTTGAACTCAAGTTAACTGTTAAACGAAATGTGCTTCCTTTAAAATTCCTTCACTATCGTTGGGGGAGGGGGGGCAGATACACCTAGAACAGGGCACAATCTATCACTGGGCACTCTTACTAACACACACTCACACACTATGTGGAGCAATGTAGAGCATTTGAGTTACATTGAATCAATGTTTTTTAGACTGTGGGAGGAAACTGGAGAACACTGGTGAAATCCATGCGGGCACGGGGAGAACATGGAAACTCTACCCAGATTGGGATTTGATGCGGGATCCCCAGCACGAGAGGCAGCAAGCTATCCACTAAGCCAATGTGCCCCCTTTCTTTAAATTTTTTTGGGGAATATTTCTCAACTGTGCAATTTCATTTACACAATAAAGGTGGCTTCATTTCATATCTATCCAGAAAGTTTGTAGTGGTCTGAAAATTGTTGCTGCAGAGAGTAAACGAGTATATCACTATGAAAGTAATTCTAAAAACAAATTGTTAAGTATAAAATTGGACATGGTCAAAGTCCACCACCCTTCACAAGACAACTTTTTCAACTCTTGGTTTTTTTGTCAGTATTGAACCTACAAGGTATTATTTGGGCCACCATGGGTGCGTAGAGAAAGCACTGCTTAAAAAATGTTTTTCTGATAGTCTGCAAAATTATACAACATTTTTAAAATTAACTTTTGTAATCTTTCTAAAATGGCTCAATTTCAGTGATTTTCCAAAAATTTACTTGGATCTATCTAAAACACCAGGGTACAGAACCCTTCTGTTAGAAGTAGCCTCCTATCAAGAGATTCATTCATTCATTATCTCCCGCTTTATCCTCTATTAGGGTCGCGCTGGGGTTCCCCATGCCCATCCAGGGGAGAACATCTCGGGCGCTGGGCAGATACACCCAGGACAGGGCGCCAATCCATCGCTGGGCACACACTCACACACACACACACTCTATATCGGGCAATTTTGAGAATTCAATTGACTTGATCCATGGACTGTGGGAGGAAACCGGAGAACCCGGAGGAAACCCACGCAGACACGGGGAGAACATGGAAACTCCACCCAGATGGGGATTCGAACCGGGAATCCCCAGCGCTGAGAGGCGAACGTGCTAACCACTAAGCCACCGTGCCGCCTCCTATCAAGAGATTGAAATTATAAATATAAAGAATATAAAAATAAAATATAAATAACATTTTAAAAGCTTAATTTAGTTTTGTATTCATGCAATCTAAAGATCAGGATTCATTTACATATTTATGGATGGCTTTTCTTAAAAATTACTTAACCAGATTGTTTGTGTTTATAACATCAAACAGAGAAGGGTTTTCATGGCAGGATGAGTTTTAAATATTTACAGTAAAAAGAAAATGCAGGTTATCTGTAATATCCCCTTTTTCATTTGGTGGTAACAGAAGAGTGTTTATTTTAATAATTATTACTACTAGCTTTCATTATAGCACTTGAAATAAGCTCTGAACAGACTACAGTGACCACACATGGGTAACTGTGTTAATTTGTCCATGACAGTGGTACAGAATACTGGTTTTGCTGTGTTTTAAAGCATTTGTAGTGCACATGTCCTGTCCTTTTACATTTTAAATTTGGTAATTTATTAGACGCTTAATTCAAAGCGACTTACAAATATCCTAATTTAATGGCTGGGGTTAGAACACCACTGAAGCAATGAAACTTTAAGCCTGTAAGCTCAGAATCAAAGATTCACAAAAAAAACCTAAATATAAATTATGAATTAAAACAAACGATGCTTATCTGGAAATTTAATTAAAGCCGAAAAATGAATAAAATAAATTTGCTAAGGGTGGCTTAGTTTGCCTCTCAGCGCTGGGGATCCAGGTTTGAATCCTGATCTGGGTGGAGTTTCCATGTTGTGTCTGTGTGGGTTTCCTCTGGGTTCTCCGGGTTTCCTCCCACAGTCCTAAAACAAGAATTCAAGGTAAAATTTGCTGTTGTAAACTGCCCCTATATAGTGTGTGTGTGAATGTGTGCCCAGAAATGTATCTGCCCAGTGCCCAAAATGTTTTCCTTTGATCGGCATGGGGAACCCCCCCGCAACTCTAATCCCTTATATAGGATTAATCAGAAGATAATGAGATAATATATCCCATATGCTGCCCATCCAGTAAACAGATAATCAGTGTATTTCACTTTCCCTGTCAGTGGTCATAATGTTATACCTGGTAGGTGTAAGCCACAAACTTGCATAAAGTCCCAACCATGCAATACTTGTACTACTAATACTAACAATACTAATTGCAGTACTTTGAGTACTCCGTGAAACTGTCAGTATTTGTAGTATGGTAAAACTGTTTTGCCATTCTGCTCAGCTCTACATACGAGATTGCATACTGTGCTCTAGTGTATTAAAAGCTGATACGGTTTCAGAAATCAAGGGTCATTAAACATATTACACCTTCTGTGAGCTGTGTGTTTCTATAGCTCTGTTTTAGGGTATAGCTGATACTTCTAGTAGTGCTTACTATAGCTAGTAACTTGAGCTGTAGTTGGAATGTGTGGAGCTGAGTGGACAACCAAATGCAGTTACGTGCTGGCTTCTGTGTATAAGGATTGGGTGTCCCCCATTACATATTAGATCGCGTACATGTAAAACTGCTCTTTGAAAAACATGTCCAGTGGAGGATATTCTTTTAATGCTAAGTTATTATAGAGCTCTTGGACTTTGAAGGAAATGCTTGAGCAGTGTGCTACATCAGCTTTTTTTTTTAAATGCTTGAGATCATACATTGATTTTGAAAGGAGAGTGGAAGCTCAGTGTTTAGGGTGTTGGGCTATCAATCTGAAGGTTGTGGGTTCAAACCTCAGGTCCACTAAAGTAACAAATGTTGGCCCTTGGACAAGATGCCTAACCCTCATTTTGCAGTGCAGTAGTCAAGGATTCTTGTAAGTCACTTTGGATAAAAGCGTCTGCTAAATGACCAAATGTAAATGTATTCAACATGAAGAGAGCGATTATTCTGTTGACCTTTCAATCTGAAGGTTGTGGGTTCAAATCCTAGGTCCACTGAATTTAATGAGTGTTTGAGCAAGATCCTTATTGCACCCAGATTCTGTGGTCAACCCTGTGCTTACTTTGTATGTCGCTTTGGATAAAAACATTAATGGTACTGGAACAACTAAAATTAGTGCAGTGCTGATTAAAAAAAATCAGCTCACAATTAGCATGCGTCAGTGTCACTTTAACAAGATAAAAGTTGCTCTTTGGGGATTGAGGCTCGGAACACTGTAAAGCTGCCTTGAGACATTACTATTTTCTATGTACTATTATAAAAAACACTAAATAAATAAATAAATAAATAAACTTGAACTTAATAGAGGAGAAGTAGCTCTTAGCTCCTAGATATTCCCTCCTGAATCGAAGAGACCAGACACTTTGACACAAATTTTGACAAAAAAACTTTTTTTTTATTTTTTATAAAGGATAGGACGAGGCCTGGGTTAATGTCTACCTACAATTTGGCTATAGGAACATTGGTGCTGTAGTACTATGGGCAAGAGGGAATTAGAAATGCTGTAGGTGCAAAATTTAAGTACATTACTAATGTGATGGAGGTGAAATGATTTTCTAATTGAGTGATGAGTATAAAGCTGGACATAAAGTCATGGCCAAAAGTTTTGAGAATGATCCAAATATAAATTTTTACAAAGTCTACTGCTTCAGTTTTTATAATGGCAATTTGCATATACTCCAGAATGTTATAAAGAGTGATCAGCTTAACAGCAATTAATTGCAAAGTCAATATTTGCCTAGAAAATGAACTTTATCCCCCAATACACATTTCAACTTCATTGCAGCCCTGCCTTAAAAGGACCAGCTAACATCATTTCAGTGATTGCTCCATTAACACAGGTGTGGGTGTTGATGAGGACAGGGCTGGAGATCAATCTGTCATGATTAAGTAAGAATGACACCACTGGACACTTTAAATGGAGGCTTGGCATCGTTGTTTCTCTTCTGTTAACCATGGTTATCTCTAAAGAAACACGTGCAGTCATCATTGCATTGCACAAAAATGGCCTAACAGGGAAGAGTATCGCAGCTAGAAAGATTGCACCTCAGTCAACAATCTATCGCATCATCAAGAACTTCAAGGAAAGAGGTTCCATTGTTGCCAAAAAGGCTCCAGGGCGCCCAAGAAAGACCAGCAAGCGCCAGGACCGTCTCTTAAAAGTGTTTCAGCTGTGGGATCGGGCTACCAGCAGTGCAGAGCTTGCTCAGGAATGGCAGCAGGCAGGTGTGAGTGCATCTGCACGCATTGTGAGGCGGAGACTCTTGGAGCAAGACCTGGTCTCAAGGAGGGCAGCAAAGAAGCCACTTCTCTCCAGCAAAAACATCAGGGACAGACCGATATTCTGCAAAAGGTACAGGGAGTGGACTGCTGAGGACTGGGGTAAAGTCATTTTCTCTGATGAATCCCCTTTCCGATTGTTTGGGACATCTGGAAAACAGCTTATTCTGAGAAGATGAGGTGAGCGCTACCACCAGTCTTGTCTCATGCCAACTGTAAAGCATCCTGGAACCATTCATGTGTGGGGTTGCTTCTCAGCCAAGGGAATTGTCTCTCTCTCTCAATCTTGCCTAAAAACACAGCCATGAATAAGAATGGTACCAGAGTGTCCTCCGAGAGCATCTTCTCCCAACCATCCAAGAGCAGTTTGGTGATCAACAATGCCTTTTCCAGCATGATGGAGCACCTTGCCATAAAGCAAAAGTGATAACTACATGGCTCAGGGAAAAAATCATTCATCAATCATCAAGAGATGGTTGGACAAACAAAAACCCACATATTTTGACAAAATGCAAGCATAGATTGTGCAAGAATGGACTGCTATCAGTCAGCATTTAGTGTAGAAGTTGATTGAGAGCATGCCAGGGAGAATTGCAGAGGTCCTGAAGAAGAAGGGTCAACACTGCAAATATTGACTTGCTGCATTAACTCATTCTAACTGTCAATAAAAGCTTTTGTTACTCATAATCATTGCAATTATATTTCTATATGTGATAAAAACATCTGACAAACACACATTAAAACTAGAGGGCACCAGATCATGTGAAAATATAATATTTGTCATTCTCAAAACTTTTGGCCATGACTGTAGGATATGAAACAAATTCTTCAACCGTGCAGAGACAATTTTTGATAATGATATCATGAATAAAGTAAAGTAGATGTAATAATAATTGTGGCAAAAATTATTTATTTGTTTAGAATTAATTAATCAAAATTGATTAAGAAAAAGTATTTTATACTCTAACACTCCAGCGTGGCAGCATTAGTGTTTAAATGAGTCATTAATAACTAGAGCGGAACAGGCAGGCATGATCAGAATATTTGGCATTGTTCCTTTATATGGCAGAACACTGACTGTGCTAATTTGTTAATGTCAGCCAAATGGGTTCTGTGTCTGCACAATTTGTTCATCATTACCATTTATAATGGTTTAGTTTGTAGCTTGGATACACAGCACCGGAAATGCATTTTCTTAAAAGCCTTTTGCTGTTTTCTTATGTTTCCTTACTATGTGAAAACATGTAGATTAAAATAAAGATGTAAATTGCATTTCAGCACAGAATAAATAACACTTTTTTAAAAAGTCATAGTTTTTAAAAAATCTTCGGTGGTGTGGCACGGGGGTGTGGTATTTATCTCGATCGCTTCTCAGTGCTGTGGATCCAGGTTAGAATCCCGATTTGGGTGGAGTTTCTCCATGTGACCGCATGAGTTTCCATTGGGTTCTCTGATTACCTCCCACAGTCCAAAAACATGGATTCAAGGTAAATTGAATGCTCTAAATTGCCCATATTTTGTGTGTGTCTGTGTGAGTGTGCCCAGCGATAGATAGATGTTCTGGGTGTATCTGCCCAAAATGTTCTCCCCTGGATGAATTGAAGAAACCGCTCCACAAACATGGCTTAGAGGATTAAGTGAAAGATAATGAAAGAATGAAAATTAAATCTTCAGTGATTCTAATAGAATTCTTGAAGACGAAACACATTTAGTCCAATATCGTGGACGTGGTAGGGTGTTGGGCTAGCAATCTGAAGGTTGGGGGTTCAAATCCCAGGTCCACTGAAGTTACCAGTGTGGGTCCTTGAGCAAGACCCTTAACCCTCATTGCTCCAGGGATGTTGTGATTAACCCTGTGTTCACCTTGTATGTCGCTTTGGATAAAAGCGTCTGCTAAATGACCAAATGCCAAATATTTTAACCTTTCACTCTAGTACAGTTACTACTACTTTGATGATGGTTACAACTCTGTCTGTTCACATACTTGGAAGAGGGCTAAGGAAAAATACAGTGTAATTACTTTAGCTAGCAAGGCTGTTTCAAACTGTTTAATGTAGGTCAGGCACCCGGTGAGTTCTGCTACAAGAACTAAGTGAGCCAGGTTAAAATAGAGCATGCTCATCCTTGTTCTGTCTGCCATGTCGTTACATTTCAGACATACCACAGTAGGTTTTATGAGCTTTCTTCTTTCGGTCATTGTGGTTATATCTCGTTTGTATTTCCTACTTTATATTGTGACTGGATTTAAGGAGTCAAGTTCCACTTTATTTAGTGTTTTATTACCTCTGATAGTAGTAGGCATTCATGTTATTTTTATGCATATTACATACACCCTGTACAAAATATACTATCCATTGTTATTTACATTTAGCCATTTATCAGATGCTTTAATTCAAAGCGACTTACAAATAAGAGAACAACACAACCCAAGTCGGTAGTTACGGGAAAAAAAACAGCTACACTGTAGAATTATTAAACCTAATCATTATCCGATCTCGCCTTTTTATAGTTTTATTACTTGCCAGACAAATAGTGTCATGACATGGGCATCAAACCAGACTTTGCTGCTTCTCTTGGCACGGGCAGGTGCCAGGTCTTCCTGGAAAATGGAAGCTGCATCTCCATACAGATCCTCAGCAGAAGGAATAATGAAGTCCTCTAAAACATTGGAAGAGATGTGTTTTGAGTTGTTTCTTAAAGATGCTATGTGACTCCAGATTTGAGAAGATCGTTCCACCGTTTTGTAGTGGTGAATGCTAAAGAATGAGAATTAACACCATGGTGAGGTTGATGTACTATGATGCACCACCTGAAACTAAACATGTTGGAGTCACCAATGAGGATGATGGAGCTCAACAGCAGTGTAAATCACTACAATATCCCGAGTTTCTTTAGTTTTGAAGTGAATCAACGTAATGGTGCACTCACAGTATGAGAACCAGAGCACGCTTCATGCTGTTTTTGGTAGTTACCTTACACACTAGTTGGTAGTTAACTTTACACACTATGCTACATACTGTATTATGCCAGTGTGTGTGAGATTTCTGTTTAATTGCTCTTTGGGCTACTTAGATGCTTTAAACTTATACTGTGAATAAACGCAGACATTTATTGACCTTTATTGACATCTCCATCCATCCATCATCTTCCACTTCATCTTGTAGTTATAAGACAACTGTGTAGTTATAAGACAACAGTTTGGAACAAGAGTTTATTAACACGTTTCTGTAATTAGAAGTGCATTACTAACCGTTTCTTTGCCATCCTGTGTAGATACATGCAGCTTTTCTTAATACTGATCTTGTATCATGTTTTCATATCACATTCAGATTAATTTGAATGTCTGTGCTTGTTTATACTCAACAAAAAATATATAGTCTATAAAATCTGATTTTATTGTCCATGACGTTTGTAGCCTCATGTCACATGTACCTCAAAATACTGTCAGTGCAATATTTTTCACCAAGAAAAGCCAACTTGTTACCTGGTGATTTAATACTTTAAAAATACTAAATACTAATACTAAAAAAATAGTTTAAAAACTATTTGAACAAAAAAAAAAGATACATTTATTAGGGGTGAGCTGCAATATTCGCTGATTCGACGATTCGATTCGGAGAACCGTAGTCGACTATGAACCTCATAGTCGAATGTACCATTTTGATCACATGGGGGTGCCCATTGCTGCTGCTAAGCATTACTTTTTACATGAAATGTCTTTGTTTTCGTTATATATATAGCCTTTTGTCAAATAAAATTATCCTGTCACAAATGTCCGTCTTTCCCCGGAGATGAGCGGCTCCGCGGGGAAATCGCGAACGCCGCTCGCGCATGAGCGTCTCCCGGGATCCGGCTACACGTAAGCCACAGCGTCAGCCGGTCTAAACAGAGGGAGACGCTACCACGAGTGCGATCTGCGCGGAACGAATGCGCAATAACACACCGTGCCAGAAATGCTGATGGAGAAAAACTGGAACACCGGGATAAAATACAAAACTAGAATTTATTTAAAAAGTGGTGCCGAAGCACCAACAGAACAAAGTAAACGAACAAAGCAACATCGGGTAAGGTAACCACAAATTAAAGATGTGCACTAACCCAACCAATCACCCAAGTGAGATAATCAGAAACCAAACGAGGGACAGGTGCCGCAGGTGATTGTTACACATACTAATTTCTGTTAATATATATTTTTTTAATGATGTGTGCGCTTTAACCCATTTACGGTGCTCTAGAAAAACATGTAAAATATAAAAAAAAATCTTTAAAAAAACACGCTTATAGCGCCATCTTGTGGTGAAATTTTAGCTGATTCGACTATCAGTCGACTATAGGGAAAATCTGACGAATCAGATTCGACTATGAAAAACCTTAGTTGAATACAGCCCTAACATTTATACAACCAGAATTTTTGATAAGACATTTCAGTAATAGTAAAAGACTCCTATAAAAATATTCCATTATCATTCTAATGTGCTTTATATTATAATTCAATTAATGAATCTCTTGTAGCTGATAAAGCTGTTAATGCCAAAGCATTTAAGGTTTTTATTTAAACATTAAATGTTTTTATTTTTCATTATTTTGGAGAAATTTTATTTAAAAGACAATCAAATTAGAGTAATATTTTTTAGATTAATCTAAATTTATCATTCGATTAATTAAATTAAATGTTAGGTAACTTTACAAAGCAGTACAATTATATTATGTGTTTCATGTTGTTACACAGTGCTTCGTTACCCCTCACATAATCTTAGACTAAGGGTGAGTTAGTCCAGTTTTCTCAGTATTTTGAAGAATAATTTTAAACTAAATGCGATTTTCTCCATTACGTAAATTATGTATATTATTTCAGTCCATTGCTCCTTTATTGGGGAATCTTGCTGGATCTATTTTTCTGGTTATGGTCTTTTTACCAGTATCTTTACTGTTTTTGTCACCTACAAAAACGAATACTTGATACTCTACATCCCCATTTAAAAAAAAGTTGACACAGTTCGCACCAAAAATTCAGAAGCTAATTATGCTAATTATTATTTGAACATGAGGGAAAATTGGGTACACTCACGTAAGCAGAGTCTGAGCTAATCTAACTGCAGTGTTTGCAATTTCTCATGGATTATTTCATGGGGAATGTTGTAGGCTGCAAGAGGATTGCATTTGTTTTCTGTTACATTGGTGAGTTCTTGCTTCGTCTGTTCTTGCTTTTTTTCCACACTCTCTCTGCAGTCTTAATTAAACAGCATAGATATCTATAGTCAATAGTTTCATGTTTTTTTATGTTTTTTTTTCGCTTCTAATAAATATTTTGGTGCTAATATATTTTTGGCACGTGAGTAGACTGAAGTTAAAACGTGTGTACATCCACAAAGCTTAATATCCCAGTTTCATTTCAGGGCTTGAAGGTTTTGTTTGTTATGTACAACTGGCACTTCCTCTCTGCTGTCTTATTCACTCACTGTTTCGAATGGTGCCCTTGTGCATTTTTCTACTGTGACACCTCTATTATCCTTTCAGTGCTGCTGACAGAGAATTTAAAAACCTATGCAAGTAGCGTGAGATGTATTGCCAATGTTAAAATTTAACTTCATTTTAATGAGTAAATGTCTGCTTTTGAAAAGATACATTGAGGGTATAAAAATGGATTTTTTTTATTATTGTAGCTTAGTAAAAATCAATAAGTTGGTGTGGTAGCTCAGTGGTTAGGGTGTTAGACTATCAATCTGAAGGGTGTGGGTTCAAACCCCAGGTCCACTGAAGTAACTACTTTGGATACATCCAAGTGTTATCCTATAGAACATAGGTGTCAAACTCAAGGCCCTCAAGGAGGTCATTTTACATTAATCAATTATTATTGTTATTAATGTTATTATTATATTTATAATATATATCATGCTCATATTTTGAATTTGTATGAGTTTGACACCCCTGCTATAGAATATCCTCTAGATTTATGTCCATATAAGTGATATTCTATCATTTTTATATTATTCGTTAAATCTAATAGTGTCTGCATGCCCACATATGCCAACATTAATGGAATATTTGTGGGTCATATTGCTCCATGGTAACTGTTTTATGACACTGTGCTCTGATCCTAACTATTAAGTTTTGGATCCTTGTACGTGGATAAATACATTCCACATCGCATGGCCAACACACGCTCACGGACACATTCACACCTCTTTTAAATTAAATTATTTTATATTAAATTAAATTAATTTTTTATTAAAATCAAACCTTCTAAAAATCTTTTCTAAAATTACTAGAATACTGAGGAGGTGTACCGGCTATTTACATGTTCAAGTATGTACATAGTATCTGCATATACATTTACTTGACTATACCTGTTCAAATCAGAGAACTAGCCGTGGCACACACATTCATCGGCATGACTTATAATATGCATTTACCACCAGCACTTGAATTTAAATTGTTCCAGAGCAGATCTGGACTGTTGCCTAGGAACATGTAAACATTCATACTTGTTTAAAATTTGCAATGAATTATTTATAATTTCTTCTCACAGTATGATGCATTTTTGAGAACACTTGCATGTATTAGAAAAGCAGAGAGCAATGCTAGTTTCCATGTCAGAAACAGCTTTGCATAGGTGCCAGACTAAGCCTACTATCTGTAGAAAGGCTGCAGCAATATATGATGATGTCAGAGGTGGACATGGCAACAGCATCATCAGTTTAACTGATCAGCAGAAGGAAATAGTACATTCCCTCTGTATCTTACCAATAAAATGAAATGGATTTGAACAACAGAATGTCTGTTGATTATGTAGTGCCAAAAGTTGGCACCCTCAGATCAGAAGGCACCCATCTTGGTACTAATAGAGCTAAGGATTTCCTTTCAGCTAAGTCAATGCCTTCAGCACCCTAAGATGCTATATTAATTATTAATTATTAATAATTAGTGTAGTAACTTGAAAAGTTTTCAAAATTAGTTATTTAGGTCTGTGTCCCAACAACAGCAGCCAGTAAAAATTATAATAAATAAAAAAGTTTTATACTATTTTATACTTTTATATTAAGACCTGCAATTAAAATGATAAAGTGATCTTTTTGCCTACTGTGCTTACACACAGAGGACTTTGTCCTCCACATTTATGCAGACACACACACACACACACATATATACACACACTGAGTGAAGTGAGCACAAGTGCCCTGAGTGGTGGGCAGCCTTGTCTATCGCTCTTGGGGAGCAATTGGGGTTAGGTACCTTGCTCATGGGCACTTTAGCCATAATATTTTGTGGGATTGGGAATCAAACCGGGAACCATTAGGTCGCCAGGCTGGTTCCTTAACCACAAGCCTATGACTTGATTGACATTCTTTCTTGTGATGGGAGTCTGTAATGCTAAAGCTGGAAATATGAAGGATAATAATTAAGCATAATCAAAGTCCATTTCCCACAGCTTCGCCTTCTCCTGCCACATATATACTCTGTAAATCAATAAAAAGTTCAGTTACAGTGCTGACTGAAAGAATTGTGCTAGAAAACTACTCAGTAGCAGACAGATTGTATGAAATCAGTTTATATCCCCATTCTAAAGAAAATAAACAGGATGTACCATATTTTCCGGACTATAAGGCGCACCTAAAAGCCTAAAATGTTCCCAGAAATAGAAAACAGAAATTGTGCAGCTTTTTAATTCAGACACAGAAGATGAGGACTTTGATGGATTTGTGGGAGAAGAGTGATTAAAAATAATGTGTGTTTTGTCAAGTAGTAGAATAAACTTCAATTATAAATCACCGTTTTGCACCCTTTACTTTTCTTGTAGATCGGATGTTTTAGCAAGTGCCTTATAATATGGTGCTGTACAGAATAAGTACCCTACAGAAATAGAGTCCGTAATTGAGACTGCGCCTTATAGTACGGTGCGCCTTATACGTGGGTCAAATACAGAAGTAGACCCCATAATTCAGACTGCGCCTTATGGTCCGGAAAATACGGTAATATTTTAACTTCTGCCATGTGGTATCAGGAAGATAGTTTCACTTACGCTGAATATTATTTAATGTAGACTAAAACCTTAAATAAAATAAAAGATTCCAGATGTGCAGTAGATAATTCAGGAAAGAACAGAAAAAAACTGATATTTTTACAAATGTACATGTGATGGATTATGGAAAATGCCAAGCAATTCAGATAGAAAGTCAACAATGTTTTGCTGAATAAAGGAAAGCCTTTATGTTAAAAACACAAAATTGTGATGTCCTCGGAAAGATAGAAATACCAGAGCTTCTCTATTCTCATAAGAAATCTCTATACGGAGTAGCAAGCTGTGTTCTTAAATAAAAATGTACTAACAGGTTCTACTTTAGCAGATAAATAAGACAAGGCTGCATTTTGTCACCATACCTGTTTGGTCTGTACAATGAACATGGGATGAAAGAAGCAGGCCTAGAGGACTATAATTGAGGATTCAGGATTGGTGGAAGCAACTTCAACAGACTGATATATGGATGAGACCAATTTTTTTTACAGAGAATCTGGGTTAAATAGAGGTATTTCCATGCAAATGTAAAGGAAAGTCTTTTCTCACCTCTCAATAAAAGACCAGGTAACCAAATATTTCATTTTGGAGACATTTTAAAGAATACAAATTCAGTGGAAAAAACAGGCATGATGGAAGAACTAAAGGTTCTAACTAATGAAGCAATAAAGCACAAAAAAAAGGCAAGACACGCAGAGTACAGCTGACCACCCAAAACGCAAACACAAAAACCCTATAAACCCATACAATGTACAAATGCATTATAGATACAGCATACAAATACAAGCATCCATTAACCCTCTTGTTGCACAGCCATAAAATAAATGTAACAACTTGTATTGATCAAATGAGTAATCGACTCCTCAACAGGGAAAAATAGGCCATATAACAGTTTGCAGGATCTACAAACAAGTTGTCTTTGCTGCCTCTCCTAAATATCTTCTGCTCTCTTGGTTGCGCTTAATTGCCTCTACATAGTGTGTGGTTATGTGCCCAGCGAATGATTAGTGCCCTGTCCTGGGTGTATCTGACCAGTGCCTGAAATGTTCTCTCCCTTAAATGGGAATGGGGACCCCTCCCATGACCCTAGTCCCTGAGATTAAGTCGCAGATAATAAGATGAGACATTTTGATTATCATTCAAAAATTGTTGTGTTTGTGCTATGAAACGCTGTTTAGTTAGAAGTACCAGTGTGATTTTATATTGTATATTAGCACTCCTGTACTGCCCTTTTGTTCAATCAATAAACGTAATCAGCACACATTGTAAAATTTAAATAGATGTTAAAGGTTTTCGTAAAACTCCCTTGCTGTCTCGCTGTCTTTGTTTTACTTGCATTTGCTCTCACACTCAATTTTCTGTCTTTTATTCTCTGTGTCCATTTATTGTTTAGGCCAATCCCAGTGTAAAAAGATTGAGTCACAAACATAATGCCTTGTAATCATGTGTCATGGATCTGTTTTAATGTGATGTAAAATCCCACACATGTATAGGAAAGAAACCCTCATATCCAGCCCAGAGAAATCATCACAATCCTGCTGTCTGTGCGTGTGTCTGTGCGTGTGTCTGTGCGTGTGTCTGTGTGTCTGTGTGTGTGTGTGTGTGTGTGTGTGTGCTGCGCATGCTCTTTAGAAAATTTTATTCACACGTACCGCAGTTCCCTGACCCAACCCCCTCACACTCAGTCAGTAACCAAACAGAAGCAGACATGGCAGCACTTATAAATGTCTTATGTAAGCTGTATTCGGGAGTGTGTTAAAGATGATTGAGAATGCTGAAAGGTCTAGTTGTGGGATCTAGCATTTATTCATGAGAATGCTCCAGATTGCATTTACATAATTGAGCTTTTCATTGTTCTTAAAAATACAGTTTTTCTTGCGGTATTAGGTACCAGATCATGAATCAAGTTAAACATTAGCTTCAGATAATACAAGATTTTAAGTTCAACCAGCTTTTTAATTTTAATTTATATGACCTTAAGTATTATAGTATCTGTATATCTTTTACACCGAAAGTTGATACATGCATGGTTTTTGTGTGTTTTTTTGTTACTACTTGAAATTAATTCAGAGTACATTTCTCAATGTGCATAATTCTTAAATGAATCCCACCCAAAAATTTATAAGTGTTGAGTTTTACTACTTGCAATGTCGCAATGTCACCTGCAGTGCTGAAAAAAGAACTGAAATAAGAACGGGTTGAATGGAACGAGGCGGAGTGGAGTTGAAATCTGCTAAACAAGTTTAACAAAGTTTAATAAACTTTACAAATGAAACATGACGGATGCAGGAAAAAAGCTTCGATTTAAATCATCAAAAGTGTGGGAGCACTTCACGCTTCACACAACTAAAGAATGTAACATGCAAGCTCTGCAAAAATGATTTTACCTGCAAAGAGCACCACGTTGATGTCACACCACCTGAAACTAAACATGTTGGAGTCACCGATGAGGATGAACGAGCAGCGTAAATCACAACAATATCCCGATTTTCTTTCGTTTTGAAGTGAATCAACCAACGGTCACTCGCACTATGAGAACCGGCAGAGTACACTACATGCTGTTTTTGGTTGTTAACTGGACAATGACTGTGATGGAGAACTTGTAATACTTTTTATTTTCGTTTAATTAGCAGTGTTTAAATGTACTTACAACTTGTACACAATGAATACATACAACTTGTACACAATGGTGGTAATTAATTTTTTGACAAAGTATGAGTGAAGACACTGCACTCTATGGGAGTGAGGATGAATTGCATTTAGACGGGGATTAGGTAACATAAATTTGTGTAATTTTATTTTACACTCAATGCTATATATTGTGTGTGTGTGTGAGATTTGTGTCAAATTGCTCCTTGGGTTACTTAGATGCCTTAAACTCATACTGTAAATATATATTTTTTTATCCCATTCATCAATTAATGGATTGATCAATTAATTGATTGATGATTTTATATATATATATATATATATATATATATATATATATATATATATATATATAAAATCATCAATCATATATATATTTCTATTACTCTGTTTTGTGCCCTCTGTTTCCCTGGTAACCACCACACACTTCTTCCACTCTACAATCTACTGCTATGGACTGCCTCGTGTTTAAAACGTTTACCTGCCATTTATGCTTGAATCATTCCTGTATGTCACTGTAAAGATTTATTTCATTTTAGTTGGGGGTCTTAAATGGTTAATGAAATTATCAAAAGGCCAAAAAATTGCAGTTAGTAAAAGGGCAGTTACATAGACATAATGTGTGACTGGAATCAGTTTTCATTTCATTGTCATCTTAAACCTGATCAAATTCATTTAATGTTGACTCTGCAAGTGACTCAGGCTTTATCAACTGCTTCTGACACGTCCAACTGAGTCAGTTTGTTTGACTGTCAATCAGTTAATTCCACAAATCGATCTATCTGTCATTCACTCATTCACATAGCGCTCACACAGCACTTACACACACACACAACTCTGTCTCTTTCTCTCTCTCTCTCTCTCTCTCTCTCTCTCTCTCTCTCTCTCTCTTTCTCTCTCATTTGGGGTTGCATATTAATGCCATAAGGAAATCCAACACCAGTTGATGGTTTAATATCAGTTAATTGTTGCTTGGTGCAGTTTAGACTAAAATGCTGTTTAACTAACTACTTTGCATTCTTTTAAATGTAGCAGATTTTATAAACAAAAATACTTCTAATAAAAGGTCTCATTTTCACAGATACTTTGGCTTATTTAATTGTAATTCAAGTAAAATGGTTTGAGTAGGTTCCTCTTGTGTATAATTTGAGAATATTCTAGTCTGTTACTATCTTTCTAATGTACAACCGGCAGTGTCCACTTGGACCGTCTCCATTATCTTGCTGGCTTTTCCCTTCCGTTTTAATCCTCCTATGCCTCCTGATTGGAGTCTGCCAGGGGCACCAACAGTGATGGGTGTGGGCGTCACCTGGCTCTGGTTTTGCTCTGTTTGCCTTTCTTTTATTAACGTGAGGTCTTAAAGCTTTTTCTCCTGACATGCATAATTAACTTGTGCATACCAAAGTGACCCAGAGTCAAATTTTAGTGTTGTCTTTTGTTGCTTCAGTATCAGTAATGTTCTGTCCTTATTAGAAAAGCGCCTTCTGTATCACTGAGTTGGCACTCATTTTTCCCCCCTTTGCTTTTAGTTCTTCAGCATTTTGTGTTTCACTAATTGGCATGAAATATTGAACGAAATATTCCCATGTGAATTCATGATTAGCACTCACACAGTAGCAGGGTCACAATGCTAAAAGTGAAATCTTTATATTTATTTATTTTTTCTGTGTTAGTTGTTATACTTACATTTTCTATTCATAGTAAACCTCGTTGAAAACAAGCTTTTATTTATGAAATATATTTATTCTAATTTTGAAATCGGGTAATCTGCTTTAATAAGAATAAATATTATATATTTTTTAAATATTTTTGTTTTTTTAATACAATATTAATGTTTATTGCTGCATATATTGTCTGTTGCAATGTTCCATCCCATTACTTCAATGTTTATTGTCCTATATATTGTCTCATATTTACTGTAATTCTGTAAGAGATTTGCACATTTGGACTTTGTGTAGTTGCTGTTCTGTGTAGCACCTTGTTCCTGAAAAACGTACAAACTGTACATCACTTTATATTGTTGGACTGGCAAATAAAATACATAAATAATAAAGATAATCAGTTTTATTAAATCTTTTGAAAATCTAACAGTGCAAGAAAGGCAGGTTGCAGTTTTGCTAGCGGCATGCTAGTTGTTAGTCATTAGTGGGTATGGAATGCATAATGCATAAAGTTAAAAAGCACTTGCAGTAAATTTCAATCAGATATCTAGTCTGGGATTTTAATGGGGATTACTGCTCATTTGTGTTTTGGATTTTCTTACATTTGATCTGTTGCTAAATGAAAACTTGTAGTGCTTTGTGTGTTTTCTTAATTAATTTTATGAATTTTGCATGCATGAGAATTCAGGGTTAGTGAATTCTCTTGAGGGAATAGTGATTCTGAATAAGTGAGATTTCATGAAATTTTTTTAAAGGAACCAGAACTGTCTGATGCGTAACATTTTTTTCAGATGACAAGATCAGTATTTCATAGTCCTTGCTGCATTTAAGGTTTCAGACCAGAAGTTCTAATTAAGGCATATTTTATGGTTGACCTAATGTTGACTCCTGTAACTGGTTTAAAACTATCCTTTTTTAATTTGAATTAATGCTGTAAAAGTGGAATTGGTTTTCTTGCCAAATTTCTTTATAATCATTTTTAGCTGGGAATGGGAAATATTACGGGTAAAGTTTGACTTCATGGCAATTTGATTCGGTATCAATTCTTTAAGCTAACAATTCAGTTATTTTTGAAGAATTCCCCCATGATACAATTAGATTTAATTCAGTACAATTTATTACTCAGTATTTCTTTCTACATTAAATCTATCAAGTTTAAAAAAACTCAACAAGAAAATTTGCCTTTTTAAGCAGCGGAGAAGTGGAAATCTTGTTGCCGAAATCTTTTTATGGAAATAGTGTCCCTTTTAATTATCAAGCAAAGGACAATTCTGTATTTTACAGGATGAGTGGCGACCTCACCACTGCTCTATCTGTTTTACTAAAGCCAAAACACTTTTACATCCATGACTTTATGCCAAATGGTGTGCAACATTTTGATTTCTTTGCATTTTCCTCATGTGAATTTGAGCTTTAGAGTAGGTTTTATATGAACGTCGGAGCAAATGTTAGTGGTTAGCACATTTGCCTCTCAGCAATGTGGATTCCAGGTTCGAATCCCAAACAGGGTTATTCTCACAGTGTCCGTGTGGGTTTTCTCTAGGTTCTCCGGTTTCATCCATAAACATGGATTCAAGGTAAATTGTATGCCCAATATTGTGTGTGTGTCTGTGTGTGTCTGTGTGAGTGAGTGTGCCCAGTGATAGATTGGCGCCCTGTCTTGGGTGTACCTGCCTAGTGCCCCAAATGTTCTGCCCTGGATGGACATGAGGAACCCCCCATGACCCTAGTCAAGAATTAAGTGCAAGATGTATTGAATCGCAGATTGTATATTCATAGAATCAATTCCAATCGATTACATATTTACACTCATAAAAAGTATGCATCATATTTTCAGTATGTCATACTAATTGTATCATTTGACAATATATGTGATTGTGTGGTGTTTATACATATTTTTACTATACAAAGATGTAGCATGAATTTAAAGCTATTATTTTTACAAATTAGTAAAGGCTGATGCGCAATTGGATCTCTGCAATTTCATAGTAATGAAAGCGTGGACTCGAAAGCAGCATATGCAAGCAAACGGAACAATGGCATTCATGTTTCACCCAGATGACATGTTTTATATGAATATAAAGGCACATGGACCATAAAAAGACGTATGTATTGTGTATGGAATTTGCCTGTGGACTCAAGTTAGGTTCAGTTTGGTTTAGTTAGCATGGCTATACAAAAATAAACCTGGAATGTGTCAAATGTAACAGGGTTTTATGGCCTTGAATGACAAAAATGCGTTTCTCTCTGCGTTCAAGTCCTGACTTGCTTATGAAAAACATAAAAAAAAATATTTAAAAAAAACGTTTACCACAGTAAGTTTGTTGATTGTTGTTGACTATTCAGGTGTAAATAAACTTTTATTTAAATTAAAAGCATTTAAATTGTTTTTTTTTTATTTAAATATTATTAAATCCTAAAAAATGCTTTTTGGTAAGATGTCAAGTTTTATTGCAGTTTCTAATACTATAGCCATGTTGCTTTATATTATATTAGTAAAATTATTTATGGTGTTTTAAAAGTTCAGTGTTTTATGTTCTTTAATATAAAAGCATAGAACCATTTAAAAAAAAAAGATGTTTTGTGGAATAATTTTGTATGACAAAGCTCATACAAAATTATTTTTGTATAATTTGCTGAGAAAAGCTCTTGTTGGTTACTTTACTTTCACCCTGTTCTCCCAAACAAGTTCAATACAGTTAAAGCCTGAAGACTGTCCATGCCTTTCTTTGAAGCCTCTTGCTTTGTTCTTTGTTTATTCTCATTAATTTTTACTAAATTAGTTGTCACATACCCTAGACGTAGGGGTGCAACGGTATTATGCATGAACCGTTCAGTACGGGCCTTACAGTATTGTTTGCACTTTCCATTGGCAGAATACAATGTTACAGAATTTGTCGAGACCAAAAACAAGACAGAACTAAAATTAAGAGAAGACCTGGAGACAAGATCTGCACCCAAGTGTAACTAAGTTTAAAGGCAGGGCATGGAGCCCAAGTAAAGTCTATGCATGCAAATGACACACACTGCTTCATTCAGATCAGGAGTTTGGGTTCCTGTGATTGACAAATGCACTGGAGCAGAGCGAGGGTGGGGGGGTAATCTAATACAGTCGGTTTGTCTGCGTTGTGTGGCGATTGCGAGGTATGTTTGTGGAAACATTTAGAACATGCTAATGCATATTGGACAGAATCATCCACATTGATAACCAGAGCCCATGAGAACGATTACTCTCCGTTACTTTTTACACTAATTTCAATAAACCGACATTTTTTTTATGAGTTAACGTGTGCGTGCCTAATCCTCCACTCCTGAGATGTGAAATCAGACAGAACTAATCCATTACTGAATGTATGCACGTCATGTATAGTAATCTCTATCGGGGTGTTTAGGTTCTAGAGACCCCACAATGTAGCAGCGATAAAAGTTAGAATTAAGAGATTGCAATATAGTGAGACTGTGAGGTGATACATACAGTGCTGGCAAAAAGTATTGGCACCCCAGAAATTTTGTCAGATAATGCTCCATTTCTCCCAGAAAATGATTGCAATTACAAATGCTTTGATATTAAAATGATCATTTAATTTAAACCACAAAAATAATTGTCAAAAAGCCAAATTGGATATAATTCCACACCAAACATAAAAAAGGGGGTGGACAAAAGTATTGGCACCCTTTGAAAAATTATGTGATGCTTCTCTAATTTGTGTGATTAACAGCAACTGTTACTTACCTGTGGCACACAGGTGATGGAAATAACTAAATCACACTTAATGGATTAAAGTTGACTCAACCTCTGTTCTGTGTCCTTGTGTGTACCACATTGAGCATGGAGAAAAGAAAGAATACCAAAGAACTATCTGAGGACTTGAGAAGCAAAATTTTGAGGAAGCATGGGCAATCTCAAGGCTACAAGTCCATCTCCAAAGACCTGAATGTTCCTGTGTCTACCGTGCGCAGTGTCAAGAAGTTTAAAGCCCATGGCACTGTGGCTAACCTCCCTAGATGTGGACGGAAAAGAAAAATTGATGAGAGATTTCAACGAAAGATTGTGCAGATGGTGGATAAAGAACCTCGACTAACTGCACGTAAGCTGCACGTCTCTACGTGTAACGGGTTGTACTCAGAAACGAAGCCAAAGTCGATGGACAGTATAACAGTCACTGGTGTAGACGTGTCGCTGCTGGTAATGAAAGACACAGACTCGTGTAGTAATAGGAACTCCGAATTGCTTTACTGTTTTACACATGTATCGTACATCTCTCGTGTGTCACACCTTTATTCGTCCTCCCGCAACGCATACCTTAAGCATAGTGCCCATGTTACAGCACAACATTCTACAACTGGTTTATTGAAAACAGCTCTCGAACCCCAGTAAACGTACTGATGGTGTAACGCCGCGATGAAGATGATCGCTGACACTCGGGAAACCGAACTCTCCAGAGAGGTAATCCATAGAACAGAATGTAGCAGGGGAGCGCATTACCGAAGATCAGACGCAAACAGCCAACCCAACCGAACAGCGAGATAGGGGATAAAAAGGAAGTAGTAATCAGAACTCTGGAGAAGAACTCAGAGCGCCACCAGTGGCAGGAATGGGAATAGCATGTGACACTACGTTACGCATGCGCACACCTTTCTTAGCAAAAATGTCACTTTCCAAACTCTCAAAAAATAAATGAAAAGTTGACTTGGAAAAAAAGTACATATGTGTGTGAAAAACTCTTCTCAACTGTAAAATTTAATAAATTCAAGCACAGATCCAGACTGACCGATGCCCAACTCCAGTCCATCATCAGAGTGTCCACTGCAAACTCACTTAAAGCAAATGTGGCTCATTTGTGTCAGAAGAAGCACTGTCAAGTTTCTGATAGCAAGCACTGAATGTATTTGAATGTACAATGTACAAAATGTATTTGAATTACAGTATGTGTACATAGTTATTATATAAATAGTTGATTTTCCATTTTCAAATTCGATTTTGCATCGAATTTAAAACAAGAAGTTAGAATCAGGAAGAATGTCTAATGGAATGTCAGTCATAGTTAAAGCACAGATGGCAGGCTGCCTTTTCTACCTTTTACCTTTTCAAAATCTGGCAGCAACCATTTTTTGGGAGGATCTGCAGTTGTGCATATGGAAGATAGAAATGTGGAAGATTCTGAAAGGCTAACATTATTTTCTTCTCAGCACTTTTCACTGCAGCTTCATAAGATACAAGTTTAAAGCACAAAATGCACCTGCGTTATAAGACTTAGTCTTCTAAGTCTTCCTTGTGCTTGTTTTTTAAATTATTGTGTTTTATCATATTTTCTCTCCTGCAAGATCGTCTTTTGACCAGCCATCCTCATGATGCTCTCCCATCATGGAGACATTATATGTTTTGTGTGTTATAGTGCTCTTTCTAAAGAGGAAGATAAGAAAAATGAAAAGGTGGACAATACTGCAGCTTCACAACATAGAAGTAAAACAAAATTTAGTTCCCCGTTATAAGACTTGATATAAATTGATTTAAGTATGTTCTCTCCTGCACAATCGTTTTTTGACCAGCCCTACTTCATGATGCTCTCCTATCATGGACACATTACATCAGTCATGTGAATTAGGTTTTTTTTTTTTTTTTTTTTTTTTGTAGGTCTCCAAACCTTCACTCAGATTCACTCTTGGCTATCAGCACCATTTATGTGGCATGTTTAAGACATATTGTACTGTTGGTAATGGCCCTTTAAAATGTGCCATTGGTCTCAGGGGGTCCATAACCTTTTGAAAAACATTAAAGAGGTTGTGCAATATATTTTTAATCGAGTTCTAAGAACTTCTTGAGAATTTTCAAAAATTATTTTCCAAATTAAAGGTGCTAGTAGAAAGCCGGGTCAAATAATGCATTGATTCACATATAAGTATTGGTTAAAATAATGTTGTTTTGTATTTTACTAATGTGGTGCTTATGTTGTAAGTCACTTTGGATAAAAGTGTATGCAAAATGATCTTATAAGTATTGCAACCTAATATCAGGGGTCAGAGTACATCTTCAGTTAAGAATACAGATTTTTAAGATACTTATATTAAAGGTGAGATCCGTATGAGATCCGTATGTACAACACTGCATGTACTTTCTGTATAATTTGCAGATAGACTTATTAAATATATATTTATAAATGTGCACTAGAATGAGTTGTAATAATGTGTACAGCACCTTGTAGTTTTTGGAGTGTTTGAGTAAAAGATGAGTAAAATTGATTACTTATTCTTTAAAAATCTATGAATTCTATGAATTAATCTCAAGATGAAGTATAAAATTCACACAAAGTGAAAGAGATGGGAGAAAGAAATATCATCTACCATCAGATACTACCTCCAAGCCAATATATTATTTAAAAGTTTTACCAGGAAAAAGCCTTTTCTGTCATCTAATCTCAAATGTATGTGAGCTACTTGGGGCTACCAGGACTTTGACTGTAATTGTGTTTTATGATGAGATGAAATAAAAATTGTGCCTGTTGTCAACAAACAGCCAGGGTGGGTTAGTTACATTGTTGGGCTGTTTCCTTCAAAGGCTGCACCTTTTGTGTTCAACAACAACCACAGAATCCTGCCTCTGGGTTGATTTTAAAAAGGTGCGCATAGCAGCTGCAGTGCTCCTTGAACAGTGGTGGAAAAGCAGCTGTATGAATGCAGGGCATGGAAAATAGATCTGACCAAATGAAAAGAGAAATGGGGCGATAGAGGAAAACCAAATTAACAGTAACATATTTTACTGTTCTTTATTACAGATCTGTTATTCTGCTATAATTCATCGAAATGATGTATCTTGTAATATGTGTATTGGTAAACTCCAAGATCCGAGCATACATAGCGTGGTTCGTGCCCTTTTTAAACTCCAATTTAATTGCTTTTGAATTTATACCAGACTTGACTGGTATTAGATATGATCTGATAAGGTATCTGATGGGGGGAGAGGGGGTTTCCCATGCCCATCCAGGAGAAACCATTTCAGGCACTGGGCAGATAAACCCAGGACAGGGCGCCAACCTATCGCAGGGCAGAAGCACTTACACAGACACACACAAACACACACTATATGGGTCAAGGTTAAAACCCACGCGAACACGGGGAGAACATGCAAACTCCACCCAGATTGGGATTCAAACCTTGATCCCTAGTGCTGAGAGGTGAACGTGCTAACTGATAAGCCACCATTCTTTGCCCTTGATGACAAATTAACTGGTTTGATGTCAATTAAGCAGTTTGATGATGGGATTTTCTTCTGACATGTCAGGAAAAATTGGTCACTTGTCGCCGGTTTGATTTATGCAGTTTGATTCCTTATCTGACATATGTATCAGGTTGTAAAAGTTCTTAATATATTTTCTGTACACATAAAGAAAATTTATGAAAATTACAATAACAAATACTATTTGATATGTATGGTCTGGTATTTGCTTACAGTGTTGCTTTGGAACCAAAGATAAATTGTAAAGGTGTGAATACCAACATGAACCTCCACTTCATGTAAACTTCATTTACATCACTTTTAAAGCTGTTTAACGAATCTTTGGCAATAATCAGACTTGCACTGGACTGGCTGTTTACAGTTGTGGCCAAAAGTTTTGAGAATGATACAAATATAAATTTTTACAAAGTCTACTGCTTCAGTTTTTATAATGGCAATTTGCATATACTCCAGAATGTTATAAAGAGTGATCAGCTTAACAGCAATTAATTGCAAAGTCAATATTTGCCTAGAAAATGAACTTTATCCCCCAAAACACATTTCAACTTCTTTGCAGCCCTGCCTTAAAAGGACCAGTTAGCATCGTTTCAGTGATTGCTTCATTAACACAGGTGTGGGCTGGAGATCAATCGGTCATAATTAAGTAAGCATGACACCACTGGACACTTTAAAAGGAGGCTGGTGCTTGGCATCATTGTTTCTCTTCTGTTAACCATGGTTATCTCTAAAGAAACATGTGCAGTCATCATTGCACTGCACAAAAATGGCCTAACAGGGAAGAGTATCGCAGCTAGAAAGATTGCACCTCAGTCAACAATCTATCGCATCATCAAGAACTTCAAGGAGAGAGGTTCCATTGTTGCCAAAAAGGCTCCAGGGCGCCCAAGAAAGACCATCAAGCACCAGGACCGTCTCTTAAAAGTGTTTCAGCTGCGGGATCGGGCTACCAGCAGTGCAGAGCTTGCTCAGGAATGGCAGCAGGCAGGTGTGAGTGCATCTGCACGCATTGTGAGGTGGAGACTCTTGGAACAAGGCCTGGTCTTAAGGAGGGCAGCAAAGAAGCTACTTCTCTCCAGCAAAAACATCAGGGACAGACTGATATTCTGCAAAAGGTACAGGGAGTGGACTGCTGAGGACTGGGGTAAAGTCATTTTCTCTGATGAATCCCCTTTCCGATTGTTTGGCACATCTGGAAAACAGCTTATTCGGAGAAGACCAGGTGAGCACTACCAGCAGTCTTGTCTCATGCCAACTGTAAAGCATCCTGAAAACATTCATGTGTGGGGTTGCATCTCAGCCAAGGAATCGGCTCTCTCACAGTCTTGCCTAAAAACACAGCCATGAATAAAGAATGGTACCAGAATGTCCTCCGAGAGCATCTTCTCCCAACCATCCAAGAGCAGTTTGGTGATCAACAATGCCTTTTCCATCATGATGGAGCACCTTGCCATAAAGCAAAGGTGATAACTACATGGCTATCAGTGAACAAAACATAGAGATTTTGGGTCCATGGCCTGGAAACTCCCCAGATCTTAATCCCATTGAGAACTTGTGGTCAATCATCAAGAGACGGGTGGACAAACAAAAACCTACACATTCTGACAAAATGCAAGTATTGATTGTGCAAGAATGGACTGCTATCAGTCAGCATTTGGTCCAGAAGCTGATTGAGAGCATGCCAGGGAGAATTGCAGAGGTCCTGAAGAAGAAGGGTCAACACTACAAATATTGACTTGCTGCATTAACTCATTCTAACTGTCAATAAAAGCTTTTGTTACTCATAATATGATTGCAATTATATTTCTGTATGTGATAAAAACATCTGACAAACACATAAAAACCAGAGAGCAGCAGATGTGAAAATATATTTGTCATTCTCAAATCTTTTGGCCATGACTGTACACAATACACACTGTCAGTTTCTTATACATTTACATTTACATTTAGTCATTTAGCAGATGCTTTTATCCAAAGCGACTTACAAATGAGATATATATATAAATATATAAATATCTATTTATTTATATATACACTCACCGGCCACTTTATTAGGTACACCTGTCCAACTGCTCGTTAATACTTAATTTCTAATCAGCCAATCACATGGCGGCAACTCAGTGCATTTAGGCATGTAGACATGGTCAAGACAATCTCCTGCAGTTCAAACCGAGCATCAGTATGGGGAAGAAAGGTGATTTGAGTGCCTTTGAACGTGGCATGGTTGTTGGTGCCAGAAGGGCTGGTCTGAGTATTTCAGAAACTGCTGATCTACTGGGATTTTCACGCACAACCATCTCTAGGGTTTACAGAGAATGGTCCGAAAAAGAAAAAACATCCAGTGAGCGGCAGTTCTGTGGGCGGAAATGCCTTGTTGATGCCAGAGGTCAGAGGAGAATGGCCAGACTGGTTCGAGCTGATAGAAAGGCAACAGTGACTCAAATAGCCACCCGTTACAACCAAGGTAGGCAGAAGAGCATCTCTGAACGCACAGTACGTCAAACTTTGAGGCAGATGGGCTACAGCAGCAGAAGACCACATCGGGTACCACTCCTTTCAGCTAAGAACAGGAAACTGAGGCTACAATTTGCACAAGCTCATCGAAATTGGACAATAGAAGATTGGAAAAACGTTGCCTGGTCTGATGAGTCTCGATTTCTGCTGCGACATTCGGATGGTAGGGTCAGAATTTGGCGTCAACAACATGAAAGCATGGATCCATCCTGCCTTGTATCAACGGTTCAGGCTGGTGGTGGTGTCATGGTGTGGGGAATATTTTCTTGGCACTCTTTGGGCCCCTTGGTACCAATTGAGCATCGTTGCAACGCCACAGCCTACCTGAGTATTGTTGCTGACCATGTCCATCCCTTTATGACCACAATGTACCCAACATCTGATGGCTACTTTCAGCAGCATAATGCGCCATGTCATAAAGCTGGAATCATCTCATACTGGTTTCTTGAACATGACAATGAGTTCACTGTACTCAAATGGCCTCCACAGTCACCAGATCTCAATCCAATAGAGCATCTTTGGGATGTGATGGAACGGGGGATTCGCATCATGGATGTGCAGCCGACAAATCTGCGGCAACTGTGTGATGCCATCATGTTAATATGGAACAAACTCTCTGAGGAATGCTTCCAGCACCTTGTTGAATCTATGCCACGAAGAATTGAGGCAGTTCGGAAGGCAAAAGGGGGTCCAACCCGTTACTAGAATGGTGTACCTAATAAAGTGGCCGGTGAGTGTGTGTGTGTGTGTGTGTGTATATATATATATATATATATATATATATATATATATATATATATTTTTTTTTTTTTTTTTTTTTATTTTTTTTTTTTTTTTTTTTTTTTTTTTTTTATTTATGCAATATGAAACAGCTTCAGGTTGCCCTGAATTTTCTTTTTGATCAATAAAGTATATCTGTCTATCTCTCCCTTGCACGCTCGCTCGCTCTCTCTCTCTCTCTCTCTCTCTCTCTCTCTCTCTCTCTCTCTCTCTCTCTCTCTCTCTCTCTCTCTCTCACTCTCTCTGCGCATGCGCGGCATTGAGCGGTAGAGCGGAGTGTGGTGCGAGAGCGCTCAGCGTTTTCAGCTCAGAGTTTTTTCTGAGTGTTTGTTGTGTTTAAAGCGGTTTACTCTGTGAGTGTGTGTATTGGTGTGTATTTGTGTGTTGTGGAGTAGTACGGCAGGTTGAAAGCTGTGGAGCGTCTGCTTTCAGCGTGAGGGCTGAAGCATGGCGGCTCCATACAGCGACTCCGTGTACGAGGCACTCACCCGCAGACATGCGATTAAGGTTGATTGCAGAGCGGGTGTAGAGGATGGTTGTCTGGCGGCGGAGGAAGTGGTGGGACACGGCAATCTGCTCACGGCGTCCCGGGTGAACTGATCGGTCGTGATTTTCGCAAAAACGATCACAATCGCGAACGATCTGATTCAAAAGGAAATCATTTTAAATGGTCAGCTGACTCCGGTCCTACCTTTAAGTAAATGTAAGTACCCCTTCAAAAAAGATCATCCTGTCCAACGTGCCCCCGTTTCTTAAAAACGAGCTTATTATCCATGAACTCTCCTGGTTTGGAAAAGTAGTGTCCCCGATAAAGTTTGAGTCAAAAAATGAAGCACATGATCTCAGACAGGCGAGTGGTGTACATGGTGTTGAAGGACAGGGATGAACTCGAACTTTCAATCAAGTTTCAAACACTGAAATTAAGTGCTTCAGGTGTGGACATCTCATTCGAGATTGTCCAAAAAGTGCCGAAACAGACCCCAAAGTACCAGAAAACACTGAACAGATGTCTGGATCTGACACTGCTGGACCTGCGGTAGTCGATCCCCCTGCGGTTGCTGCTTGTTCAGTGGTGGAGGAAATGGCTCCTGCCCCAGAGTGTGAGGTGGACAAGGCAGGTATGTCCACTGTAGGTGATGATAACGGAAATGAATTGGCAAACGAGGTGTGTTCTGAACCTGCGCCACAAATAGAGGAGCCTAGTGTGGAGCCAGGGGTGGTGGAAAGGCAATTAGACACGGAAGATATTGAAATGGTGGAGGAACTCGTTTTTAAAGTCCCCGGTAAAAGGAAGAAGCGCATAAATGAGACCAAACAGGCCAAAAGAGAGGTTCCCATGTGTAAAGATGGAGATTCAGACAGTGGTGGCTCTCTGTCTAACTCCGAATGGTCTGTGTGCTCTCAGGATGAGAAGCTCCCTGTTCAGTACACTGCTGAAGACTTAAAAAATTCCTGAGAGTCACAAAAGGTCAGAAAGGGGTACGGGTAGAGGAGTCTTTTAAAAACACACAGAAGTTTTTTAGAAGAGAAAGGGCTTTTACTGTACACAAGGTTTTTAGATTTAAAAAAAATCCTAACAAAACTGAATAAAGTCCACACCGATGACTCGGGTTAACCCCCTCTATTTATTTTTTTTTTTTTTTACAGTCTTAGTCATAGTTCTCTATCTTTTTTTAAACATGAGTGATATAAAGATAGGAACTTTAAATTTAAATGGGGCAAGAGACTGTCGAAAGAGAGCCATGTTTTATGAACTTTTAAAACAGAAGAGGGCAAATGTGTTTTTTGTCCAGGAAACACAGTGATTTTAATAATGCTGTAGATTGGGCAAAAGAGTGGAAGGGGCTCACGGTTTTAAGTCACCTCTCTACCACAAGTGGTGGGGTAGGTGTTCTTTTTACCAATTATTTTATCCCATGCTCTTACACGGTGGAGGAGGTTTTACCCGGGAGACTGCTGAAAGTAAAAGCCTGCTTCGAAGAGCACACCTTTGTTTTTATCTGTGTTTATGCCCCAACAGCAGCAGCAGAGAGGATGATGTTTTTAAATTCTCTCAGCACCATGATTTCTAACTGTGATTTTAATGACATTTTAGTACTGGGTGGTGATTTTAACTGCACTGCTGACGATCTGGACAGAAACCACATGGAACCACACAAAACACTAAAAGCTAAAAAGATCTCCTTTAATGACCTGCTGGGTGCGCTGTCCTTGTCCTCCGTCCTCCTTGTCCTCCAGCAATGGGGGCGCTGGTCCGCTCACGTTTTCAAAACATGAATGAATTAGATGCTCCTTCTAAGTTCTTCTTTGGTCTTGATTGTAAAAATGGACAGAAAAGGTTTATGCATGCCGTGCGAAATGAATCAGGGGATCTCGTCTCTGAGCCGTCTGAGATACGCCGGCAGACATCAGCTTCTTCTCGAAGCTGTATGAGCGTGAGCGGGTCGAGGCACAGGACACAGAAAGGGGCTTTCTGCAGATGCAGGCCAGGATCAGCGAGGAGTCTGCCACAGCACTCGATGCTGAACTGTCCATGGATGAGGTACAGGAGGCACTGCAGGGGATGGACAGTGGCAGAACTCCTGGCATTGATGGTCTCCCTGTCGAATTTTATAAGGCACTCTGGTCAGTTCTGGGTGAGGATGTGCTGGACGTCCTAAAAGAGAGTGTGAGGGAAGGAAAGCTCCCTGTGAGCAGCCGGAGCAGCCGGAAACATTATTGAAAAAGTAAAAGAACGCTTAAATAGATGGACATGGCTAGTACCTCAGATGTCATACCGAGTATGGGTACTAGTCATAAACAACCATGCTGCCTCTGTCCTATGGAACAAACTAACGTGTGTGGATCTCTCACTTAACCTTTTAAACAAGATACAGGCAATGCTGGTGGATTTCTACCGGGACCGACTGCACTGGATTCCTCAGGCTGTCCTCTACCTGCCAAAAGATGACGGAGGACAGCAGGACCGCCGCCTTAAGACTGCAGTATCTGCAAAGACTCCTCTTTGGCCCAAAAGATCTTTTATGGAGGGCAGTGGCATACAGGATCCTACAGACCGTGAATGGACTGAGTCTGGACAGAACTTTGTTTTTTATGAACATTACCACTCTGAACATCACCAGCTTGCCTGTTCTTTATCGTGGACTTTTTCAGATTTTAGGATTTTATAACGTGACTTTTAAAGGTGATCTGCCTTTGCACTGGCTCTTGGAGGAACCCCTCATCTTCGGAGCCCGGCTGGACATCAACGCCTCCTCTTCGTTGCACAGCACGCTGATCTCCTCTGGAATCTACACCCTGCGCCACCTACTGAATACTGCTGGACCTGGTCTGGATCGGGCGGAGGACCTGGCTGCATGGATGGGGGTGAGGTCTACATGTGTTGTTGCCCAGCTCCTACAGAGGTGGAGGTCAGCACTCACCACCAGAGAAAGGATGTTACTCCAGAGCTGTGCAACAGGGGGAGCCAGTCCAGTAGGGGAGCATCGTGTTCCCAACACCACCATCACCCCTAAACTGCCAGGGGCCCCTACTGGACAACGACAAGGAACAAGGCATGGACTTGAGCTCAGCCACGGGGGAAACTCCTCTATAGAGCCAGTGTACTTGTTCTTAATAAAAAAAAACTGGAGAACAGAGCTGACACACCATGGAGAGAAACACTAGGCATTGGTAATGATGTAAGACCAGAGTGAAGTTTATTGTACAAACCACCGTTAACCAAGCGGGTGGGGGACCTCCAGTGGAGGATCCTCTATGGTATTATTGCGTTAAATGCTTTTATTTGTTTTAAACCCAGATTTTAATGACCAGTGTCCTTTCTGTCACCAGAGAGAAATGGTATTTCAAGCGTTTTTACACTGTTTTAGACTGCATCCGTAATTTATCATTTTAAGTGCTGTTTTAAAAGCTCTTAATGTGATTTTTACACCACAGATTTTTATCCTGGGTTTTAAGTATGTCAAAAAACAGAAATATAAATGTCAACTGGTGAATTTTATCTTAGGACAAAGTAAAATGACTGTTTACATCAGCTGCACAGGCAACAGATGCTGATGTGATCAAGATTTTCAGCCGACTGGTCAAATCTTGAATTTTAATTGATTTTAACTTTTATAAATGTATGAAGGACACACTTTTAAATCAATATGGTGCTGTGGGGAAGCAGTATGCTCATTTAAGGATGATGAGCTTTATTTATTTATTAATACAAAAATTTGTATCTAAAACTATAATTTATTAATGGTAAAATAAAGTGTCTTTAAAAGTAAAAAAAAAAAACTCCTCTCTCTCTCTCTCTCTCTCTCTCTCTACCTACCTGTCTATCTAACTACCTACCTATATCTCAGCTAGCAAAAATATTTTACACTTAGTGTGAGCAGTTAGGTTGCACACATACTTTATGTGGTCTTATAAAAAGTTAATGTAAATATGGAGTATTTTTTTTTATTTTTTATTTCCCTGTCAGAAAATGTTTTATCGTAATGTTTACATCGTTTCTAAATAGCACAAAAAAATTACAAAACCACTACATATCTGAACACATGTATACATTCCAAATGGATAATTGGAATTTTAAATTCTACAGGTAAACTTAAAATTTTAGGTGAATAAAATTATTTTAACATTTAATACAGTAAAGTATAAGTGCACAAGTACACCAGTGTCCATTTCATAAGCCACAGTGTTAACATAATCTCTACTGTGGGTAATGGAAATGTGTAAATGATTTCTCCCACTGTTTTTGAATGGAGCTGCTGACCTGGGCCATGACAATGTTGTTTGGTGTAATTAGGGCAAAGTATCTGATTCCTTCTTAGCTGGAAAAATTATTAATTTCTCAGGGGTGTTTAAATTATGCATGAGGCTCTGTGTTGCTGTACTAGGAACAAGATGGGTTTGCATTATGCATGGTAATTGGCTGATATGGAAGGGCGGCGGGCTAGCGTTTTCTTTTTAAATTACTCACATTATGCAGATTTTCAGCTGTGCTCCTGCTGCTTGGGCTGTGTTCAAGTTGCCTTGTTGACTTTTACATAGATGAGTCTGGAAAAGTTTTCTCACTTGTCAAAACATTGTGTGTCTAGTCACAGAAGACAGAGTGTCCCTTTTTATTGCCAGCTGTGCCCTAGTTGCTTTGCTCTGCTACAGTTCCCTTTGTAATCGTAGTAAATGCTAAATGTTGTGACGTAGTAACATTTAGTGGTTAAAGGATGTTTCGGAAGCTGTCTGGTCACTACAGCTGTAAGCGTTTAGTAGAGGTTTCCCCAAACGTTTTTACAGACAAGCAAGGTCTTTGATATGGATTTTTAAGCAGGAGACAGTTTTAGACAGATGAAGTGGGATTCTAAATGGGGTAAAGTGGTTTGCTGTGTGCAGCAGTGTCAGAAGTGCCAAAATTTTGTCTCTCCCATTATCTAACTCCGAGCGCACACGCATGTGCATACACACACACACACACACACACACACACACACACACACACACACACTTAAACTGTACTACTTTCATACATATTCCCAACTCTATAACGCTGAGACTTTCAGTAAATTCAAGAAACAACTCAAAACACATCTCTTTGATCTTACATGATCATGTTTGATACTACTACAGTGTAACTGGTTACAAGGTAATTTGGTTCCTTTTTATGTAATTACTTTGGCTTGCTTTCAAACTCTCTTTTAGATCTGTTTTTCTTAACATTAATTTTGAACTACCACTAATCTTTATTTTTGACGCATATTGAGAATTTCTCACTATTAATTTAATACTTCCACATCAATACAGTTCACGGACTGAATATTTTCTTACATCTGCAGTCAGTCAGTCAACATGAAACATCACAGAATAAATGGCAGCAAGGCCATTCCTGTTATGTCTACTTGTATGGCAAAGCAAGCTTGCTGAACCAATAAATCAACTTCAAGCATATAATTTGGCTATTTCTTAAGGGAAAACATTGTTTATTTATTTATTTATTTTTCAGCTTTGTTCATAATTTATTTTGATTTGCTTTATTAGGGATAAAATCTGTCAATTATGAAATTAGAGCACAAAAAACTAGGAAGCCCTAAATGGGTTTTTAATGCATTTACTTAATTAAATAAGTAATTTTCTTATTAGGCTCTATTTTGTTTTTTTCATTTGTTTTAGATGCAACATCTCATTTAGACCTAAAATACTTAAATAAATCAGTGTATTATTTGGATTGCCCATTAATTTTACTGTTATTTTCTCACAAAATATGTAATTTGTTTTTTTTATAGTTTATCTGTGAAATTAAAACATTAATTGAAATTAGTACAGAAGTTTGTCATATAAGTACTTTATTGGTTCATAACTTAAAATTCTCACTTTTTGTATATAATTTGAAATTATATATTATAATTTAATTTCTAGCTAAAATGTTTAGTAGAAAATGCTCAGTGTTCATTAAAAGCATGCAAATCTTTTGAAGAAGGATAATGTGTAAAGCTTAAGGTTTCAGGAAAGTGTTAATGAGGCAGACTACTTCAAAATTAGACCACAGTGTGATTCTTTGAAATGGCTTTTTAAATTAATTTTATAAACAGAATGTTTATAAAAGGCACGTATCTCATCTGAACACTTTCTAATTTTTTTTTTGTTTTTTAATGCTTGACCAAAATACCATTTAAATATAGGTCAGGACAAAAGAAAGAAAAACTCACAATGGTCATTAAAGTAACTTGAAATAAACTGTCAAAAGTAATAAAATTATTACTGACAGTTAGCTTATGAAAATTCTTTTGAACCACAATTCAAAAGTAATGATTTTTTTTTTAACAAACTAATGAAATTGGCCTGGACAAAAATGTTGGTACCCTAAACTTTTGTTGTTGTTGTTGTTGTTGTTGCGCAAACGTCACTGCAATCAAGAGACTTTGGCCCACTCCTTATTAACAAACTTTTTCAAGTTTGATGGGTGCCTTTCTCAGACATCCTGTTTCAGCTTCTTCCACAAATTTAATATGGTTTTATTTTAAAACAAATAGAAGGCCACTTCAGACTAGTTTTGAGATTACTTTGCACCCTGCCAGATTACGCAATGCAGCCAGAAAACATAATTCCTCATCCAAATTTTATAGTAGGTGCAAAGTCCTTTACTTTTTTTAAATATCTTTTAGTCTTTAATTCAAAAAAGACGTATGTCAAGACATGGCCTGACATTAGTCAAAAAGTTATCTCAATCCAGTTTAATATCTCTTGGAAAAAGTAAAAATAGCAATGACAAGGCTCCAACCTGCACAGCTAATATGACAACAACAATAAGACATGATGACATGATGACATGATGATTCAGTTTACATTAAATCCATGTATTTGGACTGTGGGAGAAAACCGGAGGACTAATAATAAAACGGACGCAGACACAGGGAGAACATGGAAACCCCACCCACATTAGGATTCAAACTGGAATCCCCAGCACTGAGAGGAGAACGCGGTAACAACTAAACCAACGTGTCACCTGTTCTTAATAAATGCTTTAAGTAAATGCATCTTTTTTCAGGAACTTAAAAGATTATTTCCCGAAACTCTTTTTAAATGGTTATATAAGATTTGCAATATATATGGTTTCATTAAGCACAGTACAGTACCACTACATTATCATTACCTGTATAAATTTTAAATTCCAAAGTGTTGTGGCTATTTAGGCTAATCTCTTTATGCAGAATATAAAAATGGTTTGCTATAATGCAACAAATAAAGACAGCATCATAATGCTGCAAGGCTATGCCTTCCAGATTCAGCTTTTGCATGTAGTATTAATTTCTGTTGTAATATATTTTTCTTTACATTTTTAATTTAAGATTAAATGGCCGCTTGCTGTTCCAGTTACCATGGAGTTATTAAATGAGGAAATTAAGTCATGTGCGAGAAGCAATTACTGCTTAACTAGTCCTCCCAAGTTAAATCTGTTTCTCATATTCATTCTCAATAAAGCAACAGATGTCCATACGCATTTATTTATAAACATGAAAAATATATATTGAAAAAAAAATGTTTTCAAGTACTTTATACACCATCGTTTACGCTGTTACTTTTATAGATTGCTTTATCTAATCTACCTGCATGCCAGATCAGGAATGCAGTCAGAGTATTTCAATTTTAGGTTATTTAAAGACACATTTGTAAAACTTTATGAGACAGCAGTAATGGATTATGACCCCAGAAACAGAAAGAAATATGTTTAAACATTTTGAATAGTTTTATGATTACTTGACATCATTGAAAAATAGTAAAAGTCGGCGATTGATTGACCTAATTGGATGTATGTTTCAGACACAAAAATATCTATACCTCACAAATTTAAATATGTATCACACCACATAAAAAAATACACTGTCATTTATCATTGAAAAAAATACTATACTCTATGAAGCATAGTTTTTTTAAAAACACTTTTTTATTAGTAAATAACAAGAAGAAATTGTTTTCTCTGACTTATCAGACTTTTTACAATTTTGGCTTACTTTTCTTTATAGCTTTGTTTCAGTTCATTGAGGTTTGCAGGCATTTGTTTATATACAACTTCACCGAAACATCTCAGTTGGGTTAAGGTCTATACTTTAATTAAAGCATTGTTAAAAAGAAAAAAATTCAGTTTATTTAAATTTTTTTTTTTTTTTTTTTTTTTTTTTTTTTTTTTTTGCTATTCCATTGTAGATTTAATGGTCTTCTGAGTATCTTTATACTATTGCATGACCCAGTTACAGCCAAGCTTTTGTTTTTTGTTTTTTTGTCATGGCACTGTTTGTTTTTTTTTCTTTTTTTAATTTTATTTATTTATTTATTTTATTTATTTATTTATTTTATTAAAGAAGACACTTTCTCCCTGCAACATTGTTCTTCAATCCAACTTGTGTCTTTTTCTTAACGTACTGTCATGAACTAGATCATTTAAAATGCTAAGTGACATTTGTGGATTTAAATTTTTTTAAATGTATTTTTTTTATAATCTCATCTTTGGATAAATTTACTGGAATGTCTATTCTTGGAAGAATTGTCCACTGTCTTAAATGTTTTCCTCTTGTGAGTCTTTCTCACTGTTGAGAATGAGGAAAACATTTCGTGTTGGGCAGACACACACACACAAACACACTATATGGGGCAATTTAGAGCATTCAGTTTACATTAAATCCATGTATTTGGACTGTGGGAGAAAACCAGGATAAAACGGAAGTGGACACAGGGAGAACATGGAAACTCCAAAAACCCAGTTTAGGATTAAATCTGGAATCCTCAGTGCTGAGAGGCGAACGACTAACAACCAAACCAATGTGCCACCCGTTCTTAATAAATACCTTAAGTAAATACATCTTTTTTTCAGGAACTTAAAAGATTATTTCCTGAAACTCTTTAAATGGTTATATAAGATTTGCAATATATATTGTTTCATCACACACGCACCACTGCTTTATCATTACCTGTATAAATTTTAAATTCCAAAGTGTCGTTGCTATTTAGGTTAATCTCTTTATGCAGAATATAAAAATTGTTTGCAATAATAAAACAGATAAGATTCTTGTGAATCTTTCTCACTGTTGATTGATGACCTTGATAGTGTTTGGAAATAGCCTTGTAACCCTTCTTAGATTGATGGAGCAGCATCAATTGCTTTTCTACATTCATTGCTTGTGTCTTCAATTGCACTTGCTGATGATGAATTTTTGAAGGGGAAAAGGGTACTGCACTTCCACTTACTCCTTCAATTACTATGGATACTTTACGGATGTACTTGCCTCTTTACAACCTACTTTATTTTTCTGAAACAAATAATGACATCTTGAAATCTGTATTGTTTTCACTGGATAAAATATTTTTTCATATCCTGGTGTGTAAATCAGTAGAACAATATAATTCATAGAGCCTTTTCTCAGCACCCACACTCACACACACACACACACACACACAAAGCCAACTGTTAAAGTTTGTTCACTAACTTTACTATTTTAGTCTAACCTCTAGGTTATAAAAGCATCTTAGCAGAAACATTTTTTTTAGGTTTGAGATGTAGTATAAAGGTTAAAAATGTAATTCTGCTTCTTGAGATCCAAATCAATTGTGCCAACTAAATTATTATGTGCCAACTAGTTCTTATCAAAAGAATCATCAAAATTTAACATCATTTAGTGGATGCTTTTATCCAAAGCGACTTACAAGTATCCCAACTTGATGTTTGGGGTCTGAACAGATACAAAATTGATACTGCCCCCCCTGGAACAATGAGGGTTAAGGGCCTTGCTAAAGGACCCACATTGGTAACTTTAGTGCACCTTGGATTTAACCAAGGTTAGATACCTTTAGATATAGTCCAACGCATTCACTTTGAAAAATCAATGTAAAAAATAGAATTTTATAATAAGATTAATAATAATAATAATAATAAACAAAAATCTTACTTGATATATGTACATTTGTTTTTATTATTTTATATAATAATTATAATTAACTCTCAGAATAGTGAGTGAATTTTTGAACTTACTTAGAAATCTATTCAAGTCAAAAACAAGATTTGTTACACGTTTTTAAGATTGAGTTTTTTTTTTTTTTTTTTTTTAGTTTAAGTAATTTATTTATATAGTGCTTTTTACAATAGTACATTGTCACAAAGAAACTTTACAGAGTTAAATGCCTTTAAATCCCCAAAGAGCAAGTCTAAGCAACTGTGGCAAGAAAAATTATGTTATTTTAAGGAAGAAACCTTGGGAGGACCAAGAGTCAGTGGGGTATTCATCCTCCTTGAGAAGCCAGGCAGCATCAACAGTGTAAACCAGCCATGTACAGATTGTGTCGAGATCAGGTGACCGTATTTAAGAAATGGAAAAACTCTAACAACTGGAAAACTATATGTAAGTTCATTAAGGGGGTCCTGCCGTACCGCCAGTCCAATTAATATCCAGGTTCCATCCAGTAATCATGTTACCCGCAGTGCTTTGTAGAGCCATGGATGATCTGACTACACCTTCAGGAACCCAGCCACACCTCAAAAGAAACAGACAAGAACAGCAGTTAGAGCTCATAATAAAGCACAGCATAGTAATAAGTAATTGATTGATACAGTGCAGCATGTGACTCCGGCATCACTGACTAGAGCAGCATAACTAAATGAGGCAGATATTGCAGACTCTACCTAGTTGAGAGGGCTCCCAGGAACAGCATAATTTCAGTGCCACACCCCCCATTAATGATAAGGTGGATGAAGAGGTGAAACGCCAGCACACACTGATCCCAGATTACCAACCCAACACTGGCAAGCCTGAGATCTACACCTTTATCTACAGTTAATTAAACACAAGAATAAATAAATGTGTTTTTAATCTACTTTTAAAGATTAATAATGATTCAGAATCACGAACAGTAACTGGAAGGCTTTTCCAAAGTTGAGGAGCCTTGTGGGAGAACCACCAGCAGTAATTTTATTTATTCTTGGAGCTAAAAGTAAACCAGCACCTTAAGATCTGAGCTCACGTGTTGGCTTATACAATTGAATCAGTTTACTCCGATACTGTGGAGCCTGATTATGTAGAATATATATAACATATAACATATAAAAATATGCTATCAATAAAATGTTTTACTCAATACGAAACTTAACTGGTAGCCAGTGGAAGTTTGATAACACAGGAAGTTTCCAATTAGAGGTAAGATCTATAATGTGAAATGTTTACATTTGTAATTTGTTTCTGTCCCCATAAATTAATTACACTTTGTAATTACTGCTCATATTGTATTTAACAGTTATGGAATTAATTCTAATTATATGTTTCAATAGTGCTCAGAGTAAGTTAAAAATTTATTTGGAATAAGTAGCACGATTACCTGGGTAATGTCACTTGCCTAGTGACGTTGACATATCTATGATGTGTTGCAGTAAATGTTTTGTTTTTTTCTGTCAGGGCACATGACAGCTTGTGATTTACAGACTGTACGTATGTCACTTTCAGTACAAAAGAAGTCTATGGGAGCCATTATCTAAGTTTTCCATTATCATGGCTCATGCATTTTTCAATATAGTGCAGATCTGCTGTGCAGGCAGGCCAGTCAGGTGCATTTGTCCAGAGTGCTTTGTCTATAGGTCCATTGCAGCATGTTCATTATAATATTGTCTTTCTGCAATAATTATTTTAAATTTCAGTATGTTGCAGTCTCGTGATTGCTTTACACCAGGAGTCTCAAACTCAAATTACCTGGGGGCCACTAACCCACTAACCTGTGTTTTTGATGAGGGGCCAGATTAAAGAATTGCAACAAAAAGCAGCGGGAAAATGGAAAATCAACTATTTATATAATAACTATGTACACATATAGTAATTCAAATACATTTTGTACATTGTACATTCAAATACATTCAGTGCTTGCTACCAGAAACTTGACAGTGCTTCTTCTGACAAATGAGCCACATTTGCTTTAAGTGAATTTGCAGTGGACACTCTGATAATGGACTGGAGATGGGCATCAGTCAGTCTGGATCTGTGCTTGGATTTATTAAATTTTACAGTTGAGAAGAGTTTTTCACACACATATGTGCACATTTTTTTCCCCAAGTAAACTTTTATTTTATTTTTTTGAGAGTTTCGAAAGTGACATTTTTGCTAACAAAATGTTTTTGCTGGGAATGGTGACTGCATGCGTAGCGTAGTGTCACATCCACTTTACCTTCTGTACCTGCTATTCCCCTTCCTGCCACTGGTGGTGCTCGGAGTTCTTCTCCAGAGTTCTGATTACTACTTCCTGATTATCCCTCTATCTCGCTGTTCGGTTGGGTTGGCTGTTTGCATCTGATCTTTGGTAATGCGCTCCCCTGCTACATTCTGTTCTATGGATTACCTCTCTGGAGAGTTCGGTTTCCTGAGTGTCAGCGATCATCTTCATTGCGGCGTTACACCATCAGTACGTTTACTGGGGTTTAAGCGCTGTTTTCAATAAACCAGTTGTAGAATGTTGCGCTGTAACATGGGCACTATGCTTAAGTTATGCGTTGCGGGTGGACGAATAAAGGTGTGACACACTAGAGATGTACGATACCTGTGGAAAAGAGTAAAGCGATTCAGAGTTCCTATTACTACACATCTACACCAGTGAGTGTTATACTGTCCATCGACTTTGGCTTTGTTTCTGAGTACAACACTTACACGTACAGACGTGCAGTTTACGAGTGGGTTGTACTTACGCAGCATTGCCTGGTGCTAATCACCAGGCAACGCAGCTTAAGCACAAAAATAAAGACAACACACAAACACCACATTACAAATTAAGATAAACTATAAAAATTAACATAATGTATAAATAATTAAACCAAATTGTGGGCAGGATTATTATTATTAATTATAATATATAAGACTGCATCGGGCCGGCACTTTGAGACCCCTGCTTTACACATTATACAAGTCATCCATTCTGTAGGCACTGATGTACTCTCACAGAGACAGATTGGTCTTGTTGGTTCCATCATTGGTAAAGCTAATTTTGGCATCTGTTTTTCCCTGGAACAGCAGCTTTCCAATATACTTGTGGCTATATTTTGTTCATTTGCATGACAGTTTTATTGTTTCACAATAATGAGTATGGTAGATCATTAAAGATCTTAAAAAGAAGGTCTTTGGAAACGAGAATTTAAAAATGTGCTTTTTATTTGGGTTATTTTTTTTGTGGGATCTATTAGAATTGTTGTTTGATACTGTTTTTAGAATTGTGTTATTATTGTCAGTATTACTGCACATTTGTACATATCGTACATATTATAGTACACATCGGACAGTTGCATTAAGCTTTTTTTTCTCCATCTCTTCTTAGCTGTTCCATTCCCACCTAGTCACAGGCTTACTGTGAAGGAAGTGTTTGACAGTGAAGGCAAGCCCAAAGTGGATGTCTTAAAAGGTCACCTGACTAAAGAGGGCCGTGTGGAGGAGAGCGTTGCCTTGCGTCTCATCAGTGAAGGGGCGAACATCCTGCGCTCGGAGAAGAACCTACTAGACATTGAGGCCCCAGTCACAGGTCAGTTGTCAACACTCTTTGTACACCTTGTAACTAATCTGATGCTTAGAGCCTGCTTCCCTGTAACAAGTCCAGTACTGAATAAGTGCTAAGTCAGAATTTTTATTAATTAGAATTAGTTTTTAAAATGCTCTGAATATAAAATGTTATAGTTCTCTAAATGTAAAGAAGGAAATACCCCCTTTAAAAATGGTGGAATTTGGTATTTTTTACATGAAGTTGTTTTTTTTTATCATAATTTTGTTTTAGATTATTCCTATTGTCAGAAAAGTTAACAGAATAAAACTAGAAGGAAATAGTTACACTGAAATGGAAGGTTCCAGATTAAGTAGTTTAACTAGCAACATTTTATATTAAGATGTAAGTAAAAAGAATTATCCACAAAAGTGCAAGATTACAAATAGTGCAGTGTATTGTATTTCACCATCATATCATGAAAATATTTTCTTGCAGAGTTAAAGTTTCTAGCTTATTTATTTATACTGCATATTTTACACCAGTGCATATTAGCTTTACAATTTCCTTAGCTTCTCCTCAAAACACAAGCCAAAACCCCATTGGCAGTGAAAAACTCCCTGGTATTTGTTTTGTTTTATAGAAAAAAAAAAAAACTTTGTGAGGACCAGTGCTCAGTGGTGGCTAGGCATTATTTACAGGTGTTAAACAATAAGAATATACAGATAAAGTGTTGTCAACCTAAGTGTGTTAAATCAATAGGTAAATTTTTTAATTTTAAGCATTGAATTTCTTCAAAAAACCCTGTAATCCTAGTACAAAATGAAATTTCTTGATGGTCTGTATACAATCAGTTTAACATCAGTTAACTTAATTAAGATTAATCATCAAAGTTGCTTTGATGAAAGTGCTTGGAGGCCGTAATTATTGCACCCTGGTAGAGAATGAGGTGTTATCATCTCAAAGGAAAACATAAAAGTATTTAGAGGAGTTAGGCCATTGTAATAAAGTAGCCGATGGAATTGGACATAGTGAAGCAGAAGACTTTGGCACTGCTGACTAAAGCGGAATAATTAAAAAGACCAGAACTGTCAGCATTACTGTGCTATACTCTACTAATGAGCTGAGTAAAGTGATGAAATACCAGCACTTATCATCCCAGATAACAAACTTAACCAAGTTTAACCTGAGCACTACACCTTTAGTTACAGGGATTAATTACCCATTAGAGTAAATTAATGTGTTTTTAAGTCACTTCACAGTAATAGGAATTCATTCATTCATTATCTTCATCTTAATCCTCTACTATTGTTGGGGGGGGGGGGGGTGAATGAATTATAACACAAGAATTGGTAAATAAACAGGGTCAAATTAATCTTTTAACATTTTTAAAAACTTTGTTTGTTTTTGGATCAAACATTAAGAACATCGTTATATCAGATTATAAAATTTGTTTGAAAAAAAGGTTTGTTCCAGTCCTTAAATCTTTATTTATCCTTAAGGGCGTGGTAGCTCAGTGGTTAGGGCGTTGGACTAGCAATCTGAAGGTTGCAGGTTCAAATCCCATGCCACTGAAGTTACCAGTGTGGCAAGGCCCTTAACCCTCATTGCTCCAGGGATGTTGTGATTAACCCTGTGTTCACCTTGTAAGTCGCTTTGGATAAAATCGTCTGCTAAATGACCAAATGTAAATGTAAAGTAAATGTAAATCTGAGCCGTTTGTCCAGTTGTTTGTCCAATAACGCACACCTCTGACCACTTCACATTCATATCTATGCGTAATATACATTACATGTTTTCCATATGGTCCATAGTACCATACAGGTGTTATGGTCACAGAAAAGCACCTATTTCTTAAAAATGTATGAGCTTTCTTCACATATGCACACATTTACTGTTTTAGAATGCTGTCTTAGCTGACAGCTCACTATTAGGTTTTGAGACCATTATTAGCCAAATCCTTGTATTTATTGGGCCTTTCTTTTAAAATATCAATAAATATTCACACATTCACACAAGTCCACTTGATTTCACAAGAAAGTGCAGATTTCACATCTGGAATTATGTTTCAATGCATGTTGCTCTTCCGTTGATGCTGGGTGTTATTTAACTAATATGTTTTATTATATCACAGTAATCAACCACAGTTTTATTAAAATAAAAAAATAAAGGTAATACTAACCGACAAGACTTTTTATTGTGGTTTGCTGACAAGAAGAGCTAGTTTGTTGTACTTTTTTTTTTTTTGTACTCTCAAAACTGTCTCCAATTAATTGATCTTGTTCTCAGGGAAGACAGAACCTCCTCTTATGAGGGTTAACTACATGCAATGTAGATATTTCATGTTTGATCATATCGTCACAGCTGTTTCTGGTCATATGCAGGTTGACACTCAACAATTTTAATAATTTTTAAAAATGAGAACTTGAATTATTGCTGTTACATTTTCAAGACTCCTCTAGAACTAATTATGTCAATTTTCCCTCTGCCTGCCTTCACGGTTAGGTGAATTCCTCAGACTTCATGTGGCTCTTTGATGGCTCCATCTACACAATGCGGAGGGACAAGATAGTGTTTGTTAAATTTGAGGAATGCTGGTCTACTGTAGATGAGGTTTTTTGCCACAGTTTGGCCTTGGGGTTTGAGGTTTAATACACAGTACATAACTTCTTTATTCTCCATTATCATCAACTTAACAATTTTTACAGTAAAATCCGTGATGTTTTGGGATGGCTAGTTCTGTAATTTGGCCACTAGATGGCCAGTATTTCATTGTTAGAGAAACCGGAAACATGGTACTCAGCTATCAGCATTCATTTAAAAAATAAAAAATAAAAGGACTAGATTATTTTGCAGAAATCCAGTCTATTAGCGATTTTCAGTAAATGCATTTATGAATTTCAGTAAATGTATTTATAGATAGAATTAGACAGAAGAAAGTATATCTATCTGTTATTATTTTTATGTTAGCATTTACAGTATAATACAGTCTCTAGGCATTATGAGGCATATTACTGCATTGATTCTTTGCTTAAGCCTTTTTTGTTAGGAATAACACTTGCAAATGTGTTTAAATATTATTTTGTTGACTAGACTGTTAAAAGCTCAAAACAATTTGACATTTGACATTATACCTACCATACTTGTTCCTATGGTGCCCACCCTCAACCTGCCTCAAGTTCTAATATAATATTAGGTATGTATTTAAGCCTTACACTGTTACTTTTCTATGGAAACTCATGTCATAAAGTTCCTGTAACAGCAGTTTGTGACCTCATTTGTTGCTGTGAATCCTAAAAGGTTTTACTATTTAATATCACTTGCAGTGCACATTTCACCAACTGATTGCAACACTGGCACCTCATTACAACATCAAATCACATTAGATGGCATGTTTTTAACAAATGATGGCAAAGATAAACTGTTCTGTTGTCTGTCTCATTTTACACGTTTGTCAGTGTGACAAAATTAAATACATGGATGTAACTGTTAAGGCCATGTTTCAGTGCCTTTATCCAAGTTTTAATTATCAAAACAAACTGTTCCACCATTTTTTACAGAATGGATGGATGCACGACTGCTCTTGCACATTAGGAATTCTGTTCATTTCACACCTTTCATGGAAAAAAAAAATGCAAAAAGTCACATTCATGCAGTCTTGAATTGCTTTTTCATGGCTTCACGGATATACAGAACAAAGATCTGGTTCAAACTTCTCAAACAAAACAGAACAAAGATCTGGTTCTCATGCCTGGATGTAAAACTGAATCAGTAGGACATAAGATACTAGTCAAAATTCAGACAGCTGTAATTAAAACCAGCATAGTTTTTCAACTTAATGGAATGATTGCTTGGAACTATTTTAAATTGATGATCATACAAAAAGTTTTATAAAACATTTATAGGCTAAAGCTTAGACATCCCAAAACATTGACAATACCAGATCGGTGTTATCATGTCGGCTTTTGTGAAAGAGCTAAATTGTTTGTTACATTTGACATTTAGCTTGAAACGGTATTTATCTTTTCAGATTAAATCTAGAACGGTGGGTGGAGAGTAGGAGTGCTGAAAAAAATAGGTTCTTCAAAGAAATTTGTAGTCCTGGCGATTCTGAATTGATTCAAAATGCCCAAGAATCGATTTTAAAAAAATGTGTTTTATTTTTTGTCGCCCCCTCCTGAGCATACTGCATATCGCCTTTTAATATCCGCTCGACAACCGTACAGCAAGCTTGTTAACCAGCTCCCGTTGTAGTTAGCTAGCATGCTAATTTGTTAGTGGGAAGCATGGAGCAGTCGTTTATGTTAGTGGGAAACATGGAGCCCCCGTCGTTGTTAAAAGCCAGTGTTGGATTTTAAAGTCAGGAAAAGAGAGCTCGACATGAGCACAACAAGAAGTGTAAAATGAAATCGAGGTACTTTGGAAATACAACAAATGCGCGAGCGCGTTTGGCGCGACATCAACCTCAGCTAAAAGAAGTTGAAAAATATATTTAATATTTGAAAATGTAACGAATGTTGGTGCAATATACACTGCTCAAAAAAAAAATAAAGGGAACACGTAAACTACACAATATAACTCCAAGTAAATCAAACTTCTGTGAAATCAAACTGTCCACTTAGGAAGCAACAGTACACCAGGAGACGTGGAGGAGGCTGTAGGAGTGCAACAACCCAGCAGCAAGACCGCTACCACCACCGTTGTGCAAGGAGGAACAGGAGGAGCTCTGCCAGAGCTCTGCAAAATGACCTCCAGCAGGCCACAAATGTGTATCTGTCTGCACAAACGGTTGGAAACCGACTCCATGAGGATGGTATGAGAGCCTCATGTCCACAGATGGGGGTTGTGCTCACAGCCCAACACCGTGCAGGACGCTTGGCATTTGCCAGAGAACACCAGGATTGGCATGTTCACCACTGGCGCTCGCCAGAGGTAGCCTGACTGCCATAAGGTACCGAGATGAGATCCTCAGACCCCTTGTTGAGATCCCTAGACCATATGCTGGTGCGTGTGGCCCTGGGTTCCTCCTAATGCAGGACAATGCAAGACCTCATGTGGATGGAGTATGTCAGCAGTTCCTGCAAGATGAAGGCATTGAAGCTCTGGACTGACCCACCCATTCCCCAGACCTGAATCCAATTTAGCACATCTGGGACATCATGTCTCGCTCCATCCACCAATGTCACATTGCACCACAGACTGTCCAGGAGTTGGCAGATGCTTTAATCCAGGTCTGGGAGGAGATGCCTCAGGAGACCATCCGCCACCTCAACAGGAGCATGCCCAGGTGTTGTAGGGAGGTCATACAGGCATGTGGAGGCCACACACAATACTGGGTCTCATTTTGACTTGTTTTGAGGACATTACATCAAAGTTGGATCAGCCTGTAGTGTTTTTCCACTGTAATTTTGTGTGTGACTCCAAATCCAGGCCATTTGTTAAAAAAAATTTGATTTCCATCGATGATTTTTGTGTGATTTTGTTGTCAGCACATTCAACTTTGTACAGAACAAAGTATTCAATGAGAATATTTCATTCATTCAGATCTAGGATATGTTATTTGAGTGTTCCCTTTATTTTTTTTGAGCAGTGTATTTAAAAAGACTGAAGTATGTATTTTATTTTTAAAGTTAAGTTTTAAAGATTTGCAAAATATAAAAGCACTATGACTGTATTTTATAAAGTCTGTATTTTAGTTTTGATTAAAGGCTAATACACTATGGTAAACTTTGGTATTAATATATTTAGAATTATTTGTTCATTGGTAGATGTTTTTGTTCATTGGTAGATGAAAAAGCCAGACAGCTAAGCTAACATAATACTGCTAATTTTAATTTAGCGCAGTCCTATTTTTGTATAAATATATAAAGATGCAAAAAGATTTGATACAGAAAGGAACCTGAAAGTATTGTTTAAAATAAATGTTCTATTTGTTTACATTGTCGTTTCATCTTGTAAATCACATCATTTAAACAAAATTTTAAGTTGATTTGAACTGAAAAAATCGATTCTGAATCGAATCGTGACCTCAAAAATCGGACACTGAGAGATTCGAACCCCTAGTAGAGAGCTTCATGTAATGGGTTTCAAATGGCCACACAGAGGCCAGACCACATTCTAGGCCTTACATCACTATGCCACTGGACTCAGAGCAGTGAGACAACACATCTCTGGAGTGACAAATCATGTTAGTGTCAAATCGGTTTGGTAGTTGCCAGGTAACCAATACTTATCTTACTGCACTATGCAAAGTGTAAAGTTTGGTGAAGGTTGATGTGAGTTTGGTGTGGAAAAACTTGACTGGTAGGGATGAATTAGAGTGGAGACTTGTCCAACATCAGTGTCTGACCTAACAATGCATAGGCAGTTATAGGCTTGTGGTTAACACCAAGGAGCCAACCCAGTTCAATTCCTGGCTAAAGATCCCTTGGGCAAGGCACCTAACACCAATCAGCTGCCCACTGCTCCAGACACGTGTGCTCACTTCACTCAGCGTGGATATGTTTGTGTTTCACTGCATGGATGGGTTAAATGTGGAGGATTATATAGTGTGCTGGTCTATCGCAGATCATTCATGCAATTCTGCGCCATTCACATCATTCTGCCCCTTTCCCTTCTTCGCTTTACCACATTCTCCTTTACTTGATGAGATTAAATTCTTGGGTTCAAGTATACACTTTCTTCACATTAACCTATTGCCATCTTCCCTTTCCTTCATGCACATGTATTTTGCTGTACTCCTATATCCTACTAACCCTCATTACCTTTAGGCATAACATGATCTCCCCAGGTTCTCACCAACAACTGTTTTAAGGTTCAATACTAATTCAGTAATAAAATAGCTTGAGTTCCCTTGACTGCAATCATTCCTAATTGGACTAATACCTTCTCACTGAAATTACCCCGGGGGACATAGTGAGGAGGGAATGGAGTGCATTTTTTGGGTTTGCTAATTGGGCCTCTTGGATGTGATTGTTTAGTGTATTTATTGTTTTTATTTTTATGCAGAAAAATAGGTATGGTCTTTCATCAATGGTTAGGATATGGGACCTTCAATCTGAAGGTTGGGGTTCAAATTCTGCATGTACTAAATTTGAGCTGCACTGTGGGTCTTTGGACAAAGCCCTTAACTCTAATCGCTCCATGCATACAATTATCAATTAATTTATGCTACTTGTAAGTTACTTTGGATGCACATCTGCAAAATGACCTCATGTAATCCCAAAGGTGTTTGATGTGGTTGAAGTGCATAAATTATGTCATGTGACTTGAAGTTGAGTGTGTTTGTGTTCACTAAATATGAAGCCACATAATTAGACCAGTAAATGGGGCTGTGATTTGCCCAACCAAGTGTTATTATCTGGTTTCTTGTCTCTTATTATACAGTACAGCAATATAGTTTAAATAATTATTTAGCTTGGCTGAATAGCTTGTTTGTTGGATTCAAATAAAGAAAATATCTATTAAAAAGATATCCATCTAAAGCTGGCAGGGCAGAATTGTGACAGCAGATCAAATGCTGATTTGGAAACCAGAGGCGGCACAAAGGAATTGGGTGATGTAATGGACCTCAACTGTGGTTTGCCTGTGTTAAATGTCTCGTTTTTCTGGGCAGGGGATAGGGAAGCTGGATAAACAAGGAGCATGAACAAGCCTATGCTGCATGACTAAGAGAGATAGGAACAGACTAAAAAGTCATACACTAGCAGTAAGGGGTGTTATATTAATAAATATAACAAATAATAAATATTAATCAAATAATAATTTGAATTGATGCATTGATTATACAGCTGATGAATCAATGCATCGATGTGTCCACAAGCGTATTAATATGTTTATATTGACACCTATTTTTAACATCTGCGCTGACGTTCACATACTACCTATTCCAAAGCTGCAGGTGATGCTACCTTATTATTGTGTTCCAACTTCCCTTATAATTTACAAGAGGGAGAATGAAAGTGAAATGTTACACACTTCAGTTGATTTAAAGTCATAGATGTGGAAGTATTTTGGCTTTAGAGAAATAGATGGAGCATTGGCAGTAGGGTTACGTAAGATATAGAATCGTTCATTATTATTGCATCTGGTGTTAGCCCATACAAGACTCGGTTTGTTCCCTATTGCCATCCTTTGCCATATTGCCAAAAAACTCCTTTCCACAGGCAATTAGTATATATGGCAATCACACTATTGTTATTACATTTTTATTATTCCACTATTTTTTCCGGCTTTTTGATCAACACGGTTCTCACAGGCTTATCAGTAAGACCACTGCTGGTAAACAGCTTAAGAAAAGTTCCCAAGATTTTACCATTTTTCCAAGCTAAATTTCCACTTTATTTTGCATTAAGTTCATATTTGCATTCCCGTAAATTCGCCAATTTTTAAGCTACATAAATTAAATTAGCTGGAGTTGGAGATTGCAGCAGTCTTGTGAAATTGCACGCTCATTTTTTTTTACCTCTTTCACTGTATTACTTTGATATACATATGCACTATCTCCTACAGCCAAGCTGTAATCACACTTGCATTTTCTTCAGCAAATGCACCTCTCTAGTTGAATAAGTTGAATCTAGATACTTTAAAGGCTTACCTTTTAGATTTTAAAGGCTTACCTTAAAAATCTAAGAATAAAGATAGCTGAGATCTGATCACTCTTGTTTGGTTTTGTGTAGTAACAATAAACAGCTAGTACAAACAAAATGCTTTAAATTCTGTCACATGCATTAAACAGGATACATTTGTGCAACCACAGCAACATCCAAAGCGACTTACAAATAAGAGAGAACTACACGAGTCAGTAGTTACTGAAAAAACAGCTACACTGCAGAATTATTAAACCTATAATCAGGTGTTTGTGGAAGAGATGTTTTTTGAGTTGTTTCTTTAAGATGCTAAGTTACTCCACCTCACAAACAAAGTTGGGATGATCGTTCCACCATTTAGCAGTGGTGAATGATATGTAGTGAGAATTAGCACCAAGGTTAAATGATCAGGTGTCATTCATCACTAGAGCGAAGTGAACGAGTTTGAATGTATTTTCCAAATATAGATTGAAGGTAAGAGGGGACAGATCCAGAGATTGTCCTGTAGGCCAGAGTCATTGCCTTGTACGTGCCTGTAAAGGGAGCCAATGGAGAGAGATGAGTAGTGCAGTGACATGAGTTTGGTTGGGCTGGTTGAACACAAGTCAGGCTGCAGAGTTTTGAATCAGTTGTAGAGGCCTGATTGCAATGCATTACAATAATCGAGGCAGGATAGTGTGTTAGTAGAAGGGCTTGGACTAACAGCTAAGTAGCATCTTCAGTCAAGAAAGGCCAGATCTTTCTGATATTGTAAAGAAGTAATCTGCAGGAACGGGCAGTTTTAGTAACCTGATCAGATACTTTAAGATGTGAGTCAATTATGAAACCAAGGTTACAGACCAAGTCGTTTGGTGAGATTGTGTGGCCATCAATTTGGAAGGTCAGGTCATGATGGATTTAAGGTTTAGCTGGGATTATGAGAAGCTCTGTTTTTGCCAAATTTAATTTGAGATGACAGGCCTTTATCCAAACGGATATGTCGGTGAGACAGGCAGATATCCGATTGAAGATAGTGGTGTCTTCAGTGGCAAAAGACAAATGAAGCTGAGTAGAAAGCCATGTGCACTTGTGAGTTGCTTCTCAATGTTGACACCATGTTTGAACTGTGTTTAGACCTTGTGAGGGAATGATTACAGATTATGCAGCACATTGTTTATGTGTTACATTTGAGTCTGTTGCTGTATTTGCTAACAGTCATGCTGGCCTGACGATTTTTTTATCCAGGAAGATCAGGGGTGAGAATGAACTTCATCAGTACACACAAATGCTCATCCGAATTTTGGAATAGAGCCAGTTATCACTCCCACTCAAATTCCCATCTTGTGCTGATGCACACACATTTACAATGGATCTGCATGTTCACAGCTCTGAAAAGCACATAACAATGTAACATTCCCACATGCAGGAGCTCAAAGCATTGAGCATTGTTTGTGAGTGGGAAGCTGACAGATTGCATGTGCGTGGTACACACATATATGTTAATTGATCACAAGTAGTTCTTTATAAGACTCTTTTTTTATATCAATATCTAACAGACTTCATTTGACAACATAATTACAACATATTTTTTTCTGCCGAGTTCTTTCCTGTTTGTTCTCTTAGCATTAGTAATTATGGCAGATGTACGTCAGGTAAATACAAACTGGAATTTTCCTTTTTTTTTTTACCCAGAATTATTTGCTTTGAAATTAAGGTGTGTGTGTGTGTGTGTGTATATATATATATATATATATATATATATATATATATATATATATATATATATATATATATATATATATATATATAGGACAGGGTGCCAATCTATCGCTGGGCACACACTCACTCACACAGACACGCATACACACTGTATATGGGGCAATTTGGAGAACTCAATTGACTTGATCCATGTTTTTGGACTGTGGAAGGAAACCGGAGAACCGGAGGAAACCCACGCAGACACGGGGAGAACATGGAAACTCCACCCAGATGGGGATTCGAACCGGGAATCCCTAGTGCTGAGAGGCGAACGTGCTAACCACTAAGCCACCATGCCGCTATATATATACATACTGTGTGTGTGTATATACACCTTAATTTTATATATATATATATATATATATATATATATATATATATATATATATATATATATATATATATATATATATATATATATATATGGTGGATTTTCTCCCCAGAGGTTTGGTGCCTGAAAGACAGTAATGGGTAATTTAATAGTTAAAATGGCTTGTGCTGTTTGTTATTAATAAAAGTATTTTCATAATTTTCTTTAGGATTTTAAACTTAAATTTAGTTTATAAGTTTATGCAGCATGATATTATTATTGTTTTTTTATTATTTCCATTCTAATATTTTTTAAGCTTTAGAATGGTTGCTATATCTAATCCTGTTTTTTTCTTTATGATGTGTCATACATTTCCACTAGATCAATGGTTCTCAAACTGGTGGTACGTGAAGTAGTGGGAGGTGGTATGCCAGATAATAGTATGGATATACTATACATCATCATACATTTCCGATGTATTTTATAACCTGTTTTCTGTAATTTGCGTACTAGATGGCAATATTTGATTGTTAGAGAAACCAGAAACCTGTTACTCTGGGTCAGTGTGCTTGTAAAAATAAGACAAGATTTCTTTGCAGAAGACCAGTTTCAATAACTGCATTTATGAATCAAGCCTTGTTTATTATAGTATATTTGTTATGTTATAGTATATTTGTTTGCTGTTTCATAAAAGCAATAGGAAACTTGAAGTTGTGATTTATTGTGAATAAATCACAAAAAAAGAGGTGTAAATGCACTCCACTCCTTCCCGAGAATCACTAACAATAATGCACACCTTCTTGTACGTTATTGTTTTAAATATACACTCACACCCAATTGATGTGCCTTATGTTGTTCAGTGATGAAAAACCTAGATGGTACTTGGAATTTTTCTTTTGATAATAGGTGGTACTTGGTCAGAAAAGTTTGAGAATTACTGCAATCAAAAACCGATTTGGACCAAGTCATGCACATGCAGTGTCTATGAAGCCATGTTTTTACTCGTGCAGAATGAGGCATGGCATTGTCATGCTTAAATGGACTTGATTTGCATGAGTTTGTTTCTCATCAATACAAACCTTTGTGTCAGTGTTATCTCCACATATATTTAAATCATTCCATGATACAGACCATGCCACCATGGTGTTTTTGCACTTTTTGTTGATAATTTCGTTGTTACGCAGAATATCCAATATAAATTAAAAAAATTAATAGAGATCCATCTGACTAGAATGTTTCAACTGACTTCAATCTTTGGGTTCTTCTTAACCTCCTTTACCAAAGCTTTTCTCCCACGATCGCTAGGAGTCTAGAAAGAGTTCTGGTCATCCCAAACTTCTTTCATTTAAGGATTATGGAGTCCAATGTGCTCTTAGGAATCAATGTGGAGTCAATGTGCTCCTTAAGTGCTGCAGAAATACTTTTTGTAACCATGGACAGATCTGTGCCCTGCCTCAATTCTTTCTCTAACCTTCTTGGGCAGTTTCTTCGACCTCATGAATCATATTTGCCCTGCCCTTATTTGCTGTGTCCGCGTGGGTCTCATCCGGGTTCTCCCGGTTTCCTCCCACAATTCAAAAACATGGATCAAGTTAATTGAGTTCTCCAAATTGCAACATATAGAGTGTGTTTGTGTGAGTGAGTGTGTACCCAGCGATGGATTGGCGCTCTGTCCTGGGTATATCTGCCCAGCGCCCGAGACGTTCTCCCCTGGATGGGCATGGGGAACCCCCCCCCCCCCCCCCCGCAAGCCTAATATAGGATAAAGCGGAAGATGAATGAATGAATGAATGAATGAAGATGGGGTGCCTGGGTGGAGTTTCTATGTTCTCCCCGTGTCCACGTGGGTTTCCTCCGGGTTCACCGGTTTCCTCCCACAGTCCAAAAACATGGATCAAGTCAATTGAGTTCTCCAAATTGCCCCATCTAGAGTGTGTTTGTTTGTGAGTGTGTGCCCAGCAATGGATTGGCACCCTGTCCTGTGTGTATCTGCCCAGTGCCCGAGACGTTCTCCCCTGGATGGGCATGGGGAACCCCACCGCGACCCTAATAGAGGATAAAGCGGAAGATGATGGATGGATGGATGGAAGATGGGGTGCTGAGTGTATATTAATGCAAAATATATTTTTTTTATTTTAGCAAAAAGCTGCAATTAAAAAAAGAGGGAAAATTTTAAAGGGTCTGAATACTTAGTTTATAGTTTTATTTTTTAACTACCTAATGTGCACATGATTGTTAAAAAGGGCCATTTAATACTGCTAAGGCTTGCACTAGATCACGCAGTAGCATATTGACACTAGATCAGTGAGTTTTCACTCCTTTCCTGGGTTTGTAGCAGTCCTGGGGCTCGAACAGAAGGCGTGACATACACAATGTGACTCAGCAGATATCGGTGCCAAGCTTTTCTTTATTCTTTAGCTAATTGGCAAAATAGACACTTCAGCTTAGGGGATTTGGCTATACTTCCAAGCACAGCTCAATTGTATATATTGTTTTATCTGTAAAGTCTAGGTTCCTTGAATAACATTTCCAATTGTAAAGCAGATTCATTAGTAGAGGGCAATTGAGAGATGATGACCTTTGCTTGTTGAATGATTTTTATTATGATTAATGATGTGTCTCCAATGTAAATGACTTGATTGTAAGCTAATGACATTCAGTAGAAGACCCAACAGACGTTTGCTTTCTGCTTTTGTCAAAACTACGAATAAATTTGCATGATTAAAGGTCTCATCAATTTTGGAAGAGATTGTTAGTAATATTAATATTATCTTAAATCCAGTTATGTTTCGTATGATTCTTTCACATTCTTTCATGTTTGTAAAAGCAGACTGCATGACATGGTTAGGTGCTTTATTTTTCACACTTGACGCAATAAATGAAACAACTAAAATTGTTAATTAAGTGGTATGACCCAATATTTTTTCTGTTTAGTATTTCTATGAATGAGGGGTAATGGTCCATGCCCAGGACAGGGCCCAATCTATCACTGGGCACACACACTCACTCACACAGACATGCACACAAACACTCTCTATACGGGGCAATTTGGAGAATTCCATCCATCCATTATCTTCGGCTTTATCCTATATTAGGGCCGCGGGGGGGTTCCCCATGCCCATCCAGGGGAGAACGTTTCGGGCGCTGGGCAGATACACCCAGGACAGGACACCAATCTATCACTGGGTACACACTCACTCACACAGACACACTCTATATGGGGCAATTTGGAGAACTCAAATGACTTGATCCATGTTTTTGGATTGTGGGAGGAAACCGGAGAACCCGGATGAGACCCACCCGGACACGGGGAGAACATAGAAACTCCACCCAGATGGGGATTCGAACTGGGAATCCCAAGTGCTGAGAGATGAACGTGCTAACCATTAAGCCACCGTGCCGCCCAATTTGGAGAATTCAATTGACTTATTCCATGTATTTGGACTGTGTGAGGAAACCGGAGAACCCGGAGGAAACCCACGCGGACACGGGGAGAACATGGAAACTCCACCCAGATTGGGATTCGAACCGCGAATCCCTAGCGCTGAGAGGTGAACGTGCTGGAAAACACACAATAATTTCTAACAAGGCACAGCTTACAGAAAACTCTAACCTAAATAAAACATGTTTATGATTTGACCCTAATTTAAACCATTGTATTGAAGTTGTATTTGTTTAATAATCATTTGCATGTAGTTATTGATTAAGCTTGGCAGCATGGTTAAAAATGCGTAAACTTGAAATACATAGTGTGTGTGTGTGTTTGTGTGTGTGTGAGAGTATGAGTGAGTGTACTTCACACACCTTGCTCCCTTGCCTTTGTGCTAGCATCATGTAGGCTATTGAGTGGAGTTATGTAATGTCCTTCGCCTACACAGTGGCCCACCGACGGTGGTGCAGTCTCAGAGATCAATCCACCACTCACTCAACACTGTAGGCTCCTACTCACTTGGCTTATCGAGGACCTGTTCGTGACTATCCTTTTTCTCCATTTATATATGTATGTGGTTGTATAAAAAAAGATTTCCTTTTTAATGCTTTGCAGTCTTAATGGATTCTTTAAAGAGTAGCTGCACTTAATTAACATTTACATTTCTGAAATGGATTAAAGACTTTACGTTCTGTCATCTGACTTTTAATTTGTTAAACATTGGGGTCTAGACCACACTTCAAATGGAAACTCTGAAACTTAGGCCTTATTTTCACAATCATTGCTTTTACTGGGGACAGCACAAATAATTCAGTCTTTTCAATTTTAACATCTGGAAATTGCACATTACTGTACTGTGCATCTGTTTTTAAATGCTGCTGGCAGTTTTATAATGTTAGAAATTTGGGTTATCTGGTTTCCTCCCACAGTCCAAAAAAAATGAATCAAGTGAATTGAATTCTCCAAATTACCCCATATAGAGTGTTTCTGTGTGAGTGTGTGTGTGCCCAGCGATAGATTGGCACCCTGTCCTGGGTGTATCTGCCCAGCGCTCGAAACGTTCTCCCCTGGATGAACATGGGGAACCCCCACGACCCTAGTAGAGGATAAAGCGGAAGATAATGGATGGATGGACATTTCTTACTTTTCATCTTGTTTCAAGTTTCAAGTTTTTTGCTTGTGTTTACCAATCAATACCTGCTACATTAAAACTTGAAGTCTGTTGCCAAATATTTTATTAGAAATATTTAGAAATAGAACTTTAGAACAATTTTTTTTCCAGCATGGCTTTCTTTGTCACACAGCTAAAATGAGATTAGATATTCAAATATTCATATAAAGTATTCATTCTAACATGACTTCCGATGCTGTTCTTTTCCATAAATAGTCCAAATTAAAATAGATTTACTCGGGGCGTGGGAATGTGCACTGGAATTTCATTTCAATAATTTCAATAACTCCTTGTAAATTGGATACCTAAAGCTGGGTTTACTTGGCACAAAATGTAAAATCTCTGTTGGAGATAGATTCTTGGTTTCCTGCTTTATTTATATCTTATATATCTTAGACCAGACAACATGACCCTACAGCATTATGACTGTATTCTTGGTAAATGTGTCCTTTCTGTGGAAAGAAAATGTAAGGGTTCCATCCCCAATTCCAAAAAAGTTGGAACCCTGTGTTAATTGTAAATAAAAACAGAATGCACTAATTTTAAAATCTCACGAACCCATATTTTATTCCCAATGTCCTGTTACATAGAGCAAAATCATTGTAACAGAGGTTGAATGTCTTTTACTGCACAATAATGCCATCTCTGCACAATATTTGTATTGCACAATACTGCCATAGTTTTACTTTGAATATCTGCACAATTCTAATATTTGCACCTCTTGTTGATGCTAACAGCTTTCTGTTGTCTTGTACTTTGTACAAAGCAATGACAATAAAGTTGAATCAATAAATCAATCAGCAATTCAAATTCCTCAGAACGTCCCCTGACCATGCTGACATTTGAACTAAACCCAGAGCCTAGTTGCAAAGCTCTATGAATGATAAATCACTCTGGCAATACCTTAGCCGCAGTGAGGAATAATAGCAGCATCATATACAAACACCTATACCTTGGGTTGGGTTCATTTCCTCATCTGGCTAAGTGCCATGTTGACTTATAAATGATTGTCATAACACATGTAACTGTAACTAGCTTTTTGCCATTTTGTAGCATTTGTTAATAAACAAATAATACAAAAATAATACTCTGTGACCAAACTATTTAGTGATATCATCTCCTCCTTGTACGTGAGTGTTTGTACTAATGGTTGACAGCACTATATCTGTAGCTATATGTATCACAGTATTTTGTCTTCATGCATGCTGGAATGGATTTGGAGTTGCATTACACTGAATTGGGATCTCATTATCGCTGGGCTGTTTCCATGCCAATGAGTGAGGTTTCCATAGAGATGGTGGTGTAGTTACATGTTCCTGTGAAAGGTTTTTGCTGTTGGATTTACTAAGTATGTAATATAATCCTTTTTCAACAAGCATTATTCAAATGATCAAACACAGGCCAAACATTCAACAAAAACAACTTCAACTTAAAATAACTTAATTATTTTAAAAAGGGCTAAAGATAACAAATGTGTCGAACAGGCACTTGTGTATGACACTGGAAATCATAATTTAGATGCAAATTTTTCATGCAGTTATTTTCGCAGTATTCAAAACATTCAAATTTAAAACTTTAAAATGCATTTCTAAAATCAATTCCAGCTGCAATTCCTAATTGATTGGTTGTAACAACCATTGGCGGTATCGTATTTATTGACATTTATGCCCGTCCAGGGGAGAAAAAAAAAATTATTGAAACTTTTTTATAAGATTCATTGTAAAAAAAATAATCGACCGATTAATCGATTATCAAAATAATCGTTAGTTGCAGCCCCATATATATATATATATATATATATATATATATATATATATATATATATATATATATATATATATATATATATATATTACAGCGCTTCACTTTTTCCACATTTTGTTACGTTACAGCCTTATTTCAAATTGTATTAAATTAATCTCTTACCTCAAAATTCTACACAAAATACCCCATTATGACCATGTGAAAAAAATTTTCTTGAGAGTTTTGAAAATTTATTAAAATTAAAAAACAAAGAAATCATATTTACATAAGTATTCACTGCCTTTGCTTAATACTTTGTAGAACCACCTTTGGCAGCAACTACAGCCTCAAGTCTTTTTGAATATGCCACAAGCTTAGCACACCTATCTTTAGGCAGCTTTGCCCATTCTTCTTTACAGTACCTTTGAAGCTCCATCAGGTTGGATGGGAGATGTCTGTGCCCAGCCATTTTCAGATCTCTCCAGAGATGTTCAATCGGATTCAAGTCTGGGTAATCTTCGGGTTCTTGGTCACCTCCCTGACCAAGGCCTTCTCCCCCGATCGCTCAATTTAGACGGCCGGCCAGCTCTAGGAAGAGTCCTGGTGGTTCCAAACTTCTTCCATTTATGAATGATGGAGGCCACTGTGGTCATTGGGACCTTCAAAGCAGCAGAAATTTTTCTGTATCCTTCCCCAGATTAGTGCCTCGAGACAATTTTGTCTCGGAGGTCTACAGACAATTCCTTTGACTTCATGCTTCATGTTTGCCCTCTGACATGCAGTCAACTGTGGGACCTTATATAGACAGGTGTGTGCCTTTCCAAATCATGTCCAATCAACTGGATTTACCACAGGTGGACTCCATTTAAGCTGTAGAAACATCTCAAGGATGATCAGTGGAAACAGGATGCACCTGAGCTCAATACTTATGTAAATGTGATTTCTTATTTTTTTATTTTTAATAAATTTTCAAAACTCTTAAGAAGACTTTTTTCACATGGTCATAATGGGGTATTTTTTGTAGAATTTTGAGGAAAGAGATTAATGTAATACAATTTGGAATAAGGCTGTAACGTAAGAAAATGTGGATAAAGTGAAGCGCTTTGAATACTTTCCGGATGCAATGTATGTATATATATATATATATATATATATATATATATATATATATATATATATATATATATATATATATATATATATATACACCCAAAAACTTCCATAGCTTTAGCCATAATTTTGCTATTGCCACATGGACTTTAGAAACTAGCATTCCTCAGGGAAGTAATGTCTCTGAAAGAATAAACATCACAGTGTTAACTTTGCCTGAATAAATTACAAATGGTAAAAAGATCAATGTTGTGACCACATTGTAACACAACCAAAATTACACCCAGTGAAATCAGCAGAAATGGGTCAGTGTTATTGGAAGACCAAATTGAGGCCTTTTTTATTGCAGATGCAGTTGACAACAAAACAGTAAATATTGATAGTCTGTTTTTCTAAATGCCATTTGCATTTTAAATGGCCACAGTAACAGAACCTGCATTGGACAGTAACCATGGAAATATAGCCCATAAAAGCTGTTTGCTATTCAGACTGTGTATAATGTAAAATGTTCACACATAGGTTATGGTTGCTAGCAATAATTTCATCTCTTAGAACTAAATTATCTGTCATTTAATGACTCAAATCATCCCTGGAGACCCATTAGTTGACTACGATTCTTTTTTTTTTTCTTTTTTCTGAATTAAAATGATCTGTATCCGGGCCAGTTGCTATTTGAAACTGCTAAATTAATGACTAACTATGTATACTAAGCATGCTATACCAGTTAAACAAAAAAAAGAGATATCACAGTTTTGAAAACAGTAAATGGCTTAAACAAGATTCAGGGCGTTAAGACTGAAGTCAAATTTGAGATTTTTTTAATTGCCATAATCAAACACAGCATTTTAGCTTGAAATTCTCTCCAAACTCTCTGAAGCATCCCTACTTACCTGCTCTGCTTAGTTCTCTGCCTGCCACACAGATACTAAATATCTCTATTAATTATTAATTAATTAATCAATAATTAATTAATTAATTAATATTAAACATACCATTGAGGATGATGATGATGATAATGATGAGTTAATTGCCTGACTATATCTGTGCCAACTCTTTAAAATAGGACCTCATTGAGAGGGAGCAGTGGCATTTTGATGGTGGCAGTTAAATTCACTGGCTGACATTCGTGACCTCTGCACACTTCTAGCTAACATCAATGCAAATGCGCACACAAAGCAGGCCATTAGTTGGCTTAGTGTTTTTTCATTTTTTTTCTTTCAGCTGTTTTCATTAGAGGTTGCCTCAGTTGATCATTATTTTCAATCTTGCCCTGTCCTGAGCATCCGTTTCAATCACCCCTACCACAGGCATGTCCTCTTTTACTGCATCCACAAAGTGCCTCATTTGGCCTTCCTGTCCTATTCTCACCATCCCTCAGGCAATATCATTCTGATCCCTCCTCCGCACATTCCCAGACCACCTCATTCTTGCCCCTCTAACTTTTTCTCCAAAATGTTTTAAACTAATTTCTAACCATGTAGTTTCTTGACATGGCCTGATGCCCTGAGAAATCTTCATCTCTGCTACATTGTTGCAACATTTCAGGCCTCACTACTGTCCTGTAAACCTACCCTTTCACTTTGACAGAATCTCGTCTATCACAGATTACTCCTACAAGTTTACACCTTATCACCTTTGTCATTCCCAATCACAATTTTCTCTTCTTTGGGTACCATAACCACAGCTTCATCTAAGTCATTTATCTCACAACCCACTTGTAGTGCATATGCCATAACATATATTATGGCCAAAAGTTTTGAGAATGACACAAATATTATATTTTCACATGATCTGATGCCCTCTGGTTTTTATGTGTGTTTGTCAGATGTTTTTATCACATACAGAAATATAACTGCATCATATGAGTAACAAAAGATTTTATTGACAGTTAGAATGAGTTAATGCAGCAAGTCAATATTTGCAGTGTTGACCCTTCTTCTTCAGGACCTCTACAATTCTCCCTGGCATGCTCTCAATCAACTTCTGCACCAAATGCTGACTGATAGCAGTTCATTCTTGCACAATCTATGCTTGCATTTTGCCAGAATATGTTTTTGTTTGTCCACCCAAATGATGATTTGATGATTGACCACAAGTTCTCAATGGGATTAAGATCTGGGGAGTTTCCAGGCCATTGACCCAAAATCTCTGTTTTGTTCCCTGAGCCATGTAGTTATCACCTTTGCTTTATGGCAAGGTGCTCCATCATGCTGGAAAAGGCATTGTTGATCACCAAACTGCTCTTGGATGGTTGGGAGAAGTTGCTCTCGGAGGACATTCTGGTACCATTCTTTATTCATGGCTGTATTTTTAGGAAAGACTGTGAGAGAGACGATTCCTTTGGCTGAGAAGCAACCCCACACATGAATGGTTTCAGGATGCTTTACAGTTGGCATGAGAAGACTGTGGTATCGCTTACTTCATCTTCTCCGAATAAGCTGTTTTTCAGATGTCCCAAACAATCGGAAAGGGGATTTATCAGAGAAAATGACTTTACCCCAGTCCTCAGCAGTCCACTCCCTGTACCTTTTGCAGAATATCAGTCTGTCCCTGATGTTTTTGCTGGAGAGAAGTGGCTTCTTTGCTGCCCTCCTTGAGACCAGGCCTTGCTCCTAGAGTCTCCACCTCACAATGCGTGCAGATGCACTCACCTGCCTGCTGCCATTCCTGAGCAAGCTCTGCACTGCTGGTAGCCCGATCCCACAGCTGAAACACTTTTAAGAGACGTCCTAGCGCTTGCTGGTCTTTCTTGGGCGCCCTGGAGCCTTTTTGGCAACAATGGACTTCTCTCCTTGAAGTTCTTGATAATGTGATAGATTGTTGACTGAGGTGCAATCTTTCTAGCTGCGATACTCTTCCCTGTTAGGCCATTTTTGTGCAGTGCAATGATGACTGCACATGTTTCTTTAGAGATAACCTTGGTTAACAGAAGAGAAAACATGATGCCAAGCACCAGCCTCCATTTAAAGTGTCCAGTGGTGTCATTCTTAATTAATTGATCTCCAGCCCTGTCCTCAACACCTGTGTTAATGGAGCAATCACTGAAACGATTTTAGCTGGTCCTTTTAAGGCAGGGCTGCAATGAAGTTGAAATGTGTTTTGGGGGATAAAGTTCATTTTCTAGGCAAATATTGACTTTGCAATTAATTGCTGTTAAGCTGATCACTCTTTATAACATTCTGGATTATATGCAAATTGCCATTATAAAAACTGAAGCTGTAGACTTTGTAAAAATTAATATTTGGATCATTCTCAAAACTTTTGGCCATGACTGTATGTCCAGCTTTATACTCATCATTCAATTAGAAAATCATTTCACCTCCATCACTTTAGTAATGTACTTAAATTTTGCACCTAAAGCATTTCTAATTCCCTCTTGTCCATAGTACTACAGCACCATTGTTCCTATAGCCAAATTGTAGGTAGACATTAACCCAGGCCTCGTCCTATCCTTTATAAAAAAATATATCTTTTGTCAAAATTTGTCATAGTGTCTGGTCTTCGCTTCAGGAGGGAATATCTAGGAGCTACTTCTCCTCTATTAAGTTCAAGTTTATTTATTTATTTATTTAATGCTTTTTATAATAGTAATGTCTCAAGGCAGCTCTACAGTGTTCCGAGCCTCAATCCCCAAAGAGCAAGCCGAACCGTTATCTTGTTAAAGTGACACTGACGCATGCTAATTGTGAGCTGATTTTTTTAATCAGCACTGCACTAATTTTAGTTGTTATAGTACCATTAATGTCCTCACTTTCCTCATTGACCAGCAAGTTCCAGATTTTCTTACCTCCTGGATTTTTTTGGCCATATTCTAAATAGTCTAAGGAGCAAAAGTGTTTTCCACGTTGCTCAGGGGTTTGGTTGACAAACTGCTGTTTAGTCCTTTAGAGAGCTAGATATTTCATCATGTTCTCATGGCTGAGAGTTGATTTACCTCAAGCATTGCTTTACCCAAGAGTAATTGCGGAACTCTAGCTGCTTACTGACGTTCTAAATTTGACTATGCCTTTGTAACTTGCTCTAAAAGTACAAGAAACTCTTAAGGTATATGTTAGTCAGTATGGTTGATTAGCTTGGATGTGGAAGCTGAATGGGAAGGGTGATGGAGTACCTTGGAATGCTTAGATCTGACCTTTGTATTCCATTTCAGTCCTGTCAGTGGCTAGAGTGTGTGAACTTTAAGTATTAGCTACATTAAGGTTAAATTGATGTCAAATGTTTTTAAGTAATAGAATGATAATCAAGTTTGAGTCAGCACTTTCACAGCACAAGTGGAAGTGTGTCATGGCATCATGGCATGAGCAAATAACATTTTTCTGGACCTTAGAAGAAAAGTAGTTAATGCTAATCCAGCTAAAAGACATACCTAAAGAGTTGAGAATCCTTTAATGCACAGTCTAATCAGACAAACTGTGTAAAAATGGAGAAAATTTAGAAGTTGACAGACAGACAGACAGACAGACAGACACAGACAGAGAGAGAGAGAGAGAGAGAGAGAGAGAGAGAGAGAGAGAGAAAGAAAGAAAACTTTATTTATCCCAAAGGAAATTTAGCAGTCACTAGCAGTAACAGTACAATAAAATAAACAGTATTTTAATAGAGGGAATGAATTCTTATTTTAATTCAAATATGTTCTTATTTGTTCTTCCGGCCCAAAACGGTTTTATTATAAAGCCTGATGGCCCTCGGAACAAAAGATCTCCTCAGTCTGTCTGTAGAGCAACTGCTACTGGACGTGCTCCTTTGGTCCATAATGATGGAGTGCAGTGGGTGACCATTATCGTCCATGATTGAGATCGCCAAGAGTAAGGCTTGTAAAAGTAAAAAATTCCAGTGAAATTATTTACAACTAAATGCCTTTCTCACATGGGCTAATACTAATATTCATAAGTAACCATCAAGAGAACACTGAACAACAATAGTGTGCATGGCAGTGTTGCATGGGGAAAGCTGCAGCTGACCATAAAACAATTTCTTTTGGTTTGGTTTATCAAGCATTTGGAAAAACCATAAGGTTTAGGGAATAGTATTTTGTGGACAGATGAAATTATGAAGTATCCCAGCAAATTATAATGGATTTGTAAAGGATTTTGTTTTCTAAATTAAATCCATAAAAATAAATATGCCTTGTTTCAGTTGTGGGGACATGGATTTGTGTATATAAGACAAGGACACGCTGCTGCTGTAAAAAAATTCAGTATTGTGGTAGGGGCTGCCACTAATGACTATTTTTCTATCATTAGTCAACTAGTCTAAGTTAACGATAAATTTTACAACAAACAGTTTTTACAACAAGCTGCAAAAACTTAGTAAACATAATAAACTACTTCTCCATCTCCTTAAATTCGATCATTCATTATCTTCCGCTTTATCCTATATAAGGGTTGCAGGGGGACCATCCAGGGGAGAACATTTCGGGCGCTGGGCAGATACACCCAAGACAGGACAGGGCGCCAATCTATCGCTGGGCACACACTCACTCACACAGACACGCACACATACACACTCTATATGGGGGAATTTGGAGAACTTTATTGACTTAATACATGTTTTTGGACTGTGGGAGAAACCGGAGAACCCGGAGGAAAACCACGCGGACACGGCGAGAACATGGAAACTCCACCCAGATGGGGATTCGAACCGGAAATCCCTAGTGCTGAGAGGCGAACGTGCTAACCACTAAGCCACCGTGCCGTCCATCTCCTTAAATGTTTTCTATTTTTAAAAAAAGTATTAAAAGACTACTTTTAAACTTCAGTATAGTTAAGATCATGTACACTTTCAGCTATAAATTTTGGTGAGTAATCCTTGCTGTGCCGGAATTATTTTACTTGGTGGGTTATTGGGGCATTGTGCATCTCTGATTTTGTAGTCCGTGATGCACTTGATGCCCTGCAACATGCTCCATGGATCATGTAGCAAACGCTTTGCAAAGTGTACTAATGTATTTGTCTTCAGGCAATTTAAAGTGATGCATTTCATCAATGTTTGTGACGCTCTTTTCTACTCATCTTTGGTTCTGCTACAGCCGTAATTTTTTTTTGAGTGGCATTGACCATTGACTGGAGACTCAATGACATCACACACATTGAGAAAAAGCATTTCTTTAAACAGATGCATTTTAGTAATCAAAAGGTAACATTTAATAACTATTAAAATAATATGTAGTGTTTGTCTGGATTAAATATCTTCCACATGACATTACAAACCACAATGAGTTTATTTGTTTGTGAGATTGTACACTGTACATTTACACAGTTAGTGTTTTTGTGAGCAAATGTGTATACATGCTGTTCTGATCAAATATGCCCCATATAACAATAAGAAATTTTTTTATGAGTTTATGTGATTGTACCCTACCTTTACAGCGTTGTTGTGAGCACATGTACTTTGTGTATGTATGCATGCATGTGTCCTACAATATGAATACATATATACAAGACAGTATGTGTGACAATAAATACAGAACGTTATAAAAATGTAATTAATGTTGCAACTTTTCTAACCATTGCATATAATAAATAGTCTAAATATGTTTGTTTTGGTTTTTAAAGGACATAAAAGTAAAAGAAAAAACAGTCAAGGTCAAGTTTTAGAACACCCCAATTTATAATTTATAATTTAATTTAGTAATTAAAGTTACTATTCATTGTAATGTCTCATTAAACTCTGAAATGAAAGCATAGTACAAATACGCAGTTGGCATTAAAAGAAATAGATTATGAAATCTTTAGACCCAAATGTATTCTAAACTTTTGACTCCTCAAAGAAGCCACATGGCGAATACAACAGCTGGCATTCTTTCTACAATAAAAGAAAGAAGTTCTCGTAAGTGTGTGGCACTTGCTTTGCTTGCACTCCCAGTTCACCCCAAACAAGCTCAATGGGGTTGAAGTCTGAAGACTGTGCTGGCCACTCCATGTTTATAAGATTACCATCTTTTTTCCTGAGGTAGTTCTGGCATAGCTTTGATTTATAATTCAAGCCATTATCTTGTTTTCGGATAAACCCCTGACCAACTAGGCGCATACCAAAGAGTATTACATGACTCTGCAAAATGCTGTGGTAGCCGTTTTTGTTCAGAATTCCACTCACTCTGTACAAGTCGCTAACCCCGGCTCCAGCAAAACAGCCCCAGACCATTACGCTTTTTCCTCCGTGTTTGACAGTTGATATTGACAACATACAAAGATTCTGCATGAGGACTTGAATTGCAATAAATAACTGGAAAAATTAGGGTGTTCTAAAAAATTTGCCCATTAGTGTATGTTAGTATGACTTGAATCAGTGGAACAAAATATTTTTATTTGCACCTCCCATAAATACAGTATGACCATTTTACATAACACAGAAATGAATCTTGTGCTGAATCTTTGCCTGTTAAACCAGTGTATTGGAGTTGGCTCACTTTATTACCTGTGTGTCACTTCATTCATTTTTTTTATGAACCAGTAAATTTGCTGGGGGAAAAATAACATTGAAATGTCTTTTTGCCATTTTTTAATTCTATTTTAATCTCAAAAATAGCTCATAGTGGACAAGGTTGCTTTGAGGCACAGATCCGCTTTGAATTGCTTTTTTCTGCACTTGTTATATACAGATTGGCTGATTATACATTAAGTTTACGAATGTGAGCCAAAGGTTTTCCATACGCATTTGAGAGAAAACTGAGAAATCTGTTGTCTGTAATTGAACATAATGGCTCTTCATTTCTCGATCAACTTACATACTTGAAACAGATTTAAAATTGTATATGCTCTTTTACACACTGTGGAAAAAAAACACATTCAAAAAAGTTACCCGCACTTAAAGGCTTGTTTAAGCCTTTATTACATTGGATAACACTTAATATGAAAATATGCATATGTAACATGAAATAAATACTTATCGTCCGCAATGCATTTACTATTAGCAAAATCATTTGTTATTCACTTTTTATTTAATACTTGATGGATAATAAAAAACATTAAAGTTTTGTAATTATTGATCAGTAATAAGTTAGACGCCTCCTGAAATCTATATATTTTAATATTCATTAATTGTCTGGGCAAAATATATGGATGCTGAGAAACAATTATGTAGCTCTAATAGCATGAAAGCACACCAAAGCCCACATCTAATAATCTTAGTAAATATGTATGTGCAGTTTGCTTTTTAATTAATTAAAGTAAATAATTAATTTTCAACTTTCACAATTTGTAATTAATTAGAAACTATATTATATTAACTATATTAATTAGAAATCAATTACATAAGGATTCTTTTTTTTTTTTTTTGGAAGCCATTTTTGGATTTTTATTTATTTTTAAAATTGTTTATATCAAAATTGATCAGTGCTTCATCCTCAAGACTGTTGAAGGGATAACGTGAACAGGTTGAAACAAAATCAAGATGTATAAATGATGTAAAATAGAAAAAAGTAGCCATTGAGGACCTGTAAAAGGATGAATATGAATTACTATTAGTCTATGAAATATGAACAAATATGTATTATGGTTAACCTATGAAATGTAAATGATTATGAATTATGGTTAGGTTAATGATTTAATGATGTGTATGTAATTGTATATGTATGGGAATTGTGCTTTTGGTGTTACTAGACCTTTCCAGGTAACACTATCCTCCATAGGTGGAATCGTCTGGTTAATTAGGGGAGGGGCTTAGGGGTTGAAAGAAAGGTTTTTTGGTGTGGAGTGATGGTGGCCTAGTAGCGACAATAGTGCTCCTGTCTGAAAAGGAGCATTGAAAATGCAGCTTAATGGGAATTGACTTATCCTGCTTGTTAATTGTTTATTTTCTAGTGTTTTTTTTTCTTTATACACTTTTTGTTTTTCATGTTTAATGTGCAATACATTAAATTGCCTACAGGACAATTTCAGTATTTGCCCCCTCTCACCTTCAATCTATATTGTTCTCCTTTGTCGGTCTGCTAAATGACTAAATGTAAATGTAAATAATTCAGATTTGAAATCTATCTCTGGAGTCCAGTTAATTTATCAAGGGGAACCCAGTTCTCGCAAAGAGTAGTACTTGAAATCTTCTGCGACATTACAAAACCATGTGGATTGAGTAAAACAAAAAAAAAAACTATGACTATTTTAAGAACTAAAACACTAAAAAAAGCTAAGTGGCACAATAAAAGAATGCTTGTCCCCCATGTTGTTTTCACCAGGGCCTAAGGCTTTTAAAATAATGCGTTACCTGGCTTGTTTTATAAATAATACATGTTGTGTTTGGTGAAGTGTACCTTTTGTTTGATGAACAACATGTGCTGAGCAATATTAACTATCATGAAGCATTCAGTTGAATGATGATTATTGACATAAACTCATATTAACCCTTATTGCTACAGGAGTGCTATATTATGTGTTCTGGCCTCAACCATGAAGTTTGAATAAAAACATCTGCAAAATGACCTAATGTAATGTTTAAAAGCAATACTTAAACTTACATATGTTTACTTGCATTACGGTGAAAGTCCTACATATTAGTGATTTAGTGATTCATTTTAAAAGTATCTGCTGTATTTTTTTGCATGGTCTGACCATTCTTTATCTCACTCTTCCACATTTTTCATCTGTTTTCTAGTTTGTGGAGACATCCATGGGCAGTTTTTTGACTTGATGAAGCTGTTTGAGGTGGGAGGATCACCAGCCACCACACGCTACCTTTTTCTGGGCGATTATGTGGACAGAGGATATTTCAGTATTGAAGTAGGTTTTGTTTGGCAATTATTTAGCTTTTTCAAACCAACTTTAAATACTGATCTTTATTACTAAGATATAACATTCAAATGCTCCAAATAAATGTTAGCTTTATGCCTCCAAAAATGTAAATTTAAGTCCAGCTAGATCAAGCAATTCACAGAAAGATTTAGGCATGATTGACTTGGACATTGACCTTGGATTTGCTAAAGCTGTATGTAATTTGACTAATAATTATAATAGTAGTAATAATGAGTCTGGGATTTAGGGTTAGCTTTTTTGTTCCAAATAAACCACCACTGGATACAAGCAATAAGACAGTCAGTCTGACCTCACCCAGTGTGTACATTGTAAACATCCTGCAGAATCTTAGCAATATTGCATCTGTTACAGATGAAACACAAAAAGGCTCTTTAATTGGATTTGAGGGCAACAGAAGTTAAATGTGTTACAACTAATTCAATTAATAAATAAAGAAGGGTGGGGTGACAAATTGATATTAGTATAAAATAAATTTTATGAAAGTTTTATGAAAGTATTAGCGAAAGTCCTGATACATAAAACTGAAAAACTTTCTTTTTCATTATTATATTTAATGATTCTGTTCTACCATGACCTTCTAGTCTATGTTCTTCTTTTTCCTTTTTAGTGTGTGCTGTACTTATGGGCCTTGAAAATTCTTTACCCCAAAACACTGTTTTTGCTGCGTGGGAACCACGAATGTAGACATTTAACTGAGTATTTTACCTTTAAACAGGAATGTAAGTATGATTGACACATATCCCAACACCCAAACACAAATGGTTATTCTTTGCCAGGAATCCAACTCAGTTTCAACCTGATATAAATGAAAATAAAACAAGCGTTCTTTCTGGTTACTTATGTAATATACTAGTTTCTTTTAACGAGACATCTACATTAAAGAGTGCATGTAATTCCTGGTCTGTTTTCATATCTCACAGGTAAAATCAAGTATTCAGAACGAGTATATGATGCATGTATGGATGCCTTTGACTGTCTTCCACTGGCTGCACTAATGAATCAGCAGTTCCTGTGTGTGCATGGAGGCCTGTCCCCTGAAATCACAAACCTCGAGGACATCAGAAAAGTATGTGTGCCATAGTGATTTTAGGGCTAAGTACTTGGCTCTTAAATGATATTGTGAAAAAATGTATGTTATTATTGGTTTCATCAGTTGAGGTATTAAATGTATGTATTATTAAGGTCTTGTGTATAAGATCTTTCATTTAATTAAATTGGATATTGAGTGCTCTTCCTCTTATTGATCAAGATCCTTTCATCTCTAGTCCTCTGTTTTGCCAATTCCCACATAGCACATACCAAATATCAAACACGTTTATGTCTGTTATTTAATACATGGCATTATTCAGGACATGTTTGAATAGTTTCATTTTTGCTATGTTAACATTGTAGGTGCAAGCATGTGTGCTTAGTGCTTACAGGGTGCTAGAAACTTTGTGAAATCCTTAGAGCCTACTGTATGTCTGCATATATCTGACTTTAAACTTTATCTGTCCTTCCAACTAGGTCTAAAAGTAGATAAATGGAAACAAAGCAAACAAATAAGGCAGAAATATTAGATTGCAACAATAATAGCCATTTATTCAGTGTGAAAATGGTTTAACATTGCTTATCAACGTGTGGCAAAAGTATGTAAACTGTTAAACTGTAAACTGGATAGTCAGACAATTTAAGGTGAAATTCGAGCCAGTATTACCTATGGATGCACAGAATACTTAATAAAATAAAATAATTTTTAAAATAAAAAAAGACACTTTCGGGAATAGAAATATTAGTAATTAAATATTATTAAATTATTATTATTAAAATATTATTCTTATTGACATTTAAGTTTAACTAGAGGGGGATTATGTTATTTTTATTGTAGATTTGTGTAAGTTATACTATAGCTGGGATCAATTATTAATACATAATTCAGCAAAACTATGACCCTATATACACAAGTCAGTCTAACAAGCAATAGGTAATAATTTATATATATATATACATACTATAATAATATATATACACATTTTCTGGAATGGTAAAATGAAATTCCTGACTTTTATCCCCTGAAGCCAGCAGATTATGGGAGGAGGCCCACCAACAAAATGTTCTTGCTAGAACCTAATGTTAAAATCCCCATTTAAAAAATTATTGATTAGCACATTGCTGGTGTTAGAGATAAATCTAGCTGGGATTTGCGATGTCCTCATGTGGCATTGGGTTGGGGTTTGACCATCCGATGTCTCCATTGCAATACATCATCGTGTGCACCCCGGCTTCATTAAGTATTTTGGCTTTTTATCACAATACACCCTCACCCGAGGCTGGCCCACCACAGGCTGTTGCGACCTGCTTGTGCAGGGTTGAACACATAATTTACAACTCATTGAACTAATAAAAAAGTTTTCAGTTTTGGAAAAACACTTCTAGATTTTAAAAACTATACAACTTTTCTTTATTCACGCCCTATAGGAGTGTCTAAATTAGAGAATTATACTTAGGCACTTTTAATTGTAGAAGCTTGGTTTATAAAAAGACTCCTGTTAAGTTAAAAGAAAGCAAACAGTCTGTATCATTCTAGCTCATTATGTGTAACCATTTTCAGTTAGACAGATTCAAGGAGCCTCCAGCGTATGGACCGATGTGTGACCTGCTGTGGTCTGACCCACTGGAGGACTTTGGCAATGAAAAGACTCAGGAACACTTCACACATAATACAGTACGAGGTTGCTCCTTCTTTTACAGGTACTACTTTAAAAATAAAGTATACTAACAAACTCAATATGCATCATAATTCACTTAGTGCTTTATTCTTTTACCCTATTTGCAAAAAGTAAATTGATCACATTGCTCAGCATTAATTACTACCACAATGTATCTTTATCTGCTTGTTTGCATATTCCATGTTTAACAAGTGATCAGATGTTACCAGAATGCAAGTTCTTACAAATAAATGAATATAAGATTTTGTAGTATTATAGTTAAACAAGCTAATCTGGTATTATGCCATTAATGCATTTATTTAATTAAGTGGCTAAATGAGTGTTCTGAGCAGACCAGTCAGGTTCATAAGCTTCATAGTTTGTGTTCTAGTTTTTTGGGGTTCCTTGTCCAATATTTAAGCCATAGGTGGGTTTTAGATACAATCTCATTTTAGATACAATGCTTTTATAAACAAAATGGTACTAGGTGGTGATTATTCACCATACAGCTTCAGCAAACTGCACACATTGCTCGTCAGCAGTGTTTTGAAATGGTGTCTGAAAAAAGATGTGATATTTTAATTGGAAGATTAAATTAATTGCCAGGCATTTAATAAAAGCCTTTTCTGCTTCCATGGCAATGCATCCTTGCTGAACATGCAGCCATTTAACCACCTGAAATGTTGCATTCCATTTCCAATGTTTGAGATGGAAAGTATTGCTGTATATGGCATGCCTGTTGGCAATGAGCACAAGAAATATAATATTTGTACTTAACCAGGGCCCATATGAATATCTAGTTGATATTTGTACTTTATTTAGTATAGCAACCTACAGTACAGCTTTAAGCTGTCTAAAACCATTATTATAACCCATGGTATTTGTGTTTTAAAATGCCTATAAATTGTTTGTATCTGTTCGAGATGTTAAGTTGTTTCAGTGCTCTCAGCTTATTAAGTGGAATGCTGTGGAGTGCTGTTGATTCATCACCTACCAGTTGAGTGGCGTGGAACAATCCAGAAACTGGCTTTCTTAGGATTTTTTTCTTAGGATGACAGAGGTGTATAATTTTACAAAATGATCTCATAAGTGTCCAGGTCCTACCCCCACCCTACTCATAACTACATTTTTTACATACCTTTTCCGGTTTTATATATATATATATATATATATATATATATATATATATATATATATATATATATATATATATATATATATATATATATATATACACACACACACACAAACATTAGCATCAAGTGTCTACTTATGATTGCATTATTCAACGAATCAGATAAATAGTTTTTTTTTTTTTTCTTTCATAGTTATCCTGCTGTGTGTGACTTTCTACAACATAACAACCTATTATCTGTCATCAGGGCTCATGAAGCACAGGATGCTGGGTAATGTCTGAAACATTTTTGCAATCACTTAAAGATTTATAAATGTTGTGAACTGTTTTGCTTGGTATAGCATAGTTGATTAAAATATTTTTCGATTAAAGTTTTTATGCCCTAAGCATACATTTGTTTTAAGGTTCTGCTTACTCATTACTGCACTAATGAAATTGCCCTTCTAATGCTTTTAATCACTATGCCCAGCAAGAGTTTCATTAATTAGTGCTAACGTATTGTTTTGATTCATTTGGTCTCTCCCTGGTCTCATAAGCTAATGAATTATAGCTGTGTGTAGATCAGCACTACAGTACATAAAAAGCTATAGCCTTGATTCTATATGACCTGTTATGGATATAAGAAACTCTAGTGTGGCTCCAGTACTATACAGTAAATAAATTATGTATATATATAAATTCAGCAACTTGGATGTTTACAGTGACGTCATTTTGTCTTTGTTAGGTATCGCATGTACAGAAAAAGCCAGACTACAGGCTTTCCTTCCCTTATTACAATTTTCTCAGCTCCTAACTACTTAGATGTCTACAATAATAAAGGTGAGTCTGATGAGAATTGACCATTTATCAAAGGCTTTTAAACACCTAATGTTTTGAGTCAATTAAATGTATTAACTCAGTATCATTTCAGTTGTTAACATTTATTATAGTAATAGTTCTGGAAAAGCTTACTATTAATGTAGTATTCTAAAGGTAAAATAAATATGATAATCTAGATACCTCCTTGTTATTACTCTATTTGTTATTATAATTATTTGTTAATCGATCATCCATGTTACTTATAGATTTATATGTATCTACTTCTTTCTGCAATGTCGCTTTGGATATTATTACAGTATCTGATTATATATATATATATATATATATATATATATATATATATATATATATATATATATATATATATATATATATATATATATGTATATATATATATATATATATATATATATATATATATATATATATATATATATAAAAATATGTATATGTTTATATACACACACATACATACATACACTGTGTATATATATATATATATATATACATACATATATACACATATACTGTGTGTGTGTGTGTGTATATATATATATATATATATATATATATATATATATATATATATATATATGTGTGTGTGTGTGTGTGTGTGTGTGTATATATATATATATACATACATGCATACATATGTATGTCACTCAGTTCTGTACAATTTTGAACGTGCAATATAGAAACTTGCAATATATAAATACATTCACCCAGGTTGTACAGTTTTTTACACTCTTGGTAAATAATTTTTTTTTTCTTTCAAAATTTTTGTTATAATTTAAATTGTAAATTATAGTTTAAATCTCTTTATTTGTGTACTTCTCGGGCGCTGGGCAGATAGACCCAGGACAGGGCGCCAATCCATCGCTCTATATATATATATATGCACACACATACACACACATACATGTGTGTGTATAAACAATCAGATACTGTAATAATCTCCAATAGTATCTCAATCAGATACTGTATCTCAATAGTATCTCAATCAGATACTGTAATAATCTCTAATTTTATAATAATAATATATATTATTATATATAATAATATATATATAAAAAACATATAGGTCATATTACCAAATTACACATATACAGTGGGTTGCAAAAGTATTCATACCCCTTGAACTTTTCCATATTTTGTCACATTACAACCACAAACATAAATATATTTCACTGGAATTTAATGTGAAAGACCAACACAAAGTGGTATACAATTGTGAAGTGGAAGGAAAATTATACATGAATCAACATTTTTTTTACAAATAAAAAACTGAAAAGTGCGACGTGCAAAAGTATTCAGCCCCCCGAGTCAATACTTTGTGGAGCCACCTTTTGCTGCAATTACAGCTGCAAGTCTTTTAGGGTATGTCTCCACCAGCTTTGCACATCTAGTGACTGAAATTCTTGCCCATTCCTCCTTGCAAAACAGCTCAAGCTCAGTCAGATTGGATGGAGAGCGTTTGTGAACAGCAGTTTTGAGATCTTGCCACAAATTCTCAATTGGGTTTAGGTCTGGACTTTGACTGGGCCATTCTAACACATGAATATTCTTTTTTTTAAACCACTCCATTGTAGCTCTGGCTTTATATTTAGGGTCGTTGTCCTGCTGGAAGGTGAACCTCCGCCCCAGTCTCAAATCTTTTGCTGACTCCAACAGGTTTTCTTCCAAGATTGCCCTGTATTTGGCTCCATCCATCTTCCCATCAACTTTGACCAACTTTCCGGTCCCTGCTGAAGAGAAGCACCCCCAGAGCATGATGCTGCCACCACCATATGTGACAGTGGGGATGGTGTTTTCAGAGTGATGTGCAGTGTTATTTCTCCGCCACACATAGCGTTTTGCATTGTGGCCAAAAAGTTCAATTTTGGTCTCGTCTGACCAAAGCACCTTCTTCCACATGTTTGCTGTGTCCTCAACATGGCTTCTGGCAAACTGCAAACGGGACTTCTTATGGTTTTCTTTTAACAATGGCTTTCTCCTTGCCACTCTTCCATAAAGACCACATTTGTGTAGTGCACGACTAATTGTTGTCCTGTGGACAGTTTCCCCCACCCATTTCATCCAGAGTCACCATGGGCCTCTTGGCTGCCTCTCTGATCAGTGATCTCCTTGTTCGGCCTGTAAGTTTAGGTGGACGGCCTTGTCTTGGCAGGTTTACTGTGGTGCCATACTCTTTCCATTTCCGGATGATGGATTGAACAGTGCTCCGTGAGATGTTCAAAGCTTTGGAAATCTTTTTATAACCTAAGCCTGCTTTAAACTTCTCCAAAACCATATTCCTAACCTGTCTGGTGTGTTCTTTGGACTTCATGATGCTGTTTGCTCCCCAATATTCTCTTAACCAACATCTGAGGCCGTCACGGAGCAGCTGTATTTGTACTGAGATTAGATTACACACAGGTGGACCCTTTTGAGTCATTAGCACTCATCAGGCAACTTCTGAATGCAATTGGTTGCACTCAGGGAAAAGGGGGCTGAATACTTTTGCACGTCGCACTTTTCAGTTTTTTATTTGTAAAAAAAATGTTGATTCATGTATAATTTTCCTTCCACTTCACAATTGTATACCACTTTGTGTTGGTCTTTCACATTAAATTCCAGTGAAATATATTTATGTTTGTGGTTGTAATGTGACAAAATATGGAAAAGTTCAAGGGGTATGAATACTTTTGCAACCCACTGTAGGTCACACTCAAAAAATTTGTTGGACCACCTTGCATTTGCTGTGGCATCATTTCTTTTGATTTTGAAAATGCCTCATGCTTCTTGAAACAATCATTTTAACCCTTTTAAAACTGATTAACATCTTTTCTACATCCACAGGACGTATTTTGAAATGGCTTCTACTCACTTCATCAGTTACGGTTAAATAAGTTAGTTATTAATATATTATATACTAAATTACCAGCTGAAGCATAATCACCCATACCGTAATTATCAATTGGGAGGCTACAATTTCTTTTTATAATTCCAATCATCCATCCATTATCTTCCGCTTTATCCTATATTAGGGTCGCGGGAGGGTTTCCCATGCCCATCCAGGGGAGAACGTTTCGGGCGCTGGGCAGATACACACTGGACAGGGCGCCAATCTATCGCTGGGCACACACTCACTTACAAATACACACTCTATATGGGGCAATTTGGAGAACTCACTTGACTTGATCCATGTTTTTGGACTGTGGGAGGAAACCGGAGAACCCGGAGGAAACCCACACGGACACAGGGAGAACATGGAAACTCCACCCAGATGGGGATTTGAACCGGGAAACCCCTGCGCTGAGAGGCAAACGTGCTAACCACTAAGCCACCATGCCGCCCTCTTTTTATAATTGTTAAAAAAAAACATTATAGTTGCTACATTGTGTGTACGGTCAACAGTTGGATGGATTCAGCAACACGTGATTACAATGCAGAAATGCTGCAGTAGTGTATTTATTCTTTATTTTATTTTATTTTTTTTTTGGATCAATATATTTCATAAAAAATTTAATTGAAATCAAATTAGACAAATTTTCATTACAGGCAACTTGGTTGAGTGCGCGTGTGTGTGTGTGTGTGTGTGTGTGTGTGCGCGCACTGGCAAAAAGCCATAAGTAACATACAGTTGTCCTGCTAAACTGCAGGATGGACAAACCCATACTCAGTCAGCACTTTCATAGTCTGGAAGAAAAGTGAGTGGGTGTTTTATCATTTTAGCTACTTCTGGCTAATAAAAATGTGAATATTGATAACTAATTTCTGATCTTACACAAACCCACGTTGTTGGCCAAACGGGATGAATTTTTTCTTATTTTTTGTGGATAAATAATTACAGTCATCCAGGATATAATAATTCTATGTTCTCTCATGACTCAGGATCACTTATCAGCCCCCTTCTTTTGTACATTTTTTGTACTCTTGTTTTTGTACTCTTGTTAATACCTTATATACCTACATTTTGTAGTACTACTATTAAATATTAGTCCATCCATTTTGTTCCTTCAGCTATGTTCCCTGTTCGCTCCCTGTTGGTGTTTTTATACTGTTAATTCTTTACCTTGTACCTTGTGTAGTCTTTTTTAAAATCTTTATCAGCAGTCACAGAACAATGTCTATAGCAAGGATGGGCAAACTATGGCCCACGGCCATATGCGGTCCGTTAGGCCTTACATTCCAGCCCGCTGAAACTTCAAATTATATTATCAAAATATTATATTATTAGATCTTACTTTTGCATTTTCCTGCTATGTCTGCATTTCCCCAATAGATGATGTGATATATTCACCAGTAAGATGTTTATGCACTACGTTTTTTTTGCTTTGCCACTTTGCCTTTTAAGCTCTTTTGTTAAAATGAGCTAACCAAATAAAATAACAGTGAACCGTGGATGCCGAGAGTTTAATAAGAAGTGAACCACGAAGCATGCAAACTACTCTTGAAAGCAGTCAGTGAGCCTGTATTCTTCAAATCACACGCTGTAAAACACAAATATTTTTTCTTTTTTTTTATAATTCCACGTGTATTAAAATGGTTGCACACATAAAATTATTATTTATTTTGTTCATATAAATATTTCATTTTTATTTACTTATTATGGCAGTCCCCAAACTGTTACTACAAATTTAGGAACATGGAATTGTCCAAAGTCTTTTTAAGTATGCTGAAGTATTAAACGTTCCTTTTACTGGAAACGCTATATATATATATATATATATATATATATATATATATATATATATAAAATGTAAAAATATATAAAATGTAGTACAAGATGATATAAATATAGCACCATATGCAATGTGAAATATAGCAGAAACTATGTTTGGTGGAGAATGATAAGGTGTCCAGTTCGGAAAGTGTTGTGGTGTGAAGTGTCCATTAACGTCTGTTTTGTTACGTGGAGTTTGTGGGTCTCGCTGCTTCTGCTATGAAGCTGTTCCTCAGTCTGTTTGTTCTACACTTAATGCAGTCTCCTGTCTGAGGGGAGTGGCACAAAAAGTGGGTGTGCTTGCACTTTTCCTGCATCTGGAGATGTAGATGTCTATGGTGGTGGGGAGACTGACTCCAATAGTCCCCTGTGCAGCCTTCACCACCCTCTGCAGTTTCCGTGCCACACGTTGATGCTGGAAAACTGGACGCTCTCCACCACACATCTGTAGAAGGAGGTGAGGACTGAGCTCTGAGTCCAGCTCTCTTCAGTCTCCTGAGGAAGTTGAACCGCTGATGACTAAACTGGAAGTTTTGGTGCTCTAGGTGAGGCTGATTCTCTGTTGCACACCGCAGATCCCCCAACTTGTAGGGGTGTGTGGGCGTGTCTGCCCCTTCTGAAGTCCACAATCATCTCCTTTGTTTTCTTAGCGTTGATGCAGAGGTTGTTCTTTCTGCACTAACCCTCCAGGTCTTCCACCTCCTGTCTGCAAATAAGATAGACCTTTATTTGTCCCACAATGGGGAAACTCACAAGTGGAATCATCATTATCTGTGATGCATCCAACCACTGCTGTGTTGTCTGCAAACTTCACAATATGACAGCTCAGATGGATTGGTGAGCAGTCATATGTTAACAGTGTAAACAGGAGGGGGCTTAACACACAGCCCTGAGGGGAACCGATGCTGAGGGTTTTCGTGGAGGAGGAGGTATGGAAATCCAGGACCCAATTGCAGAGGGAGGAGCTCGAGCAACAGTTTGTTGGTTAGAGTTTGAGGGATCATTGTATTAAAAGCAGACGTGAAGTCCTCAAAGAGCATACAAATGTAGGAATCCTTCTGCTCCAGGTGACTGAGGGCGGTGTGAACCACAGAGGAAATGGCATCTTCTGTGGATCGGTTGTTACTGTAGGCTTACTGGTGTGGATCCACATTGATGGTGATGGTGGCTTTGATGTGAGTCATGACCAGTCATGACCCACATGGGCTGAACCCAATTTCTTGGGAAGCAACCCCACGTCGTAATCCCCCTCTCCACCTAACGTTACATTTGGCACAATGCAGTCAGACAAGTACTCTTCTCCTCGCAATCACCAAACCCAGAATTGACAGATGGAGAGTTGTGATTTTACACCCTAGAGAACACGTCTACTGCTCTAGAGTCCAGGGGGGCAGCATGCTTTATACCAATTGATTTGACACTTTTCATTGTGGTGATGGAAGGCTTGGATGCAGCTGCTTGGCCATGTAAACATTAAGCTCTCTTTGTTCTGTTTTTGAGCTAATGTAATAGTCATGTTAAGTTTAGAAGTCTATAGCGATTGCATTTGCAGAAAGTTGTTGATTTCTGCACACTACGCTTATACTTTATTGTTACTTACTTTATTAACTTTATTAAGTGAGTTTTGGTCTTCACAAGGGCTCTTCCTTAAAATCCAACAACTCCAGGGAGTTCTTCCTTTGGAGTTGAGGTTCAAACAATGTAAAGAGTGCTAATGTAAATAGTGCAATATAAAATAATAAGCTTTGACTATATGTTCCTCAGTGTTCACTGACTTCGCTCTGTCATTTTACATAACGTATCATTTCATCGATGAGTTGCAGACATTCTCAATTGCTTACACTTCATCATAATACCACTCACAGTTGACTGTGGATTATTTAGTAGTGAGGAAATTTCAGGACTGAACTTCCACAGGTGACATCCTATTATAGTACCACATTGAAATTCACAGCGATCCATTCTTTTACAAAAAGTTTGCATGCGGTTGGTTACTTTGTGTACTTTGTACTTTGAAAAGTGTACTTTGCCTTGTATTGTACATATACAAATGGGATCATTTATATTGGCACACAGACTGGTAGCTGCACAGAGTTGTTCAAGCATTGTTTTGTCCAGTACTTATTTAACATGGTGTGCTGTAACATTGTAACATTAATATTTTTTTGGTATCGTATATTAGTCTCTGAAGTCCATTTTACTTTTGCATAATGAGTCAGTTATAACCACTGGTGAATTGTTTGTCACTACTTTTGAAGGGATTGCACTGAATTGTTTGTTCTGTAAGAACAGCGTACATGCTACAAAAGCACAACACTGCACATTCACTTAAAGATCAAACGTACGGGAGGAGGAAGATGAATGCATGGAAAATGAATCTTTCCTTTGCACATAAACCCAGTGACATGATCTATGTCTGGATTGATATCCTATCAAGAATTGCTGTAAATCCAGCAGTATGCATGGAGTGGTGCACCCACACCATCCATTACCATCCGAGTTGCCACATTAAATCTCCAGTTGTCCGTCAGCATCTAGCTAGGGATGCAAAAGCTCTCTCTCAGCAAAACATATCAATAAGTCCATTTTTTATGCACAGGAATGCGGTAGCAACATGCATAAAAGACTGAACTAAATTCTGGCTGTGCTGCTTAGTGTTGCTGCTAACAATTGTTTTAGTCTATAGCAGGGGTCTCAAAGTGCCGGCCCGCGATATAGTCTTATACGTTCCCTCACGGGTTAACAAAATAAGCATAATTTTTTTTTTTTATAATAATAATCTGGCCTGCAATTTGGTTTAATTATTTATACATTATTATGTTCATTTTTATATGTTATCTTAATTTGTAATGTGGTGTTTGTGTGTCTGTGTGTTGTCTTTATTTTTGTGCTTACGCTGCGTTGCCTGTTGATTAGCGCCTGCTGCGTAAGCCCAACCCACTCGTAAGCTGCACGTCTCTCTGTGTAACGGGTTGTACTCAGAAACGAAGCCAACGAAGTCGATGAACAGTATAAAATTTTTCATATGTTCCTGATAACATACGACATAAATACTGATCCTAATTCAGCTTCAGCCAGCCACCAGCAGCAGAACAGCACAATCGTAGTGCATGAGAAGTAACATAATTCTGGAACAGTGAACCAGTGAAAATGTTAAGAATTTATTTTAAGTACATGTTGGAATTCCATGTGCCAAGGCCACAAAATCATTAGCAGTTAGGCATTCAGACATTCTGCTGGCTATGAAAGAATTAAAACATTACATGTGAGCCAGCTTTAATACCCCAGTGGTTTAGTACACAACACGAGCACGTCAGAGGATGGTAGTGGGAAGTCTCATAAGTCAGTAAGCATTATATCTTTTTTACTTTACATCTTCTTGAATAACTAGGCAGCAGTGATTTATTCATTCGTTCATTATCTTCCGCTTAGTCCTCTACTAGGGTTGTGGGTGGGGGGTTCCACATCTTATCCAGGGGAGAACGTTTCAGCCGCTGGGCGGATACACCCAGTACAGGGCGGCAATCACTGGGCACACTCACTCACACAAACTCACACTTAATGGGATAAATTAGAGCATTCAATTTCCATCAAATCCATGTTTTTGTACTTTGGGAGGGAACTGGAGAACCTGGAGGAAACCAACGCCGACATGGGGAGAACATGAGAACTCCACCCAGATTGTAATTACAACCTGGATCCCCAGCAATGGGAGGTGAACATGCTACCCACTAAGCCACCATAACTCCCAACGTGAATATTACATCATCGTTGCCCCTAATTAGGCAGATTTTTATAAATATCAACCTATTTTAATTATCTTATTAAATAACACATTATTTCTTATTTACTAATCACAATTACTCATCACAAACCGGCTTGATGGGTGCTGGCAACTGGTTTTCAAGCTTACCATTTTCTTTTTTTACAGTTTTGACATAATTTGGACTTTTGTTTTGGGACATTATTTTATTGTGGGACAAACCCCTGGCCAACTAAGCACATACCAAAGGGTATTGTATGGCTCTGTAGAATGCTGTGGCTGGCATTTTAATTTAGGACACCTATGGTTTCAATTCCAAAAAATGATTATACTTTTTTGCCCAGCGATAGATTGGCGTCCTGTCCTGGGTGTATCTGCCCTACGCCCGAAACGTTATCCCCTGGATGGGCATGGGAAACCCCCCCCCCCCCTATTTTTTTAGGATAAAGCAGAAGATGATGGATGGATGGATGGATGATTGTACTTTTTAAGATTTAAACTTAAACATGAGCAACGTTTACATTGCGATTTAAAGAGGCAATATTTAAGCATATTAAAAAATAACAATAATAAAAATGACCTGGCCAAAATTTATGGTTCCTCGAACTTAATAGTTTTTGACACAACCCTTGAGGCTTTCTGAAAATGGGCAGCACATTTCTCTTCAGCATGCCCTGATAGTTTTTAGTTTCAATTGTACCATGCGCAGATTTAAAACATGCTGTGCCAGATGCAGCAAAGCAGCACCAAAATATAACTGCGCCTCCTCCATGTTTCACAGCAGGTACAGTGATCAAGGCTGATGTGAATTGATAAAAAGCTCCAGTTCTGTCTCATCTGTCTAAAGGACATATTCCCACAAGCTTTGTGGTTTGTCGATGCATTTCTGCAAATTCCAGTCTCATTTTTTTATGATTGCTTTTTTTTTTATGATCGCGAGAAGCTCATACTCATCTTTTTACACTGCTAAATAGTGAAATGATCTTCATAGCTTTGTCTGTAATGCTAAGACAAATGAAACATTTAAAACACTCCGCAGCTAAAACTACAAGGCATTGACATTAGCCAACAAAACGAACACTGTTTCTGCATTCTTACTTCCCACTGTGATGCCAAGTTCTCGCTGATCTTTCGTTACTGCTAAATAGTGGAAGGCTCTAGCTAGCCTTGTCTTTAATGCTAAGACATTCAGCATTTACAAGAAATAAATGTTGGGAGGAAATTTAGGCCCTCCAACCAGAGCGTAGTGATTAGGATTAATGTTTAAATTAGTATTATTAGTATTAATAATACTGCAATTTAACTGGTTACTTTCTTGCAGACTATGTTCTCATTTGCAAGTTGCTTTAGATATTTTAATTTTTTTTTAACGTGTGTACAATGTTAATGTATAAGTAATATTTTATGGATTGCCCGGCTGAACCCTCGAGTGTAATAAAAGTCATGGCACTGGGTCTATACGTCTGGATTGTAATTGACAGCTGGCTTGCTCCCTGCACCACATGACAAACTTCTATTTTAAATTAAGAGAGAAACTCCGCACTGGGAAAGTCCCTCTCAGCAAGCTCAAGAGTGCAGTGTCAGCTTTCAGTAACTGAGGCAAGAGCAGGAATCACCTCTAGTCTTGGTAGCACAGACTTGAAGTCACCTTGAGGTTTACAGATACAGATTTTACAGATCTTTGTAATAGATCTTTGTAATAGATCTGAGATTTGTGTTTTTATCAAACAGCAAATGGTTAAGTGTAATCCTGCTATATGATACACAAAATAATTATTTGTATCGTTCAAGCATTTAATATGCTTAACTTGAAAAACTTAAATAAAAACTTTTAACATACTTTATTTAGAGATTTGCTGCTCCTAAAATATTATGAAGAGTAGAATTGTATTTTGCAAAATTGTTTTGGATAACTTATAGATTTTTTTGCCACATTTTTATCAATAATACTTGACATAAACTGGAGTGTGCTGATCGATCATTTACACAACCTTGACATTTGACCATATATTATGCTCATTGGGTAGTTCTGGTCCTTAAATCTGATTGGCTGAGCTGTTTGTCCTGCCATGACATTTCTGACAATAATGCACACCTTCAACTGCTTAACATTTTTATTAATGCATGAAATACTGTATATTATTTTAAATCATAAAATACAGATTAATATAAAGTTAGTCGATTCCAGATGAGCATTAAGCCTGTTTCATCTGTTGTTTATAAACTTTTTTTTTTTTTTAATAAAATTACATTTTTTAATTTGCCCACTAGATGGCAGTATTTGATTGTTGTTACTCAAGCAATCAGTGTTCACTTTAAAAACCAGACTAGATTACATCACCGAAGACCAGTTACTAATGATTTGGCTTTTAATAAACACATTTATGAATCATTGTTTTTTTATTGTGGTATTTTTAGACATTGTGCATTATTGTGAATAAATAACTGAAAAGAGCTGTAACTGTACTCCACTTTAAGAACACCACTATATAGTGCCTAATAACACCATTTTCTTGTGATTTATTCTCAATAATAATGCATGTCCTCTTGTGCCTTGTTACTTTAATATATAACTTAAGCTTTTTGTCAGCAATTATGACATTAGGCATGTTCTCAAAGAATAAATAGGTAATTAGTTTTGTAATTATATTTAAGGACAGTTTGAGTACTCCTTACAATCAGTTTATTGATCACTTAATGCTGCAGGCCATATTTAATTAATGTTAATTCCATACATTTCAGTGTTGAATTAGACAAATGTTCTGAGTTTTGATGCATTTTTAGAAAGTATTTAATTGTTTTCTTTCATATGTTTAGCTGCTGTGCTGAAATATGAGAATAATGTCATGAACATTCGGCAGTTCAACTGTTCCCCTCACCCCTACTGGCTGCCAAACTTCATGGATGTCTTTACCTGGTCTTTGCCCTTTGTGGGAGAAAAAGGTAATTTCATCTCATTTAATCAATACTTGCACATTTTTCCATTCAGTCAGATTTCATATTTTGTTGACTTCATGGCTTCAGATGATCCTTTCTTATGTTTACTTTTGAAGAAATAATACCACAGGTGCCACATACTATCTTTTTTTTCTAAAATTTCAGCCTTCTGGAATTAAGAAACAATAAAAAAAAAAATGCTGAAGAAATATGGAATTATTTAATTTGAAGAAGAATATTGTCATTTTGCAATTTTCAGTTTAAAAAGCAAACACCTGCATCAGATTAAATCTGATAATTAGTGCTTACACCTTGGAGAGCTGTTGCACAAAGCAGATTGACATGAATCGTGGCTCCACAATATGTGACTTAAAACAAAAAAGAGTTATGGGCAAAACAAAAGTAATTATGGATTGTGAGTGACTGAATGAAAGTTATCAGCAAGTCGATGATGCTGGTACTTTTGTTTGGTGCAGGTCCAATAAAATTTACAATGATGACAGTCTAAGAAAACATATAAATTTCCAGTCATTAGTTTACATGGGCTGCAAGTCATGTTAAGGCATCTTCAATAAATGCAAAAGTCTACATTAAACTTTTGTACACTTTTTTTATTCCATCAGTTGAATGTTCACTGATGATTACATACTTATTAAAATGATAATACATCTTGCCATAGTACGAAGAACATGAAAATTTTCAATCAAGAAAGACATACAATGCCAATGGCATGGCATGAAATTATTCTGGATCTTAATCCAGTTAAAGAATATCTGTGGAAATTAAAGAAACTAATAGTCAATAACCGCCTACAAAGCTGTTGTAGCCTGATGGATAAAGAAGGCTGGTCAGGTCCATACTTAAAAAAAATTTAAGTTGTTATGAAATATAGCGGTGGTGCCACAAAAAAATTTTTTATTAATTATTTAAACATTTATTTTTTCCTCTGAATTCTATATGTCTGAAATACTCAAATACAGTAGGTCTGAAAAAAACTATTGTCTCTGATAACAACAATTATATTTATAACTTTGTTTATTGTTTCTTCATGCCAGAAGTTTGAAATTTTGGAAGATTTTTGTGGGTTTTTGTGGCATGTCTCGTGGCATTTTTACAATTTTTGGCTTTCAATTGTGTAATTACCTTTACTTGACATCAGAAATTATCAAGTTCTGTCTATTATTGCCTTTAATATTTTATTTTTTGTGTACTGTGTGACAGAATAGTCATGTTGTTTCTTTGTATCATTTTACCTTCAGTAACTGAGATGCTGGTGAATGTTCTAAGCATATGCTCCAATGACGAACTTACTACAGATGAGGAGATTGATGGTAAGAAAATTATTTTATTTAAACATCAATCTGTGGTCGCTACATTATTTCAAACTTTCAAAAGTGCTGGATTTAAAGAAAAGATAAAAAATAAAACACAGTACTTTCAATGAGGAACATGTGCAGTTAAAGTAGTGTATTGTATAGAGTGTTACAGAAAAAAACAAGTTACAAGTAGTTATTTAGACACTGTGAATGGTATTTACAGTTAACTGATATCATAACAACAAGCATTCATCAAAGTCCTGCCACCACGTTCATCCTTTGTTAGAGAATTTGTCAAAAGGTTGTAAAGGATTTAAATCTTTTACCATCTACCATACATAACGTGGGTGTATGACAAAGGCCGACAAGCGCTGTTCAATGTGCGTCACCTCAGATGTCACTGCATGAAACCTATTCGTGCTACTGTAATATGGACTCACTGGCTCAGAAAAACTAAACAACATGAATATCCAGAATGATAGCTAGCTCTAAACTCATCTCTGATGTGGTCAAATTTGTTAATTTCAGCTTTCAGAAGAACAAAACAGAAAAGTTGTTTGTGTCAAAGAAAAATGGACCAGCATCTATCATGGAATTTGCATATATGTGAAAGTAACACTGACACCGCTATATTTGATTATATTAAATATATTATCACTGTTCATTTTGTTGCCCAGCGATAGATTGGCGCCCTGTCCTGGGTGTATATGCCCAGCGCCCGAAACATTCTCCCCTGGATGGGCATGGGGAACCCCACCACGACCCTAGTATAGGATAAAGCGGAAGATAATGGATGGATGATTGGAATTATAAAAAGAAATTAATTAATGAATGTTCATTTTGTTAGTTCCACTAACTATGTACATTGTTCAGTTTTAGTATCAAGTGGAGCTGCATAATAAATTGCATTTTTATCATCACACCATCATCTCTAAACAAACTTTAATTGCATTACCTGAATGTAGCAACAGAGGGAGCCCTTAACATTGTAGACTAGACTCACATGATGAAACTAGAGGCAAAGCGAGCTAAAGAGGCAAAGGGAACACACACATAAACCACACTACACCACTCTTAGCCTGGAGAAGATTGAATGGAGCCAGTCCAGTGCTAACATGTCTCTGAGATTTAAAAACTTAAATGAGGCGGTATCAGTTCTAAAATAAATATATATATAAAAAAAGGGGGGGGGTATGTAGTCTGCATACTTTTGGTTTTAAACAAATTATCTCAAATAATGGTCCTGCTTTACACAAAATCTAAATTCAAACCTTTGAAAGTGTAACATAATGTATTGTAAGCTCCTGCTGTTACAAAGAATGTTATTGTATACTATTTGGCTGAGCATACTGTGCCATTTAAAAAGGTTAGCAATGGTTTTGTGCATTTCCTAAATAAGCTGGATAATGGTAAAGATTTTATTTTTTAATTCGAGCTATAGCAGGTTTGTACTAATTCTAATAATATTTTTATTATCAAACATCTTTTTGAAGGTTATACATTTATTTATATTTATATATTCTGCTTTAATCTATTTTTATTGTTTTATTGAAATATGTTATAAGAAATCAGATTTAGGCACAAAAGTCTCTTTCCAAATAACTATTAGTTTTTACATGTTGTCGTTTTGAATACAAAATATATTTAAAGGAAAGTGTGACAATGTTGTAGGTAAACTGCTGAACTGAAATTTCAAACTTGCTTATATCGACTAAATAAAATAAATACATATATATTCTAGGGCAGGGTTGCTCAATACGTCGATCAGGGGTGTCCGGTAGATCGCGATGTAGGTTTGAGGAAAAAAAAGCGTTTATCACATGTCAGCGCTTTTTTACAGCACAGTATCGGGAGCGCTTATACACACACGCGCACACATTCACACACAATGTGATTCATTCTAAATCGCAATCTCGTTCTGCAAGGAAGCGGTCTGCCCCCCCCCCCCTCCCCCACTCGCTGTTCCCAAAACATGTGGTCACGCCTCCGTGCCTTAATCCGAAGTACTACCTCAAGAATCATCTACATTAGATAGTTCCTGCTTGTGTTTTTACACTTTATTTGACTGACGAGTGAAGGACGAGTGAAGCTCAAAAAGAACTAAAATGTTCCACTTTCATTTAGAGTGTAGGGGGTGAATTTTTTTACAATGTCAAACTCAAAATGCATTTGCTTTTATTAATGTTCATGTTCTGTTTGGAGGCAGCACAGTGGCTTAGTGGTTAGCATGTTCTCCTCTCAGCGCTAGGGATTCCCATTTCGAATCCCAATCTGGGTAGAGTTTCCATGTTCTCCCCGTGTCCACGTTGGTTTCCTCCGGGTTCTCCGATTTCTTCCCACAGTCCAAAAACATGGATCAAAGTCAATTGAATTCTCCAAATTGCCCCATATAGAGTGTGTTTGTGTGTGAGTGTGCCCAGTGATAGATTGGCGCCCTGTCCAATCTATCTGCCCAGCGCCCGAAACGTTCTCCCCTGGATGGGCATGGGGAAACACCCCCCCCCCCCCCCCGCGACCCTAATATAGGATAAAGCTGAAGATAATGGATGGATGTTCTGTTTGGGGAAATGCAGGTTACAGTGATTGTTTTACATTTGTGCTGTATACTGTGTGTTTGGGTGTACTAAAATCAGGTTTTCTCTGTGCTATTTGCTGGAATGTGTTTAATAAAAGAGCAATTCTAACAGATTCGACAATACTAACATGATGTGTGTAAACAGGTTTCAATATAAAAGCCTAAAAAATAGAGATTGACCCCGGTAGATCTCGATGACTTGTCCAATGGAAAAGTAGATCTCGGGCCAGAAAAGTGTGGGCACCCCTGTTCTAGGGTTTGTAAATACATTGTACGTTAACATACGTTAACAATGACCAGTCTCCGTCAAGTTACCATGTAGTTACCAAAAATTCTTTCAGAAATGAAACTGCATCTTACCCTGTCACTTGTTAATAAATATTTGAATTGTTGTTGAATTTGGAATCGACTATGATTTTGTTGATATGTAAACAATAACCCAAATGTTAAATAAAAAACATTAAAAAATATGTTTTAAACATGCAATAACAAAAACTTTATGAACAATTAATGAGTCAAAAATGGAGAATCAATCATTTTTAAAATAAATTGATTAATTGCCTACCTCATCCTCATTACAGGCTACACCATTCTCCTCATTAGGATCCTACACCATTCTGCTAAATTTGATTATCAATGTTCTAGGTGAAATAACCAGCAGATGGCTTCAATGTTCATTTGCTTTTATTAATTAGAAGCCAACCTTTGTTGATGTTAACTTGAACATGGCAGTTTTGCTTAATTCTTAAGCATTTATTCACGTTTTACATGAAAAAACCTTCTGCTATGTGTGAAGCCAATTCATGGCGTTAAAACGCAAATGAACAAATGCATATGAAAAGAAAATGCAAAGTGTCACCCTACTCTTTCATATCACAATGCAAAATTAATGTCAAGCCTTTGTAACAACAAAAAGGGTTAAGTTGTATACTAGCTGTAATTTGACACATGTTTTTTGGGAAAATGTAATAAAAACAGAGCTCTGTGTTTTTTTTTTTTTTATTGGATAGAAGAAATTATGCAAAAAATGTTCAGATTTGTCTTTCATTTATATTGGCTAATAAAATATTTCTGTTTTCTTGTCCATTTCATATGGGATAAACATTATAAGGATGTGCAGTTTTGGTAACTAGCATATAGGAAGTTGAAACAATGGAACTAAAAAAAAAGCTTAAACAGACCTAGGGAAAGTTGTTTAAAGAAAATACCACTATGACAGTTTTAGGTCCATTTTATATATTCCTTTCACTCACTTGTTTTTCACAAATCTTACCTCCCTTTTACTTTAATCTCTTTATTTTCTGTTTTCTACTCACATTTGTTGGGTCAGGCATTTCTTTCATTTACCCAGTGGGTATGGCTTAATCCTTCTGTCTCTCACACACAAGCTCTTTTTCCATTTCATGCATTTCCCATCAATTTATCACTGTTGTGTTCTTTTTATGTTTTCTTCTGGGGTGGCCTTGAGAAGGACAGCTAATATATGCCCCAAAGAAAGGTACCACCTACCACATGCCCTGCTGTGTGCTCAGTGCACCTTGCTCCTTGTTTGTATCTTTTGCTAACCCTTTGCATGACATTACATTTTTTATAAAAAAAATGGGTTCATAATATAATAATAGCACTTCATTAACTCTCATCCTTAGTATCTTAGTTCCCGAACAGCTGATGTCACGTCTGTGTGGCTGCAACTGGATGGGGATTGATTATTTAATACAAACATATATAATTTTATCTAGTAAGTTATTTCTAACAAGTTGTGCAAATATCATGCAGCAAGTATGAGTCATGAGCACTGTTTTTACATCATTCCTCAGGTTTTGTGGCTCCCCTTAATATAGCATTTTGAATAAAATCTTTAGTATTAATCAGTTAGTGTGTACAAAACTGTTCTGCAAGTAGCCTTATTGTAACTCTGGCTGTGCATGTGTTACCCTTTGTGTAATTTTTAAGCAAAGGCTACTTTAAGCCTGACATTATCTTGTCCTGTTACTATCTGCAGAGAAAGCAGAATAGCGCTTTTGCTCAGTTAGTCTGTTTTAATATAATAAGTCAAATCTTTTAATTGATTTATTAAGATTTTCTGATAATGCAAAAATATTTTTTTTGCTGAAAAGTTGTCAGTTAAATGCAGCCAAGCCAACATTAGATATTATTGTTAGTAAACGATTGCTATTTTTAATTAACATTTGTATTAGTAGGTAGGTTCAGCTCAGTGTTTAACAATGTATGTTGTGAAAATGTGTGTAGGTCCTACAGCATCAGCACGCAAAGAAGTTATCCGGAATAAGATCCGCGCTATTGGGAAGATGGCCAGAGTGTTCTCAGTGCTACGGTAATATCTATGTTTGTGTGACATCAGAAGAGCATATTTTTAGCTTTCATACTAATTATGTCAACATATGTTAAACGTGCAAAACAATTCACAAATCTACACATATTAAGTAGTTTAATAAGTAGTGAATAATGCAATTATATACTGTAAAGTGTTGTGCTATTTGGTTATTATGAAATTTATTAGTTAAGTGTCACCTTCCAAAAGACACTCTACAGAGCATCCATTCACCAATTCATGAGTATTGTCACAAGCTGTGAAAAGAATATGCCAATTGTGGCCAACTTAAACCATGTATTAGGCCAGGTAAGGACTGTTGAGAAAGACAATTATTTAAAAAAATGACTGTTTAAGGAAATTGTGGTGGTCAGTGTCTATAGACAAAGAAAGCACGGAACTGTACATGTGCAGTAAGAAAGGCAAACCAAAAGCCCTACATTACTGTCAAAAGCTTTAGCTCAGTCATGTGTAGTGACTATTCCACTGTGCACAGTTCTTGCACAGCTGTGATCATTTTAAAACAATAATAAGAGGTAAACACCACCATCTTGTTACAAAATGATATGCTTTAAATGTTAATTAAAAACATTTAACCATGACTAGGTTGCTTGTGGGTAAGGAACCAGCTTTGTGACTTGTAGGTCTCCTGTACGATTCACACCAAGTACCATGGTTGAAGTGTATTTGAGCAAGTCACGTAACCCCAATTGCTCCACGAGTGCTATGTACAAGGCTGACCACCACTTTGCTCACGCGTGTTCACTTCACTTTTACATTTATCATATATGTTAGCAGTTTGTTTATATAATTCTGTGGTAAATGAGTTGCAATAGGCTTCATGGTTTTATTTATCATCATTTGTGTGCTGCAAATGTTTAAGTATCATTTATTATACATAGTATTATGATTCTTTATTAAATGTAGGAGTAAGTTATAGACTTGCAGCCCAACTTGTGTTTAACCAGCACAAGCGAACTCATGTCACTCCATTACTCACTTCCCTCCATTGGCTTCCTGTAGCTGCTCGCATTCAGTACAAGTCACTGACTCTGGCATACAGAACCATTTCTGGATCTTCCCCCTCCTACCTTCACTCTATCTTTTCAAAATACACTCCGACTCGTTCACATCGCTCCAGTGATGATTGCCGCCTGGCGATTCCACCTCACCGAGGAGCTAATTCTCACTCCGTGGCGTTCACCACTGCAAAATGGTGGAACGATCTTCCCAAACTCTGTCCGTAAGGCAGAATCACTAAACAGTTTTAAGAAACTACTTAAGATGCATCTCTTTAACAAATACCTGTTGTAGAAGAAAAAAAAAAAAAAGAAAAAAAAAATTTAAAAAGGGGGGGGGGGGAGGGGCCGCAGCATCGAATAACAATCAGGTTTGATGAATTTACAGTATAGTTGGTTTTCTCCATGGCTTCTGACATGTGGTGTTCTCATTTGTAAGTCGCTTTGGATAAAAGCGTCTGCTAAATGACTAAATGTAAATGTAGACTGTGACTTTTTTACATATTGATAGTGTTTAGTTTATGTAATGTTGCGGCTCTATTTTAGAGAGGAGAGTGAGAGCGTGTTGACTCTGAAAGGTCTGACTCCAACCGGTATGCTACCCAGTGGTGTTCTTTCAGGAGGAAGAGAAAAACTTCAAAATGGTAAGACCACTCAGTCATTTGAGGTTTACATTGATTTAGAAACATCTCAAGTAAAATGAATGATTAGTGAGAACCACATGTATGGTCTGATTTTTGCCATAAAACTCATCTGCCGGTTTAACACATTGTGTGAATGTGCAAATGTGCTGATTCATGGAAATAAAGGTGACTTAATTTGTATGGGGGGATGAGTGTCATGTTAATTATTTTAAAAACGTTTTTTGGAAATGGCAACTTTCACCTGGGTAAAGCAGGACATTTGTGTGGAGCAATTCAGATTATGTAAAATAAGTGAGGGGAAAAGTGACATTTCCTAGAACTTGAAAACTTTGATGTGTCTTAAGGAAAAGTTTGTGTGAAAATTAGTTCTCCTGTACAAAAATGAAACGTGTATGTTTTGATGCTGTTATTATTCATTAACCAAATTTACATTTGCTGCTGCCTTTACATTTCTTATGTTCTCAGGTAAAAGAGTGTTTGCTGAAAACCCCATTATCTTTTATTTTCTCTACAGTTTGTATTAATTAAGACATTTAAAATCACAGTTATTTTTTATTGGGTTTTCAAACATTCAAAAATGATTTTTGTCATTTTCCTATTTTTTTAATACATAAACATTTCCACAAGAAAGGCAACTGGCATTTTAATGCTACACTTATACTTGTTATTGGTAATGTAATTTTAAACAAATAAACACATTTTATTTGTTAGTAGACTCAATGTTAATGTATCATGTATTTCTTAGTCCCTATACTGAATATGTGTTCAATTTATCACTCCCCCTTTTGAGGGTACTTAGTAGGAATACTTTTACTAATTAAGATCCATTTTTGCCTTTTATATGATATAATTTAATGCTGGTGTAATGAAATACTTCTGTGAAGTCAATCAAATTGTTACATGTGTGTGTTTGTGTCTGTGTGTGTGTGTGTGAGAGAAAGACACTGCCAGACCAAAAAAAATGTCGCACACCCTAATATTTTATTGGAGCATCTAGCTTTGAACATATTCACTGAGGAATCGTTTCCACAACAATTATTTCTGTCCAGAGATGCATTCAATTTTCCCACCAAGATTTTGATCTTGATGATGATGATGACGAATTGGCCAGGCAGTGTATATATATATATCATTCATTATCTTTAGCTTAACCTATACTAGGGACCAGGGTCACGAGGGTCCACCAATCTCTCGCTGGGCACACTCTCTCACTCACACGGACACACGTGCTAAAAAACTATATGGGGGCAATTTTTTGATATGGGCAATGTAGAGCAGTCAATTTACCTTGAATCCATGTTTTTGAACTGTGGAAGAAAACCGGAGAACCCAGCAAAAACCCATGCTTACACATGGAAACTCCACCCAGATTCGAATGTAATTAAATTAATATAAATGAAATAAAGATTATATTCAAATACTATATATATATATATATATATATATATATATATATATATATATATATATATATATATATATATACACACACACACACACAAACACAATCTTAATGCAATCGAAGCATGCAAGTGTAGATACATGTAGAATGGGAACATAGAAATTAATTCTAATTATTTTAAATGTAATAATTAATGGCAAATCAAAAATAACTGGGTCTACTGTCTTCTAAATTCACCATATTACCTGCAACCACACATTGAGTGATCAGGTTTGGGCACATATGAATCCTTATTGTATTAAATACAGTATATAATCCTCAATAAACATTTGTGCTACAATGTATAAAATAATTGATTTAAAAATTAATTTAGTATTTAAAAGATATAATTCTCTAAAATGGTGAAGTGTGTGTGCTTTCTACTAAGTGTCACTACTGCAATGCTGTCTCTTCTTTTCAGCATCACTGTCATATTGCTTTATTCCTGTAGTGAATCGTAACATAGTTTTGCTTTGATAACTGTGAGTACTACATCACATTTTCTGAATGTAATGGAGTTTTTAATTTCATTTTTCATAACCGCTACTATATATGTTCAGCAAGTTCACAATGGGTGATTTAAGGTAAGTGGAAGTTAAGCCCCCTCTGCAATTTCCCCTGGGGGAATTATTCAGATTTTTTTTCTGAATTTCACTGTGATTATAAAATAAAGTGACACGTTTTAGTGTTCAATCAAAGCTTTACCAGTAAACATTGTAAACATTTAGTTATATTATATTAATTTTCTTTAGCATTTAAATATTATATCTAAAGGCATACAATATATAAAGTTCAAAAAGAAGTATCAAAACAGTGTAACTAGATACTGTAACTGATTAAATATGAAATTTGAATTTGAGATATATTATTGAATAAATAACAAAAATTTCTGCCAAGATTATTTTTTAATATAGCTTTAGTTTCTGAAACTAAACATTATTTAAAAAAAACAAAATTATATATTTTGCAGAGAATTATTGTGGAACAGATTTTTATAGTGTATTTGGCAATACCTCAAGTAATCTGGAATTTATTTTAAATTTATGTTACTAATAAACTTGTTTATTTTAAATTGATATTAATACCATGCTTCTTTGACTCTGTAGTTAGTAATAAAGAGCAATCATATGTAATACTTAATAACGTAATTTAATATATTATCTTTCTAACTGAACACATATTTATGCATTTAGCACAAATAAAGTACATTGAACTTGGATTTTCTTTGCTTAGGGTCATAATACCCATTTTTCATTATTTTGTAAAGTACACTTTGTTCATTCTCAGACCTTTAACTGACAAACGTACAAAGAACAGATTGCAAATGATTTTCTGATCAATCTATAAAAGGCACATATGCTGTAAAAGGCACATATATATAAAAGGCACATATAAGAAATAAAAACACTCAATTTAATTACATTAAATGAATGGTGATTAATTTAATCTTCAGATTAGTAAAAAGAAAAAAAGGACTCATTTGAACACAGCCTTTACATACATATAGAATTGTTGCCTTTTAGAATAATATAGAATAATGACTTTTTTGTGAGTTTCCAGTAGACTCTGGCCTACAGGAACATTTCTGAATCTGCCCCCTCTTACCTTCACTCTATCTTTTCAAAATACACTATGGCTGGTTCACTTTGCTCTAGTGATGATTGTCGACTGGTGATTCCACCTCAACGAGGAGCTAATTCTCACTCCGTGGCATTCACCACTGCAAAATGGTGTAACGATATTCCCAACTCTGTCTGTAAGGCAGAGTCACTTTTAAGAAACTACTGAAGACACTTTTTTTTTTTATACCTAAAATAAATAAATAAAAATACAAATAAATAAATAAAAAGGGTGAGGGGTGCAGGATCAGATAATGATCAAGTTTGATAGTTCTACAGTGTAGATGCTTCTCTTCATAACTACTGACTTGTGATGTTCTCATTTGTAAGGCCCCGTTAATAAAAGCATCTGTTAATGACTAAATGTAAATGTCTGCTAAATGACTAAATATAGACTGGTTGAACGGTGTTAATTGACAACAGTTTATCAAAGTTCTCCTGAGTCTAAATAGCTGTATCTATCACAGTTGAATAGTTTAGTTCTTTTGCAATGATCAGAAACATTTAATGGTCATGCCTGGAGACATTTTATGTATTTTTTTTAATATAACCGTCTCACAAAATTTGGCCGAACCTGGAATTCCACAGATCCATATATGCTAATGAAGTTGGAACCTACTGGATGCCTCTTTTATATCCCATAAATCAAATCTAATTTGATTTGTCACATACATATTTATACACAACTTAGTGTGAAATGCTTTTGACGACTGCCTTCACATGTTAAAAAAATAGAATATTAAAGTAAAAAACGGAAGTCAAATAAATTTAAATAAAGTATAAAGTGAAATATAATAAAATATTAGGACATGATGGGCGGCACGATGGCTTAGTGGTTAGCACATTCGCCTCTCAGCACTGGGGATTCTAGGTTCGAAACCCAATCTGAGTGGAGTTTCCATGTTCGCCCCGTGTCCACGTGGGTTTCCACCAGGTTCTCCGGTTTCCACCGGCTTCTTCCGTGACCCTAGTAGAGAATTAAGTGAAAGATAATGAATGATTGGATAAGGACAATTTTTCATTGTTCTAAACATTCTAACTAAAATAAAATTTAAATCTTGTAAATAATAATTGTACTCTTATTCTAGCAACACGCAATGTTTGAATGCATTGTAGGGATCGGTTCTTTGAAATATTTGATATTTACAATAAAGTTTTTCAATGTAAATATTGGAACATTTCTACTTTGTCAGTTAAATAAAGGTTAGCAAATGACAGTGTTGTCACATTTTACAAAATGTAACTACGTTTGGAAACTGGGTTGTAGAGTGTTTTGGCTTTGGGAGGGGTTAATTAGCTCTAATAATAATCTAAATCATATCAACATGTGCAAACCTGGTGACTATGGTTTCTAGTTGTTGTGTCATCATCAATGTGAAATAAGCAAAAAAAAAAACATGTGACTCAGTACTGTTTTCAGCAACTTTTGACGCGGTTTCACTTATATTCCGTTACATGCTTATTCTCACCCTTTTTTCTTCTCGTCTTTTCTCACCAGCATATCTGTGTATGCTGACCTCAGAGTGGGTCAAATGTGTTTTAATGCACTTATATGTTTGTTTAGGCTGTTTATGCTGCTTGTTGACTTGTTCATAGACACATGTAACCTGCTATGCTCACCTTTCTCACTCGTTTTGTAACCCCCCCCCCTTCTTTTCTTCAGCTACTATTGAGGCTATAGAGGCCGATGAAGGTAAATAGGCAAATGCCCCATTCCTCTTTCTGTTGCCTCCCTGCAACAGATAAAGAGGTTCTGGCGGGTTTATCCATTTTACTGTAGCTTGTGTAGAGTGTGTTGGGTGTTTGGGCAGAGCGCTTTAGTGTTCAGCAAAAGTCGATAAATGGAGATTAAAAAATCCTGAAACAGGCCACGCTTGCTTTAAAGGGGAATAAAACATCAGTAACTAATTAAACCTTAACATGCATCATAATGTTGAGAGTTGTGTGTAACTCTTTTTTTTCCTGGTTATTGTGCATTGCCCCTGCCACAAAGTACCAAAGTTTTATTCATCCCCTTTAAAACAATAGTACTGATGCAGTTGTGCTTTGTTTTTGTCTCTGATTTGTCACCACAAGAACAACCTCAACTGTGCTCTAAATAGCATCTTTGGTTGCTATTTATGTAATAACAATTGATGCTAAAATATTAGAGTGAAAAGTGCTCACTGTGCTAGGAGCAGTTTTTGTACTATATTACGAAAAACCTTTTTAGCTTTTTCACATGTGGGCAATTTGTGGCTGTGCTGTATGTCTGTGTCTCTCTCCTTTACTGCTAATAACCTGTGTTTGCCTTGTACAATGCAGCAATGTAAAAGTAAATCCATTTTACTACGTGGTCTCGACCATAATGGCAGGCCTATTTAGAAATGTATTTTTGAAAAAGCCCTGTTGAAGCTGTGTTTTAACACTTTCCAGTTTGCTGCATGTTTTAAACAGGCATAACGTGGTTAACAAGCAAGTTCTACCCTTTCCTTATTATTATTTTTTTTATACACGTTTACTTTTTGTCTATTTTTCATTTTGGTCGGTGGCACTTTCAGCTGTAGTTTATTTTCCCCTTTTCTGTCTTTCATGTTCCATTCTTTCCTAAGCCTCTGCCATGTTTGATGGGGTTTGCTGGGAAGCTCAGTTCTTGTTGGCTTATTTTAGTATTATTATTATTATTATTTAAAATGTGCATTGGCTTGGCCCTACGAAGAAGTCCTGTGTAAACACTCGATTATATGGCCGTCCAGAACTGAGACAGACTAGTATTGCTCTGTTTTGTAATTCAAAAGTTTTTTATTCCTGTTTTGTTTTACAGTAATGTTATATATTGTTACCTCGCAAATTCATTCAATTATGAGAGTTTTTTATATAACAAAAATGAACATTAAATGAGTTTTTATGAGCTAAATTGACAGCTGTTAAGATTTGAATGCATTACTAGCTAGTTATAGGAAGTGAAGGAGCCTGCTTCCATTTATCGAGTGAACTTCATCAGCTGAATAACTAACCAGCTGCTACAGATGTGGATGCATTGGCTGCCTATAGCTACACTTTGGAATACATTTTAGCGACCTGCTTACAGGTTACATACATTAATACATAATACATAATACATTAATCGACCTGCAAAGTAAATAATGGAAGTGGATGTGAGTTTGTGTTCAGATTTAAGCATGTTGTTTTAAGAGTTTTTTTTTTTTCTTCTTGCTTCCACTTTAGCAATCAAAGGCTTTTCGCCACAGCATAAGATCACAAGCTTCGAGGAGGCCAAAGGTTTGGACCGTATCAACGAGCGCATGCCGCCGCGGCGTGATGCACTGCCCTGTGACACCAGCCTCAACTCACTCAACAAGGCACTGTGCTCGGAGAGCAATGGCACTGAGGCCAAGGCCAGTAGCGGCAGTGGCATCCAGTGATTGATCGCCTCTATATCCCACCCATGCAATTGTCAGGCTCCTTCCTCTCTCTCTCCATGCAGTAGCCAGATGTATGAGTGCAGAGGGTGGGCATCGCAAGTGGATGAGAAGGAGAAAGATCAATATAAGTGAGGATAGAGAGGGAGGTTAAGGGGAGAGTGGAGTTGATCGAACCTGATTAGGAAAGACACTCTCTTAGTCCTTTGGATATGCCTTTAAAAATAATTTGCTTTTAAAAACCATGCAAAGTTCTTGCAGGTTCACTCTTTTCTGGATGAGTAAATGTTGAGGGAGCACTCAGTTGTGTATTAGAGTCAGTGAATGGAGTCCGAGATCTTGTGTGAAAAGGCCTTTACTCATTTAATGGTTAGCAGTTTTTCATATGTGTAACTTACTAATTATTGTATGTTTACAAAAGACAGCACTAAAATACAGAACATAAAGTTTTTAACATGAAAAGGGTGTACAAACTAAATAAGGACTATTTATTGATATCTTTTTTGCTACTCTTATAAACTAGCTCTAAAGTAAATTAGGCAGTCTTAAAAGAATGTTGCAACAATGTAATGCCAAAAATTGAATGTTTAATGGTTTTGTACAGATGCTTACCTCAGGTTTCTTTGGTGTATGTGTGCGTGTGCATGTTTGTGCGTGTGCATGTGTGTGTGCGTGTGGGGGTGTGCGAGTGTGTGTGCCTGTAAGTGTGTGTGTGTGTGTGTGTGTGTGTGTGTGTGTGTGCACTTTGATCTGTAATATGGATAAGTTGCTTTATAGCAAGGACCCATTTTCTCGAGGTTTAGAACTGGAATTCATACCAATCACTAAATAAACATTAGCCTTTGTTTAATTCAGGAAAGGGGATAGATTTGTTGTGGCTTGCTGGTATTCTGTGAGTGTTCCTTTTCTTTCTAAGTATTGTGAACAAACAAAATCATGATAAAGCACCTGTATTCTGTATGAAAAAGACATACAACAGAAAGCATCTGTCTATGCATGTTTTATAAGAATTATCAAAGGAAATATGGATGAATTATTTGGCTGCCAATGCTGGTTTTGATCTGTAGTGTGCTTAGTCAATATATACTGAAAATGTATTCTGCCATTCTTTAACGCTGGGATGAAGCTTCAGGCCTTTTGAATTATTTTGTAATTAAAGCATCGAACTATTTAATATTGAATGACGGCTCATGGTTTTACGCCTGTAGGTACACATGTAGTCCAATTTTTAGCATGTTTCGTTGTTCTTGTGACACAGGTTTGTGATTACATGTGTACTCGAAATGCATGATGGCTTTTATTGCATACAAAACATTTTGTTCTTTTTTTTGTAAACATGACACAGATAAAGTGTAATTTTATTATTATTAATATTGTTAATGTTGTTATTATTATTATTATTATTATTATTAGGAAGTTTGCTTTTTTGTTATTGCTCAATACTTTAAGAAAATAAAATACTCCATTGAGTTTTTTTTTGTTTTGTTTGTATTTAAATTTTTAGGGTAAATGCGTAAGTGCCCAAATAATTCACTACAAACCATTAGACCTTGCTTTTGTAATTTAACTTCCAAACTGTTGGCTAATGCAGCATGCACTCACAACTATTAAAAGAGTATTTTATATTACTGTTCAATAAAAATGTGCATGAAAATATAACATAGCTGTGTGTATGTGTATATTTTTTTTGGTACCACCATTCCATAAAGATTTTGGTGTTTTGGGCAAAAAAAAAACTTTTAGAAACAACTCAAAACACATCTCTTTCACGAACACCTGGTATAAAATTTATATATATATTTGTTTTTATTTAAAAAGGGTATCAGATACTGATAGGTTTGATAGCACTACAGTGTAGCTGTTTTTGAAGTAACAACTGACTTGTGACTTTGTAAGTCACTTTGAATAAAAGCATCTGCTAAATGTAAATGCATGGTATGACATTTAAGTTTCATACATACAAAATTGTTGTTAAATGTCTATGTCTTGAAATATCCCTAATCAAGATCCTCCTGGATTGAACATCTGATGTTGGCAAGGTGTTGGTGGTGCCATACACCTTCCCCCTCCTTGATAATGCTCTGAAAGTTATCAATACTGTATGCTGATTTTTACAATGGCCACTGTAAATTATATTGCAATTTTTACTATGTCTAAAGAAGTTTTAATCTTTGAAGAAGTCTAAAACATGTTTGTGAACTCGATATAAAAGTATAGTTAAAGCGTTAAGTGCACATTGAAAATTCTGATGATGTTCAAAGTAAATAGCTTCCATTTTTGATCACTTTCTTTTTTTAAATCATATGAATTATCAGACTATATAGTTTATGAAGAATAGACAAATGTGTAAAAGTACTCAACAAAGTACAAGTAATAACATTTATCTATTTAGTTTAATTTTTCTGTTAAATCAACTGAAAATAACAAACGTTTTTTCTATGCCTAAAAGGAACACATTGAGAAGAAATGTATTCTAGTTCCTACCCGCCTCACTTGTTCCTACTTATCACTCCTGCATTGTGCAGTTTTAATTCTTTAATTCTTTACAGGTGTTGTAGTGTAGCGTTGTAATTTACACTACGTTTAACAGACATTTTTATCAAAGACGACTTACAAATAATAACATTCAGTAGGAAAAACCAGTTACACCGCAGTATAATCAAATCTGCTCATTATCCAATCTGGCTTTTAGGTCCAGATTTACCCTATTTTTATTGGATGGTATATTTCTGTCCTTTTTTGTTGTTCAGTCAATTACAATTTATTTACCTTATAGGTGCTCCCCCACAAGGTTCTCTACATAAATTAATCATATCCTATAAAGAGTAGGCTTCCCCTAGGTAGGGAGTTCCCCATTCCCTTACAGGGGAGAACATTTCGGGTGCTTGGACCCATGACAGGGTGCCAATCTATCGCTGGGCACACACACACAAACACACTATATGGGGCAATTTACCTTGAATCCATGTTTTTGGATTGTGGGAGGAAACCCACGTGGACATGGAAAAAACATGGAAACTCCACCCAGATTGTGATTTGAACCTGTAATCCCCAGCGCTAAGGGGAGAACATGCTAACCACTAAGGCACCATGCTTCCCTACCCTCAAACCAAATAAACTAAATTAGCTTTGTTTGGAGGGATGAAATTATGATTCACTCTGTTCGTTAAAAATAATCGGTGTAGAAAGTGACACTTTACTGAGAATTTAAAATCAAATACAGGAAATTGTCTTTGGAATTTGGCTATCATTTATCTGAGAACAGCTTTTAATCTTCCATTAATTAAATTAAGGTTTTGACTGTTTAAATTTAAAACAGGAAGTGAGAACTTGGAATAAGGTGTTTCCCCTGCAGCAAATAATAAAATATGAAAAACGCAGGATACCCAAGTAGATGAGGTTCATTGTTCTAAAAACACCTCTGCTGAATTACAGGAAAGTTGTTTTTTTGTGTGTTTTTTGTACTTTATCCAAGAAAACACATTCACATTCTGCAGTTAAAACTTAAGTAAAATGCTTTTTACAAGAAAAATAAACTGAAAGCACTACTATGTTTATGTACATGACATGTGCAGACCTAATCCTATTTACTCCTGGCAGGGTACTGCAATGGCATCTTAACTGAATTAGAAAAAGGAGTATGTATCTATAGAATAAAGACAGAGAGAAAGAAAGATGGACAACCTGGATTTTGAATGAATTTCCACAGCAAAACCCACATGGACATGGGGAAAACATGGCTGCTCAAGAAGGATGAGTCCTCCACTGAGCCTTGGTCCTCCCAAGGTTTATTCCTTAAAATAACAACATAACAGGGAGTTCTTTCTTGCCACTGTCACTTCGGCTTGCTCTTTGGGGGTTTAAAGGCTGACAATGTACTATTTGGGACAATGTACTATTGTAAAAAGTGCTATATAAATAAATGACTTGAACTTAAAATTCCACCCAGATTGGGATTCAAAACTGAATCCCCAGAGCTGAAAGATGAACGTGCTAACCAATAAGTAGCGCGTTTTAATACCTGATTTAATACCTACAATCTTTCAAAATCTTACTATCTATATTCAGCTTCACATTCATCACTTGATTAGAACATCTTTTCACTTTTTCATCTTTTATGTCCCTTTGATGTTTTCAGGCTTACTCCTTCCCAATTTCTCCTTTCATTTTGCTCATAGTGTATATAAATATAAATATAAATCTCCATTCCATTGTAGCAGCTAACTATTTCTTTTACAGTCATTGTGCCCACGTTCAACATCTCATTTATCGTCTGTAAAACATTATCCCCCCACCACCACCACCACTTTTTCCTTCCTTCTTGGCCCAACAGTAGTCAATTTTCAGCAGTACCTGCATGTTTGGCTTGGCAATTTGTAAACCGGATGTCCTTCCTGTTGCAACCCTCCCTTTTCATCCTGGCTTGGGACTGACAAAATGCGCTAATACATGCACATTTTTAAATATATATATATATATATATATATATATATATATATATATATATATATATATATATATATATATAAATAATATTTCTTATATTTAATTTCTATATTTGAGAGATGAGAGAAAGAGAGAGAGAAGGACAAAGAGAGGACATAGGGTATACTTTATGGGATGTACTAAAATAGAGACTTTCCTACGCAGTCAGACTCTTCATGCAGAAGACAAAGTAGTCTAACAAAGTAGTGCAAATGCAGACATACAGACCCAGTTCCTGTGTCTTTCGGGATTGATCATTCCACTTCATCTCCGCCTCCCATTCAGACAACCAGTCCTCCACCCAAATGAAAGCTGGTGTATTTCCCTTTATATAACGAGGGGAAGTAACATGATAAATAGCAGAGGAATGCAAGTAAAGCCCACTCACTTTACCAAATGACTCTGTGGCACCTATCTGATGGTGCTATTTTTACCAACTTATTCCATAAAAAAGAAGGAAACATTATGACTTTTAGGGTTATGCATAGTCCTTTTTTCTTCTCTCTTCTGTTATATTTAGGTAAGTAACATTTTATTGTTTTGTGTGTTGTAAGTTACTAAACTAAATTAACTGCAGTATGTTTATCTATGTATAGAATTTTATAAAATAATATAAATAAAATCAATAAACCTATACATCTACAAATAAAAAAACTTCATATATCCACTATAGAAACTACAAATTATTGTTTGTTGGATGGATTCCTAAAATTAGGAAAATATTAATTTTTAAGTTTTTTTCTTATATAATTGTGACAATGACATCATAGTTTCATTTTTTTGCTTTATTTTCTTGGAGACTAATCTAGCTTGCAGCATCACCTGACAAATTGAGTGTTTTAAAATGCTTACATATGAAACATGTTGTAGACTAACATAAAATACCAAAAACATAATATAATTATTTAAAAAAAACAATAAAAAAACATGTATTTAAGATCTCAAAAAAAGAGGTGTATTGCATGATGCAAGTACAAATGTTGCCATGTTTCTGTTGTGATTTTATAAGAACTGACATATTCATGATATTTTTTTACTTATTACCATACAGCTGTACATGACCATATCAATCTTGTTTTGTGTTTGCTTTGTTCTTCATCACATTCAGCTAAATACAAGTACCTCCAAACTTATAACCAGCACAACTGCATAACAATGCAGTAAGTGATTCCATATGCATAAAGTTAATGTATTATGCATTATTACTATATGCATTTACCCTGGTAGATGTGCATAATAGATATACAACAAATACAACATTGTGAGAAGGTAAATCATGCACACTTATGCTCTCCATATGCACTGCCAAAAGTGGTCATAGCATTCAAAAGTCAACCACTGCTTAAGCCTTAAACATAATGATGCCATATTTACATGTTGTGTTAGAAAGAAAGATTATTACAAGCATATGCATAAGGAGCATATTACTGAAACAACTTATCCATCTCTAAAAAACGAATCCAACCTATAAATCATGTCCCGTAACACAAATGGAGCAATTTACGCTATTGTAATGTCCTTAATTATATACTAGGTAAACCAGACAACAAAATGACACTTCAATGGCTATTTAGTATTCTTTGTTATTTATTGTGCCAATATTCTAAAGCTATTTTTACAATAATGGCTGTATATAAAAACTATTTTAATACTAAAAGTCTTAAAGGTCTCTTAAAGGTCACTTTTGCACAATTACAATAGATATTTTTTTTAAGTCTACCAACCACTTCCTCCATCATGTGATCAGATAATGTTCGTTTTTTTATCTATATTAGGTGGGAATCTTAAAATCTCTTTTAAAATCTGTAATAATTTAGGATAAAATCAGGAAAGCAGGAAACAGATAAGAGTAAGTTATTCAGAAGTGTTCAAATTTCATATTATAAATACAATTTACATTTTGTTAACAGATTTTATAAGAAATCAGTTTGTGAAAACAGACTAGCATGCAAAACTAAAATACAATGAAAAAAACTTCCTTCCATTGCAAGATAACATCACAGTAACCTGAAACACAAACACGAACCTGGACAATAGTAACCTACTTGTCCAAAAAATGTAGTTTGTGTCTTCCTTCCATTGGTTTTCTGTAAAAGTCTAAAAACATGCAAATGAGCAAACTGAAAATACTAAGTTGCTCCTAGGTAGGAATCTGTGTGTGATTTTGGTTCTTGTTCTTTTTTTTCTTGGGTTAGAAAAAAAAGTCTTCTTGTTGATGGAATAAAACCTGTCCAGTGTTTTCCCACTTTTTAAACAGTGATCAATAAAATTCAGCACCTGAATAAGTGTGTTATAAAATGAATGGGAAGGTAAAATTTGTGCATTTTTATATTTTATTCTATATGTGTTGTATGGTTAGTCTGATGTTAAGTGTGGAGATGCAGGGCCCAACCATATAAGACAGAAAACCACAGGAGGCAAATAATAGTTTATAATATCTATATAACTCAAATTTATTAAAACAAGCATAAGGAAAGCAGTAGAAAATACACCAAAAAAGTCCCTGTAGTCACAAATACAGTATTTTAATTTAATATACTATAATATAGGTGTTTTATTAAACTCTTTAAGTAGTTGTATTGCTTTTAAATTATCCCATTTATTAGGGTATTCAGCCATTGTTCTTACAATGTGTTTGTTTTATTCAATTATGTTGGCACAGATAAACAAAATAGGGATTCATTCATTCCTTATCACCCGCTTTATCCTCTATTAGGGTCGCGGTGGGGTTCCCCATGCCCATCCAGGGGAGAACGTCTCGGGCGCTGGGCAGATACACCCAGGACAGGGCGCCAATCCATCGCTGGGCACACACTCACTCACTCAAACACACTCTATATGGGGCAATTTGGAGAACTCAATTAACTTGATCCATGTTTTTGGACTGTGGGAGGAAACCGGAGAACCCGGAGGAAACCCACGCGGACACGGGGAGAACATGGAAACTCCACCCAGATGGGGATTCGAACCGGGAATCCCTAGCGCTGAGAGGCGAATGTGCTAACCACTATGACACCGTGCCGGCAAAATAGGGATTATAATTTATAATTCAAAGAATAAATCTAACATGACTATAATACACAGTGAACGAGACAACAACAAAAGCACAAAAAATGTTATTCTTCGGTAGGAAACATTTAAAGGAAGCTTAAGTAGCCTCTTGGGAAAGGCTTACACAGGATGCAGCTTTTCAAAGCTATATAAATATGCAATGAGGATTTATAATTTAAACAATGTTAAAATTCTGCTCGCTTATTTAGTATTCTAGTGAAAGAGTGTAAAGGTTAAAAACAGAGCACATACATCTGATTTAATGTAAAATGTATCCAAACAAAAATGCACAAGAATAGAATGTGATATAATAATAGCAGGCCTACTGCAATATCATGCTGTACATTTCAAAAGTCAAGAGAAAAGCCACAAGTGTTCTAAAAAAAAAGTACAGTCATATAAAGTAGATGTGTTTCGGAGTGCACAGTGAGAAAACACTCATGAAAAACACGTCTGATCAAATTGTTTAGCATTACATATACTAAAATACCACTGATTGCGTCAATGTCATTGTCAGTGCACAAAGACAGGAAAACTTTCCTTTAAAAAAGACATGTTTTTTTTAATGCGATGCAACATAACAGTTGTATGTTATTACTAATTAAAATTATTCCATTGTTTATTATTATTATTATTATTATTATTATTAGGGGTGAGCTGCAATATTCGCTGATTCGACTATTCGATTCTGAGAACCGAATCTCATAGTCGAATGAATCTCATGAACCTCATAGTCGAATGTACCATTTTGACCACATGGGGGTGCCCATGGCTGCTGCTAAGCATTAGTTTGTACATGAAATGTCCTTGTTTTCGTTATATATATAGCCTTTTGTCAAATAAAATCATCCTAATTTCTAGAAAAAAAAAAAGAAAAAAGAAAAACAAAAGAAAAGTCAAATATAAAAAAATATATATTTTTTAAAAACTATGCTTATAGCGCCATCTTGTGGTGAAATTTTAACTGGGAATAGGGATAGGAATAGGGAAAATCTGACAAATCAGATTCGACCATGAAAATCTTTAGTTGAATACACCCCTAATTATTATTATTATTATTATTATTATTATTATATTATTATTATTATTATAATTATCCATCCATCCATTATCTTCCTCTTTATCCTATATTAGGGTTGCCTATCCAGGGGAGAACGCCTCGGGCTCTGGGCAGGAACTATTACTATAAAGTCATTTGATAAGGATTGTATGATGGTACAAACACTTTTTGTGGTCCAAAAAGTTCCCCATGCCCATCCAGGGGAGAACGTCTCGGGCACTGATACAGTCTCTGGCAGATTCACCCAGGACAGGGCGCCAAGCCATCGCTAGGCACACACTCACTCACTCACTCACTCAAACACACTCTATATGGGGCAATTTGGAGAACTCAATTGACTTGATCCATGTTTTTGGACTGTGGGAGGAAACCCGAGAACCCGGAGGAAACCCACGCAGAGAGAACATGGAAATTCCACCCAGATTGGGATTCGAACCGGGAATCCCTAGCGCTGAGAGGCGAACGTGCTAACCACTAAGCTACCGTTGCGCCCATCCTGAACAATTAAAAAGTCTAATTAAATAACCAGTTGATCTGACCCCAGTGGTAAGCACACTTCTGTACATTTTTTGTGCATGTTGGATGCATCATGTTCTAAATCTGTTTGAATTAAAAAGTATTTGGTTTGTCGTTCACAAACATTTGCCTTGGCTTTTGTTAAATCAAGGTTTTATCCATAGCGACTTACAAAGCAAGCACAGGGTGGCCAAAGAATCCCTGGAGCAATTAGGGTTAAGGGTCTTGCCCAAAACTCACAGTGATAACTTCAGTGAATCTGAACCCACAACCTTCAAATTGATAGCCCAACACATTAACCATTGAGCTACCACTCAGTAGATAAATTTACTCACTATATTTGCAAATAATTTTCCTTTTTTTGCAGTGTTGAACATGGGGTAAGCAGCAGAATTCTGTATCAGATAAATAGGCTTAACCATGCAGTAATTACAGTAGTTGAACTGGGAGAGGATGAGGGCTTGGATTAAGTTATGTAGCCTTCTCTTTCAAAAAAATGTCTGATATGCTTGGTATGGTGTGGAATAATTTTGCTGTGATGGGTGTAACCTGTTTAGGTAGTTTGCATTGGCTGGGCAGATTTTGGAGCCATCAATTTGGATGGTCAGGTTGTGATAAATCATAAAGGTCAGTAGCTCAGTTTTTGCCAAATTCAACATAAATTTTCAATGATGTAAATAAGTCAACAAACAGGTAAACAATGTAAAAATCTTATACATCAATGAATAGAACAAGAGTGCCAACAGAGGATAATAAAGCAAACTCAAATATCTCACAAGCAGAACAGAATATATATGAATAACAGACATTTTAAAGACTCTCCAACCAAAGTTCACTACAGAGAGAGAAAGATTGCAAGCACAAACTCTAGTAACATGGCGTTGTCCAGTACCCAAAAGCAACATAAGTGAAACAATGCAACAAACTACATGCAATAATGTAACTAATTAAGGAAAAGTATGTGCAGGTGAAGGATCTGATTGCTCAGATGAAGGAAATAGCGACAGGGAAAGTGAGTGAAACAAAGCAGGTGTGTCAATATGTTTTTTTTTGCTCAGTATGTTCTTAGATTTATCTGGTGTTCCTGTATATAAAAATTATATCATATTGAAACTCTAAAGTCAGTTTAAGAAATAACTTTTGACAGTTCTTTAACAGGATCTCCACCAGAACTGTATGCTGCTGTGGGATACTTTATCATACTTCATTCCTGTCTTTTTAATACCATGTAAAAAGAATTTTCTCCTAAGTCAAATGAGATAGGACATCTTTGGAAAACAGCTTTAAGATAAACAACTCATGTCCTACTGGATTTATTTAAACATTGACTGAAATCATACTGACAAGATTTTTTTTACATTAATAGACAATAGATTTAATAAAGAGTTAAATGACAATCAAGGTTTTCAACAGCAGGGGGTTGTGTGAATATGAAGCCTCAGAAATTAGTCTTTCTGAGCATAACCCACAATGCAAATACTAAACAGTTGATCAGATGAGGGTTGATTTTCATTAATTTAAAAAGCCAGCTGCACACACGCATCTGTGATTGTCTGCAGTGTCAAATAATAAATATCCCTGTGGCTCTTGCTGCAGCATCTGACAGATGTCAGAGGACACACGAGGGCATAACTGCCCAAGAGTCCACACACCTTAGCTAAAAGTACAAGTACATAAATCAGCATCTCATGCGCATGGATGAATTGCTTAAAGAAGCTTGGAAGACATAAAGCCTTTGTAGAGGGTTTCTTCCAAAGATAGCCACTATAGTGCATGAGTTTAATTTGTCAAGCGCAGGTTTAAACTGGTGCATTATGAGCTGCAGCTCTACGGCCACAATTAACACAACACTTCCTAGTGGCCATATGACCTCGTAACACTATGCCCTCGTAACACTTTAAGCAATTACATTGTTGAGATACATTTACCTAAATATATAATCTTAAACCTTATTTAATCACTCCTAAAAAAGTTGGAAACACTTTTAAAAAACATGTTAATTGTAGGTACAATACGTGGCTGGAAGAATCTAGATACTTCCGATTTATGGTTGCCCCCATTTTTTATTATCTCTACTTAAAAAAACTATAGTAAAGTGTGCAATCAATGTAACAGCATTTTTATCTTCTGTAAATAATGTTATTGGTATAATTACAGAAATATTACTCATATTTCATTAAATGTTTCATTTTTTACTCAATTAATACATCAAGTAAAATAAGATTTGTACCTATTTAGCAAGCCACCAATTATCTACAAGTGAAGCTTCAACTGGTACTCCTTTAATTGATGGTAAGTTTTAGTCTAATATATTTAATTTTGCTTTACAGTTTTCAATTTAAATTGTTTTTTTTTCTTGAATTCAGTAAAAATTGTGAAGTTCTGTTAAATGTGAAATGACTTTTTAAGGGAGACTAATTATTATTATAAGGACATGATGAGGATAGGCTGAGTATAAATGTAAGCTTGCATACACCTTTGGATTAAAGGACAACAAAACACTTATTCTTAAGTTCCATAATGAAATAAAATCTATAGTATTAAAATACCATATAATATATATAAGTGTAATGTATGTACAATGCTTAATTGCCTGTTGGCATGCAGAGATTAACAAGTCCCATATTTGAAAAAAATACATAATGCCGACAAATGCAGAAAGTCTGAGGACAATCTAGATATAAACTGTACATGTAGAATTTTGGGAGTCATGGGTTTGTGGTTAAGAAGCAGTCTTATGAACTGTAGGTCTCCAGTTTAATTACCTCCAAGTACTATGGCTAAAGTGCCCTTAAGCAGAGCACCTAACTGCTCTTTGTTTTTATTTCATCATGTCTTTTTTGACATTGAAATGAATCTGAGGCAAATAAATCCTTTTTAGTCGCCTATTTACTTTGTTCCAGAATGTGAAGGCTTTACTTAAATAGAATTATTTTCCATCCGGTTCGCGGGGGGGGGGGGGTCTCCATGTCCATCCAGGGGAGAACGTTTTGAGCACTGGGCAGATAGACCCAGGACAGGGTGCCAATCTATCATTGGGCACACGCTCACTCACACAGACACACACATACAATCACACTCAATATGGGGCAATTTGGAGAATTAAATTGACCTTGATCCATGTTGCGGACTGTGGGAGGAAACCGGAGAACCTGGAGGAAACCCACGCGGACACTGGGAGAACATGGAAACTCCACCCAGATTGGGATTCAAACCAGTGCTGAGAAGTGAACGTGCTAACCACTAAGCCACCGTGCCGCCCATTATCACTTTGTTTTTCTCTCTAATTTGAGAAGTCTTCTGCAGTTGTTGGAAATAAAATATGTGATTGGTGTTCCAGCTATAATCTTAAATAAAAATAAAAATAGTAATTTAACAATGAACAAATCTTTATATCTCAAATGTGTATGCTTGATCTCTATATGTATGACAACCTGTATCGCAATAACACAATAATTCAGATTTTACTACTCAAACCAACCCACTTTAAATCTTTTAAAATAATTTGTTAAATACAACAAAATTAACACATTTGAATAACTAACAAAAGTACACAAAAACTGTATGTCATTACAGTTAGTTTTTACTTTTACAATTTTTAAGATATTTTATCTTAAAATTAATGAAAATTATGAAATGCAATATTAAATAGCATACATTTTAAGATAGACTGTTTGTTTTAAGTCTAATACACCCATTAGCCACATTTTAGGTTTTTTTAAAAGTTGATTGTTCTCAGTGTGTATGGCCACATGTATCTTTTGAATACCAGTTGGCTAGAGTAAAGGGTGGCATAAATGTTACAGCGTACAAAAACATTCATAAATTATCAACAAAATTATCAGGAACATACCCTTGCCTGGCCAAAGAACAGGGCACATGCCCTAATATTCCATTGGCTCTCCTTTAGCCTTTCACTGTGGCATCATCTTTGATGATGGAAGATTTGGATTACTGCGCAACGCATTTTCCATCACATCCCAAAAATTCAACTCTAGACTCTGTGGTGGCCAGTCCATGTGTGAAAATTATGTCTTATGCTTCCTGAACCACTCTTTCACAATTTGAGCCCTTTGAATCCTTCCTTATAGAAAAAACTGTTTGATTAGCATATTCAGCTGATCTCATTCTTTGGATACATAACAATGCTGACCCCAGACCTGACCAACTGCCACAACCCCATCAGGCTTGTACAGTAGGCACTAGGCACTAGGCACTAAGCACTAGGCATCACCATTTCAGCCACTTCTCTGTTTACTCCCACAGTCCATAAACATGTATTGAAGGTGAATTGAATATTTCAAATTGACCCTATTTATTGTGTCTGTGTGAGTGATTGTGTACCCAGAAGTGGACTGGCGCTCTGTCTGGTATCTGCCCAGCACCCAAAATACCCCCCCCCCCCCCGCGACCATAGAAAAAGATTAATTGGATTATATGGACGGATAGAATTACATCCAAGTACAATATATGTTATATTATGTACAAGTACAATATAAAAACATTTCATCTAAATAAAACAAGTTTCTTTTACTATTTAGCAAACAACCAATCTCCTACAACTCCTAGCAGTAAATTCACAACACCTGGTAAGTTTCTGTCCAATATATTTTCATTAATTCAGTTTTAAGTTATACAGTTTTAGTATTTTGTTCTTCAAATCAATTTAAGAATTGCTAATACATACTTGTCTAGCATACTTGTCAGTCACAATATAAAAACATTGTAATTGCTTTATTGTTGATGTTTATAAATGTATATATGGTAAGTTGTATTTTATAAATACTAGTGTAAGGGGTGGAATTAATGCTACAGCATACAAAACACATTTAAGGAACTTTGCTTTGTGACAAAATTATGATGAACATTTTAACTTTTTCCAATCAGGCTTTTTATATAAATTATTATTAATTTAAAAAAGAAACTAATTAGTCAGTTGAATGTTTGATTTATGTAACCAAGATAACAAATACAGTATAATATAGTGCAGGAACACATATAAAATGTATGGTCAATTATGCCTGTGCTTTCCATCATACTAACTGTCCATGTACAATATACATAATGATTGTGATGTTTTTTTTTCTTCTTCGATTTTTTCTGTTTAGCAAATAACCAAACATCTACAAGTACAACTACTGGTAAGTTTATGTTTAACAGATTTTCATTTTATCTGCCTCTCAGTGCTAGAAATTCAGGTTTTAACTGGTTGGAGTTTCTATGTTCTCCTATGTTCTTCTATGGGAACATCCCCGAGAACATAGTACAGATTTAAGCATTCTAGGTAATGAGATGAGACTGCTGAGAGGCGAACATGCTAACCACTATTCACCGTGCCGCCCACAGTGCAGATATATCATATTCAAATGCAATGATCAATTAAATAACTATGTATGCCAGTAAAACACTTCCACTAAATGAGCTTTATCCAAGTGCAATATACATATAACAGTTGTAATGTGCACATATTTTTAATGTGTATGACCACATGCATCTTATGACAATACAATTGGTTAGAGTGAAGGGTGTTAATTTGTTCATTAGTTAATTAGTTGCTTGAAGGAACAACTGTGTGTCAAAAAAGCGCCATCCTTTCAACGAAGGCACTGCGTTTCCCTGCGCAGGGTGCGGTATTCGCAGAGCAAATGAGCGAGCGAAAATGAAAACCCAAAGCAAGGGCCGAACATGCCGGGAAATAAAACATACATAATACAAACAAAACCCGAGAACGAAACGAGCCGCAAACCGAAACACCATACAAACATCCGAAACAATAGTCGAGACAAAAGTAATAAGAGTATAGACAAAAGTATAAGTTGTTTAGACAAAAGTCAAAAGTAATGCTGGCCTGCTGACTCAGGGAGCATGTGCTCCTTAAGTACTGCCGCATGTGACTAGGTAGGACCCAATCCCTGACCTCGGTGATGGGCCCTACCTACAGAAACCCCGAACGACCGAAAACCAAAAGGAAAAAACCCAGGGGGAGTGGCCTAGCACTCCCAAACCTAACACTGTGGTTGGTGATGTAACTATGAATTTGAGATTAACATTGTAATGTCCACAAAATGTTCACCTTTATTAAATGACTGTTTAACTGTTTAGCAAACAACCAATCATCTACAAGTACAATTCCTATCATTGATGCCACAACTACTGGTAAGTTTCTGTCTGATAGATTACATTGGAAAAAATGTAATCTATTTTTTTTTTATGGAAAAAACTGTTTGATTAGCATATTCAGCTGATCTCATTCTTTGGGTACATAACAATGCTGACCCCAAACCTGACCAACTGCCACAACCCCATCAGGCTTGTACAGTAGGCACTAGGCACTAGGCATGGCCACTTCAGCCACTTCTCTGTTTACTCCCACATTCCATAAACATGTATTGAAGGTGAATTGAATACTTAAAATTGACCCTATTTAGTGTGTCTGTGTGAGTGATTGTGTACCCAGCAGTGGACTGGCGCTCTGTCTGGTATCTGCCCAGCACCCAAAACACCCCCCCCCCCCCCCCCGCGACCCTAGAAAAAGATTAATTGGATTATATGGATGGATAGAATTACATCCAAATACAATATATGTTATATTATGTACATCCAAGTACAATATAAAAAAAATCATCTAAATAAAACAAGTTTCTTTTACTGTTTAGCAAACAACCAATCATTTGTTCAAGTGCAATCAAGTGCAACTCCTAGCAGTAAAATCACAACACCTGGTAAGTGTCTAATATATTTTCATTAATTAAATTTTAAGTTATACAGTTTCACCATTTTGTTCTTAAAATCAATTTATCCATCCATCCATCCATCCATTATCTTCCGCTTTATCCTATATTAGGGTCGCGGGGGGGTTCCCCATGCCCAAAATCAATTTAAGAATTGCTAAATTAATAGGCATTATGAGTCTGTTCACTTTATGTCTGGCATACTTGTCAGTCACAATATAAAAACATTGTAATTGCTTTATTGTTGATGTTTATAAATGTATATATGTTAAGTTGTATTTTATAAATACTAGTGTAAGGGGTGGAATTAATGCTACAGCATACAAAACACATTCAAGGAACTTTGCTTTGTGACAAAATTATGACGTTTTAACTTTTTCCAATCAGGCTTTTTATATAAATTATTATTAATTTAAAAAAGAAACTAATTAGTCAGTTGAATGTTTGATTTATATAACCAAAATAACAAATACAGTATAATATAGTGCAGGAACACATATAAAATGTATGGTCAATTATGCCTGTGCTTTCCATCATACTAACTGTCCATGTACAATATACATAATGATTGTAATGTGACTTGATTTTTTTCTGTTTAGCAAACAACCAAACATCTACAAGTACAACTTCTAGCAATGATGCCACAACTACTGGTAAGTTTCTGTCTAATAGATTAAATTACCGTGGGTTTTCACTTCATGGTTTTTGTGTTGTTTTTTTAAATTCATGAAAATTATAATTTAATTGATAATTTATTCATTCATTCATTCGTTATCTTCCACTTTATCCTCTATTAGGGTCGCGGTGGGGTTCCCCATGCCCATCCAGGGGAGAACGTTTTAGGCACTGGGTAGATACACCCAGGACAGGACGCCAATCTATCGCTGGGCACACACTCACTCACTCAAACAATTTGGATAATTCAATTGACTCAATTGGCAATTTGGAGAACTCAATTGACTTGATCCATGTTTTTGGACTGTGAGAGGAAACCGGAGAACCCGGAGGAAACCCACACAGACACGGGGAGAACATGGAAACTCCACCCAGATGGGGATTCAAACCGGGAATCCCTAGCGCTGAGAGGCAAACGTGCTAACCACTAAGCCACCGTGCCGCCCTATTGATAATTTAATTAATTAATTAATTTATTTAATTGATGATGTTTTATGAAAGTGTATTGCCACATGTATCTAATGAATACCTATTGCCTGAAGTAAAGGGTGTAATAAATGTTACAGCTTTGAACAACATTCCAGTTTTTGTGCTGATCAGTGTCTATGAGGATAAAGTTAAAACTTTAGTGACCTGTACAAAGCATGTACCCCATTGAACATGAACAGCACAGGGTGAATAGGAATATACGCTGTGCTATGATCGACCTCCTTTTTACTTAAGGAGTACTGATTTCCATCAAACACTTTCCATACAAGGGAGCATGAAGCAGAAGTAGGCAATAAACAAAGAATTACATTGACTTTATTGATAATTTTAATAAGAAACTAGTAGACCAAAAGTGTGATCAACTATTTATGCCTGTTTTATACTGCCACTATTTAAACCTTATCCATGTACAATAAATAAAATGGTTGTAATATCCATTGATATTTCATTTTAATTAAATTTGTGTTTTTTAGCAAACAACCAAACATCTACAAGTAAAACTCCTATCAGTACAGCCACAACTACTGGTAAATGTGTGTCTAATAGATTCAATTCCTGTCAGTTTTCACATTTCACACAGTTTTTTAATATTTTAGTCTTAAAATTATGAAAATTCAGTTTAATACAAAATTATTTTAAAGTACAGGTACACCTGTCAGCCACAATATGAAACATTTTAGTTTAGTTTTAACGCTGATGTTTTATCAATGTGTATGGCCACATGTATTTAATGAATACCTATTGCCTGGAGTAAAGGGTGGAATAATGTTACAGCATACAAATATATTTAAATAACTTTGAACAACATTCCAGTTTTTGTGTATTCAGTGTATATGAGGACAAAATTAAAACTGAAGTAGGCAATAAACAAAGAATGACATTTACTTTATTAATAATTTTGAAAAGAAACTAGTAAGTCATAAGTGTGACTGAATTAATTAACCTAGATACCAAATGTACAGTATAATACAGTGCAGGTACACATACAGAAGAAGTACAGAATTTTTATGCCCGTTTTACACTGCTACTATAAACTTTATCAATGTACAATAAATAAAATGGTTGTGATACAATTTTTTATCTTAATTAAATAAGTGTTTTTTACTGTTTAGCAAACAACCAAACCTCTACAAGTAAAACTTCTATCAGTACAGCCACAACTACTGGTAAGTTTCTGTCTAATAGATTTAATTCCTTTCAGTTTTCACTTTTATATTTTTTTAATATTTTGTTCTTAAAAATTATTAAAATTCAGTTTAATATAAAATTATTTCAAAGTCCGTTACACCTGTCAGCCACGATATGAAACATTTTAGTTTAGTTTTAATGTTGATGTTTTATCAATGTGTATGGCCACATGTATCTAATGAATACCTATTGCCTGGAGTAAAGGGTGGAATAATGATACAGCATACAAATATATTTAGAGAACTTTGAACAACATTCCAGTTTTTGTGCAGATCAGTGTCTATGAGGACAAAATTAAAACTTTAATGACCTGCACAAAGCATGTACCCCGTTGAACATGAACAGTACAGGATGAATTGGAATATAAACTGCGCTATGATTGACCTCTTTTTGACTAAAGGAACACTGATTTCCATCAAACTGAATGGCTGAATGAATTAAGCTAGATACCAAATGTACAGTATAATACAGTGCAGGTACACATACAGAAGCTATGATCAATTATGAGCAACTTTTTATGCCTGTTTTACACTGCCACTATATACTTTATCCATGTACAATAAATAAAATGGTTGTAATGCAAATTTTAAGAATTTCTTCTTAATTAAAAAAGTTTTGTTACTGTTTAGTAAACAACCAAACATCTACAAGTACAACTCCTATCAGTGCAGCCACAACTACTGGTATGTCTCTGTCTAATAGATTTTGTTTCAGTCAGATTTCACTTTTACAGTTTTAATATTTTGCTTTCAAAAATTAATACAAATAATGATTTTTTAAATAATAAATAATAATATTATGATTAAGATAATATTAAAATATTATTCTAAATCCATTACATCTGTCAGCCACAACAACAATAAAAAATAGTTGCTTTAATGTTGATGCTTATCAATAAATATGGCCAACTATATCTTTCAAATCCTATTGCTATTGGTTAGAGTGAAGGGTCTATTTAGGGAATTTTGTTATTTAAGAAGATTACAAAGAATACTTTTACTTTTTCCAACCAGGATTTTATACAAATAATTGCATAATGACAGAGTTTGAAATGGTTGACATAAAGAAATTTCAGTGGCTTTGACAGGGCATGAGCCCCACTGAACATGAGCAGGCTATAGGAAATAGTATTATGAGCCGTGTTTGCTTAACAAACATCAATGCCTGACCTCCTAAACATTGATTTCCACCAAACACTCTTTAAAGTTAAGGGACAAATCTGTTTTGAATAATGAGGATGATACATTTTTTCAGTAATTAGTTGTACAGTATCTAAAATTGATCATTCATTGATCATGTTTGACAACATCCAAACATACGGAGCCCCTAAAGGGACATGAGCAAAAAAATATATCGAGAGGAATTTTTTTTTTACTTATTAGTAACATAATATCTCATAATATCTCATGCGCACCACTTAATAACTCGTGCGCACGAGATATTAAGTCGTGCGCACCACTTAGTAAGTCGTGCGCATGACTTACTAAGTCGTGCACGACTTAATATCTCATGCGCACGACTTACTAAGTGGTGCCCAGGACATAAGTAAAAAGTAAAAAAAAATAATTTTTTTTTACTCATGTTCCTCTACATATTTTTTTTTGCTCATGTCCCTTTAGGGGCTCCGTACAAACATACAAATATGAAGCAATACATTTTTTCTTAACTTACTTTGTGTTTTATATATATATATATATATATATATATATATATATATATATATATATATATATATATAGAGAGAGAGAGAGAGAGAGAGAGAGAGAGAGAGAGAGAGAGAGAGAGAGAGAGAGAGAGAGAGAGAGAGAGAGAGAGAGAGAGAGACATTCTGACTACCCCGTATATATATATATATATATATATATATATATATATATATATATATATATATATATATATATATATATATATATATATATATATATATATATATATATATATATATATATATACGGGGTAGTCAGAATGTCTCTAAATGTCAGTACTTATTTAATTTATTCTAAATATATTGTTAAATGCTGTAACTTCATTTTATCTTTAAATTATTAAGAATAGATTTCCAAAGTTTGCACTGACCAAATTAATTGTACTTTGTAAATATAAATCAATTAAAAAATACTTATACAGAGCAAAACATCCTATTAAAACATTACATAAGGTTGATTACATTATTGATTGTGCTACACCCATATCCACTAAGATAAAACTTCTAAGGCTCTAACCTGACCTGTAAAGGAAACAGATCAAAATAGTGCAGAAGGGGGAAGTACACAATAAACAAATACTAACATTAAATAATAGTTTAGTAGTTTAAAAAAGAAACTGATAAGCCATTTGTATGACTCAGAGAATTAATCTAGATAACAAATGTACACCATGATGCAGTGCAGGCACACATAAAAAAGTATGATAAATTAAATAACCATTAATGCCTGTGATACACTGTCACTATAGTAACTACATCCATATAAAATAAATAGTGATTGTAATGTTATTTTTCATCTAAATAACATATGTTTTTAACTGTTTAGCAAACATCCAAAAATCTACAAATGCCACTCCTAGCAGTTTCGCCACAGCTCATGGTAAGATTATGTCTAATGGAGTTTTTACAGTCAGTATTCAGTTTTACAGCTATATAATTAATGCTACAGCATTATAATACATTTACAATACTGTGACTGGTGACATCCTGGCATTTGTACAAATAAATGTCTATATGGAGAGAGTATGACAAATCTGACATGCCTGTACCCAACTGAATATGAACAAGAACAATAGGAATGTGTGTTGTGCTTAATTATTAGACATAAGTTTCTGACCTCTGTTGGACAAAATGATTATTGATGCCCACCAAACACTTTTATTCATTCATTCATTATCTCCCGCTTTATCCTCTATTAGGGTCGCGGTGGGGTTCCCCATGCCCAACCAGGGGAGAACGTTTCGGGCGCTGGGCAGATACACCCAGGACAGGGCGCCAATCCATCGCTGGGCACACACTCACACACACATACACACTCTATATGGGGCAATTTTGAGAATTCAATTGACTTGATCCATGTTTTTGGACTGTGGGAGGAAACCGGAGAACCCGGAGGAAACTCACACAGACACGGGGAGAACATGGAAACCAGATGGGGATTCGAACCGGGAATCCCTAGTGCTGAGAGGCGAACGTGCTAACCACTAAGCCACCGTGCTGCCCACCAAACACTTGTCTTGTGAAAAAAATATTTCTTTAATATAAATTTTTCAAAAACAAATTTTAATTACATTTTTAATTCAAACTGTGCTACACTGTCACTATATTAACTATATCCATGTACAATATATGCAATGGTTGTAACATGCATAGAATTTTCAATTAAATAAAACATGTTTCTGTAATTGTTTAGCAAACAACCAACCATCTACAAGTGCAACTCCTATCTCCACAGCAAAATTAACTTTTAATGGTAAGTCTCAGACTTACAGACAATATCAAAATTTTGAAATTTTAATTCTATTTATGTAATAAGTTTTAATTGATTGAAAATGTCCACTCATTAAAAGTACACTCCAATCAGGTGCTGTATATGGTAACATAAGGCTTGGGTATAAATTGGTTGAAGTAACAGGTTGATCTATACTTATTTAATGGTACTGGGTCAGCAAAATTTTATCTGAAGTCCTAGGCAGAATTATTTAAAACTTGGCAACCAATGATGTTAATGTGATTGTAGTATTTGGATTTAAGTTTGTCAGTCTGTGATTTATATATTTTTAGCCTTCAGAAAAGGCTTTGAAGGCCCTGACAGCCCACCACATACAGTTTATTTGGAATAAATTCATGTTTTTGCGTATTGGTTATGACATGTATGAAACTCGAAGAACCATAGGCATTAAGACAAACATTGTCTATTAATTCATTAATTAATTGATGCAAAAACTATTTTTTCAGACAGCAGATACCTTTGGCTTCTAGTATTGTTGGTTGTCGCAGTTCTGGCTGGAGTGGTATACTTTAAGTTTAATTGTTTTAGAGTAAAACATCACACAGGTATGTATTAACAATTTTAAAGGATAAGTTAAGTAACTACTCTGTTATCATCTGAATTTGATGTTCAAGCCACTTTGTTTTTTGCTTTTTTTCTGGTCATTCAAGCGACAATGGACAGTGGAACTGAAAAGTAAGTATTTTATGTTAGGGTTTTGTGAGGAAAATTTTAATTTTATTGTATTTAAAATGGTTAGTTATTATCTCAAAATAAAAAAAAAAGACTGGGCGGCACGGTGGCTTAGTGGTTAGCATGTTGGCCTCTCAGCACTAGGGATTCCCAGGTCGAATCCCCATCTGGGTGGAGTTCCATGTTCTCCCCATGTCCGCGTGGGTTTCCTCCGGGTTCTCCGGTTTCCTCCCACAGTCCAAAAACATGGATCAAGTCAATTGAGTTCTCCAAATTGCCCCATATAAAGTGTGTATGTGTCCGTGTATGTGTGAGTGAGTGTGTGCCCAGCGATAGATTGGCGCCCTGTCCTGGGTGTATCTGCCCAGCGCCCGAAATGTTCTCCACTGGATGGGTATGGGGAACCCCACCGCGACCCTAATATTGGATAAATCTGTACCCTAATATAAATATAAATATAATATAAATATAAATCGACCCTAATATAGAATATCTGTACATTAGTGTCCTACATTGTTGTTGCTGCCTGGCCGCTCAAGGAGGATGAGTCCCCCCACTGAGTCTTGGTCCTCCCAAGGTTTCTTCCTTAAATAAGAACATAAAAGGGAGTTTTTTCTTGCCACTTGCTTCAGCTTGCTCTTTGGGGGTTTAAAGGCTTTTCATTCTGTAAAGCTGCTTTGTGACAATGTACTGTTGTAAAAAGCTTTCTATAAATAAATAACTTGAACTTGAACTTCATAAAGCGGAAGATAATGGATGGATGGATGGATAAAAAAAAAGACTTTTAAAAAGTAATGTGTAAAAAAGTAGTATTATAACACTGGTGGTTAGCATGTTCGCCTCTCAGCACTAGGGATTCCCGGTTCGAATCCCCATCTGGCTGGACCATGTTCATGTTCATGTTACCATGTTCTCCCCGTGTCCGCGTGGGTTTCCTCTGGGTTCTCAGGTTTCCTGCCACAGTCCAAAAACATGGATCAAGTCAATTGAGTTCTCCAAATTGCCCCATATAGAGTGTGATTGTGTGCGTGTCTGTGCATGTGTGTGTGCCCAGCGATGGATTGGCGCCCTGTCCTGGGTTTATCTGCCCAGCGCCCGAAACGTTCTCCCCTGGATGGCCCCGCGACCCTAGTATAGGATAAAGCGGAAGATAATGAATGAATGATTGATCTGTGATAATGTATTAAATGCCTAATGTATTAAAATTGTAACTAATATTTAAACAGATTATGTAAGCTTTGAGAAAAAATTCTGTAACACTAGTTTTGTTATTAAGTACAACATAGAACTTATGTATTATTTTTATGTGATAATGTTTCCCTGGTGGTTAAAACACACTTTTTTGTTGCATTTGAATTCTTAGTGCTTCATTCCAAAGGTCGGAGAGTAACAAAGATGGAATTATGCTTCTGGGAGTGAGATCTGGTGGAGAAGGAAATGGTACGTGAACAATATTACATAAATAATGCTTTTATATAAAGCAAAAAGATTTTATCTCCACATCGTTCAGTACTTTTATGCTTTTTTTATATATGTAAATGCACAAAAATATAAAGATATATCTCTAACAACATTTTGAGGATTAAAAAATGTAATACCTCATGTCATCATGTCAGACTACTCTGTTTTTTTAACTCAAATCAGTCTTGTTCTCTAAGAAAAATATACCAAATACTTAAATGTTTCTTATCAAAATATTTGTTTACTGCTGGCATACTGCCTTCCATTGCTATTTAGAGCCTTCATATTTAGTTTTTGAAAAAGGGCCAAACGTTTATAATAACTCATTGTTGTTGGTGGGAGGGTGAGTAGTGGAAGGTGTTTCCTGTTTATTTTTCCACCATTCTTCACTCACCCCACCCTATTGAAATTTTTGGGAGATTTAAGACAAATGCTGCCTCAGTGGCACAGAATTACATTGTATACCCATGACTTTAGCTTTGTGCTTAGAACTCATCAGATACACTGTTCAATATTGTTACAATGACCTTTCTAGTGTTTACAAGTTTATTTTTTGTGTGTTAACATTTGAAATGATGCCCAAGTTAATAACAATCAAGAAAGGCTAATTAATTGTCCAAATTAGTTTGTTGTGTATTTTCATTTTATCTAATGCAGGGGATACAAATATAACAAACCAATAATGTTCAGCTATTTAATGTTTAGTCATTCAGTGACCTGATACTGACAAAATATTCTATGCATAAAAGAAAATACATCTTACATCTTTTTTTATGATAGCTTGCATTTTTTATTTGTTATATATGTGTGTATATATATATATATATATATATATATATATATATATATATATATATATATATATATATATATATATATATATATATATATATATATATATATATATATATATATATATATATATATATGGGCACGGTGGCTTCGTGGTTAGCACGTTCGCCTCTCAGCGCTAGGGATTCCCGGTTCGATTCCCCATCTGGGTGGAGTTTCCATGTTCTCCCCGTGTCCGCAAGGGTTTCCGCCGGGTTCTCCGGTTTCCTCCCACAGTCCAAAAACATGGATCAAGTCAATTGAATTCTCCAAATTGCCCCATATAGAGTGCCCAGCGATGGATTGGCGCCCTGTCCTGGGTCTATCTGCCCAGCGGCGAGACGTTCTCCCCTGGATGGGGAGATCCTTTATTATCCCTAATAAAGGACAAAGCGGGAGATAATGAATGAATTAATTAATTTATATATGGTATATGGTTTAAATAATTCATCTATTAAAATATTTGTTTATTTTTATACTATAAGACAAATTTGCCAGAGGACAGGTATATACATTAGACATTTTCTAGTAGTTCTAGTACTGGTACTGGTAGTATATACACTGACCGGCCATTTTATTAGGTAAAGCTCATTGTTTATCCACTTACCATTTTTTTTTTTTATTTAGAATTTTGTAGTTCTACAATTCCATTCAGTAGTCCATCTGTATTTTTACATACTTTGTTAGTCCCCTTTACTCTATTTACTGATGATCAGGACCTCCACAGAGGAGGTTTATTAGGGTTTATTAGAGTGGTGAATGATGGTAAGTATCAGACACCTGTATATTTTGATTGATGTACTGTTCTCTGTCCAGCAGCACTGCTGTGTCTGATGCACTCGTACCAGCACAAACACACTAACACACCACCACCATCATCTCAGTATCACTGCAGTACTGAGAATCATCCACCACCCTGATACCTCCTCTGTGTGTGTCCTGTTATTCAGAGAACATTCTAAAGTAGACTAACAAAGCATGTAGAGTAACAGATGGACTACAGTCTGTATTTGTAGAACTACACTACACTGTCTATATGATCAGTGGAACTGAAAAATACAGACATTGTGTAATAAAATGGTTGGTGTATGTATGCATGTATGTATGTATGGCATTTGAAAGTTTCTGAATCCAAAAATTACCAGAGTTTTGAAAATGTATTTCAACACCATTATACATGTTTATATTATGTTTTATACATAATATTTATAAAGAATGATGCTGGTGATAATTTTTTTCTTTGTAATTTTATAAAGCTGCAGCAAGATAAATAAATGAAGAACAGAGAAGCGTCTGAAAAGGAAGACAATTCACATAATTTTGAAATAAAAATCACTCATATGTTGCATCTAAAATATGTTCATTTAATAAATTGCTGCATGTATGTTTTATGTATGTTTTTTGTCCTATGTCAACAAAATGAACAAATGAATTGTATATGTTAAGTGGAATTTCTGGGATGCTATTTGAAATATACATGCTTTTGAAATTTTTTTATTTTAGTGTTCATATTTTTTATTTGTTTTTTATTTGTATGTCCATTTTTGTCTAGGTTTGCCAGATATTACATCTTATGTAGTACTTTTACAGTTATGTTACACTTTTACTTTTACTTTTACAGCACTATTACAGTTGTGTTCAAAATTATTCAATTGAATAATAAAATTCAGTAGAATTTGAGGTATGCTTGAGATCATTGTCTTGTTTGAAGGTCAGTCTCGCAAGCTACAGCTTTGTCACTGACTGAATGACATTTTCACCCAAGATCACCTGATATTTAACTGATTTCATGATACCTTGCACACAGTGTAGACTCCCTGTACCAGAAGAAGCGAAACAGCCCAGCGCATGACTGACCCACCGCCATGCTTCACAGTAGACAAGGTGTTCTTTTTTTATAGGCCTCATTCTTCCTCCTCCAAACATGGGCCCAAAAAGTTCCAATTTTGTCTCGCCGCTCCAGAGAACAATGTCCCTTATCGTCCTAACCTGAGTGCCTCCCTCTGTCGCAGTGCCTCAGCTGTCAGCCAGGGATTTTTGTCCACCTTTCATTTCAGGTAACGGACAGCAGTCATTGACAGCAACCTCTTTCTGCCATGCCCAGGTAGCATTTGCCCTGTGCCTTTAGCTTTAAACTTGTGAATTATGCTTCCACTTGTGTCTTTTGGAATGTTTAATGTATTTGCTATCTTTTTAAATTCGCATCCTTGCTAATGAAGAGAAATGACCTCTTCTCTTGACTTCTTTGACCATTCCCTCGATTTCATCATGTTGCAATGACACTATTAACTGTGTAGAAGGAGCTGAGTATCTCCGTCACAAAAGAAGAAATCACAAAAAGGATATTTGTTTATATACTAGAAAAAATATTGTTGTAATTTAAGTTGCAATTTTTCATTATTAATGTCCCTATTTGACCTGATAAATAAATGTAAAAAAAAAAAAGTCAAACTTGTGAAAACATTTCACTGTAGTGGAGGATGAATAATTTTGAACACAACTGTAAATACTCTGGATCATTTTCAGTTTTAAACAGTTTGTTTGACTTCCTACTCTTTAATTCTCATTTGCTCAATGTTACCATAGTGTAAATATTTAAAATCATTTTCCCTTCCACCTACTCTTTTATGGTTAAATAAAACAGTTTTGTTAGTAATTAGCATTTTTTGGCCCAATCTGTCCATAATCTAAAAGTACAACTTTGAACAGACCACTGAAAATCATATTATTAGTTATAAATGTATTATCTTTCAGTTTCATTGTTAAACAATACAGGATTCTTTTTAAAGGAAATATTTTTCAACATCTGTTTTATACTTTGTAAACATTTTTAACAAGTATGTAAATAAAAAAATGTTTTTTGGAAATAGTATTCTTTGACTAAACAATCTATTAGGTTTTATTGCTGAAATTAAAAGGTTTTACATAGAGCACCCATATATGGGAAAGTTAATTACTCGGTACTGGGCAATGATGTTTACCGACAGCTGTGGTGGTTTGTTATTCCCAACGACTGGGTCCCATTTCCTCTGCTGAGATTTTTAACCAGTTATTTGTTTTGTGCATTATATATATATATATATATATATATATATATATATATATATATATATATATATATATATATATATATATATATATATATATATATATATATATATATGTATACACACACACACGCACAGACACACACACACACACACACACACACACGTGACTGATTTCTTATGACTGGATTCTTTATGCCACATGACCTGGTGTTCCAATTACTATGAGAGCGAGAGAGCGTGCAAGAGAGGGTGAGTATATGTATGCGCTTGTGTTTGTGCATGCACCCAAATATACGTCAGAATTTTTTGCACAACAGAATCATATTGCAACAGGTACACAGAGCATTATATAATAAGTTTGTTTTCATATTGGTGGTTGTACAAAATACATATGTGCTCAAAAGTTACAAAAGTTAAACTATGGATGAAGCATTAACTAAAAGTATTTTTGACCTTAAAAATAAGGTCAACCAACTGTTGTAATGTCTTTTTTGGAAAGGGGTCAAAATCTCTTTTACTGATTTCTTGTTGGAAAAGCATATAAACCATAAACCTTTATAATATCACAAACACATTTAAGTCCCCCCTAGAGACTGGTCCTCCACAAAAGACAAATGCAAAAAGCACACTAGTATCCAATCTGTTCAACACTGCAGTTGGTGTTCAGCTCTGAACAGGGTAAGGATATGTCTATCTCTTCATACAATGACTGAGCAGTTAACATTTCGGCTGGAATCCCACTCTCCAGTGACCAAACCTTTTCTTAGCATAAATGCATTCATTTATTATCTTCCGATTAATCCTCTACCAGGGTCATGGTTGGCTTTCCCATGCCCATCCAGGGAAGAATGTTTCAGGCCTTGGGCAGATACACTCAGGACTGGATGCCAATCTATCTCTGAGAGGTAAACATGCTAACCACTACACCATGTGCCACCCTCTTAGCATAAATAGTCAGGCTAAATTTGCTGAGGCGCATATTGCATAAGCAGAAGTTAAGTGGTCCAAAGTTTACTTTAGTAATTTTCACACTGGGGAAATAAAAAAAAACAAAACAGGTGTGTAAAGAAGTCAGTGAAATTTGGAGGAGAAAGTATCATGGTTTGATTATTATTTATTTTATTCATATTTTTATAAGCGGTTGGCACAGTGGCTTAGTGGTTAGCATGTTCGTCTCTCAGCACTAGGGATTCCTGGTTCGAATCCCAATCTGGGTGGAGATTCCATGTTGTCCCCGTGTCCGCGTGGGTGTCCTCCGGGTTCTCTGGCTTCCTCCCACAGTCCAAAATCATGGATCAAGGTCAATTGAATTCCCCAAATTGCCCCATATAGAGTGTGTTTGTGTGAGTGAGTGTGTGCCCAGCGATAGATTGGCGCCCTGTCCTGGGTGTATATGCCCAGCGCCCGAAACTTATTCCCCTGGATGGGCATGGGGAACCCCACCGCGACCCTAGTGGAGAATAAAGCGGAAGATAATGGATGGATGTATATTTTTATAAGCATGAAGTCTTTTATGCAACTACATGGAAGAGTGAATACAAACGTTTACCAGAACATTCTTTGACAACATGTGGTTCCTTTGCAGAGTTTATAAAAAAATAAAATAAAATAATTAAATAAATAAATAAATAAAAAACTAAACAACTAAAAGTTTCTCACTGTCAAAGCAAGTTTGTATAACCTCAGGAAAGCAATTTGCAATGTTAAAATGTATTTTTAAGCATGATAAACACAAGGGGGCAGGAAAGTACGGCCTATGGACGTAGCGACAGAGCAGTACTGTAAAGTGATTGGTCACAGTCCGTGTCTTCCCATCGGCCAATCCGAGCTTCGGAACCAGTGTGCGCGCTCATGTCGACAACAGGAATTTAAAGTGCACTTGAGAGTGTGGAATTTCACAGAGCTCTGATTGGTGGATGATATGTGGGCGCTGTCTGTAAAAGATTATAAATACTGCCACGGTGCACGTTATTGTGTCTGTTTTGACGACGTGGTCCTGTGTTTGCGTCGTACGAGGTTTTAACGCATTTTATAACGGTAAGGATTTTCTTTTGCGGTAAACTCTCCGTGTAACCCAGACAAGTTGATTTTTAGAGTTGTTTCATGTTAAATTCTCATTAAAATGCTAATGCATCAACTATTTAAATACATGTAATCATGCGTGGTGGGTTGATGGTCATAAATGTGTTCTCTATTGTTAAAGGTCGAATTATTTTTAACGTGATTGCCTTTTATCTTTCATTTTGTACTTCATAAAGCCAAGGAAGGTTTACACCATGGTTGTAACAAGCACCTTGAAGAACAAAAATTCGGAAGGCGGCTCGGGATCTGCAGACGGAGAATATCGTCGATCGTTCATCGATAACGGTACAATGAGTGGAGACTTGGCGCAGTGACGTCATTAAAAGCATGAAGTCATTCTGTCAGCCTGCATGGGTTTCTTTGCTGTCTTAACAATAAAACTGGGCACACGAAAAATACTTGATTAAAGCTTGCACATAAAAATTATCAAGACGCCCATTTGATTTACTTTTTCTGTAAACTCGAGTCAGACAAAATTTGTTTCACAGAAGATGTGAAAAGCCATGTAATTTCTGCCACTGCAATACAGACTTTAAGTCAATACACGCCTTCATTATACAGTTCCTTAAAGGTTGTACTATGATATTTCAGGGCATGCTAATTGTTTAAATATATGCTGAGGCATTTTTGAGGCAATATAACATAATAGAAATGCCATCAATATAGTGAATACATGTTATGAAGTAATTTAATTTATTGTTATAAAATGCAATGTGTTAGCCTATAAGAAAATAAAATAAATATACCAGGTGTTTTTAATTTTTATTATGAATAAAAAAAAGTTACCAATGGCTGCTCATTTATTTTGTCTTTATTTTTATTTAGAGCTGGACTTCTGGGAGCATTGTCTGGATGAGCCCTTTCTGAACACCGAAGCATTTGAGGAACAAGCATGTCAAAAATTGGCACGGCTGCTAGAGGGCTGCTTGGCACGAGCTAAGGCCAGCACATTGCACTGTGCCAGAGTGTTGGTACCTGAGACACTGACGAGACGGGTGGCACAGGAAGTTTTGCGGCTGGCTGCAAATGAACCATGTGGTCTGCATGGTTGTGTGTTGGATGTGCGCCTAGAGCTGGAGGGGCCTCGTCAACAGCGATGCTGTGCAAGGTTGGAACGCTTGGCTTGTGATGTCAGTGTGGTGCCTACCTTTGAACTAACACTTGTCTTTAAACAAGATGGGGGCAGCTGGATGAACTTTAGAGACTTCTTGCGCATTGGCACTTGCTTTTCACGCCATGCACTTAGACTTGGCACTGGTTTTCGACTGGTCAAGAAAAAGCTATACTCCTCAACATCTGGCACTGTGGTTGAAGAATGTTAAGTCACTTAATTGTTTTTGTTATGTTAAAATGCACTTTAGCGTCTCAGGATATGAGTTTATGGACTGCCTTTTAAGCAGCTACATTTTTCTTCCCTTTTATTACTTTTTATATGGACAAGTTCTGGTAGTGTCACTTTTATATTTTTGGGTAAATACATGTAAATGTATAGTGGTGGCAAATATACTCGGTGATAATTTGCTCTTATTTATAGAGAGAAGTTCAGGAGGGTGTGTCCATAATTTTGTCCTAGATCTATCTATTAGTACATGAAGTTATATTTTCTGGACCAAGTAACACCTTCACGATATGTAGTGCTAACCTACATTCATAATTTGATTTACCTAACCTGATGAACTGATTTACCTAACCTAAATGTTTTGTTAGATGACATTAGAAACTCCTGTCTTAAACTTTGCTGCAGTGGGTTTTTATGTCCTTCTTGGACCAACAGGAGGATATTAACCATGTTTGACTAGGCTTCCATCTTATGAGCCTTCAACATGTTTAAAAACAAGATCTAAATCAATGTCAAGCAATGCATTATTTCATTTTTCTCTATAAACTTATTGTTGCACTTATTGTTGTCATTGACTATCATTATGTGGATATAAAGCATGGTAAATAGTTTTAAAGTAACCTTGATTTTTAAAAAATCACCGCTCAAGCTTCTGTTGTTGACCGATTTGATGTTTTTTTTTTTTTGTTTTGTTTTTTATACTGGTCACTGTTTCTACATGTTTTGTCATAGCAGTAGATTTTGCCATTTATTTGTTGCAGGGCATGACATGTCAATGTTAATATTTATTTACAGATATCACAATAGTGTGTTGTATTTAAGATGCAAAGTCATCAAATTTGGTAAAAGTGTATGTTTTGAAGTTTCCACGGTTGTTCAATACAATTTTAGTTTATTTTCCTAATACTTAGCTGTAGAGTTTGTCACCATTGTCTGTAGCACTGTAAGTAAGAGAACTGTTAAAGGATGTGGATATATATATTTTTCGACAAACTACTTCAGGCACATCTGCTGTTTAACATGATGTTTGAGGAATGTCAAGGGGATATTGGCAAATTGTAGATGTGCAATTTGATGCTTGCATGAATGATACAAGTCTATATACCTTAAGAATAGGAAATTTTGTAATGTATTAAAAAGTGAAATTTTAATAAATTCTGGTGAGAAATTCCAGTACTACATTGTCATTATTTGTGTTAATTTTTTCCTGATTAATGTGTACAGTTCTCATGATTTTAAATATATATTTTTTTAATTCTACATTGGAGACATATTGGTAATAGGAATGGGATGGGAAGAGAAATCAATTTTCAACATTTATTGCATTTTGCATACTGAGTTATTTGTAAATAGATAATATTTAAACAAGAATCTAGATTTTTCATTTAAATAGCACCATGTGACAACTTTTTTTTTTTTTTTTTTTTAAATCCCAAAGGTTAAGACAAATAGACCAGAGTCCACTCTATCTGATTTAGGCTTTTCTGATACGACACTTGAATGGTTTCGATCCTATCTCAAAGAAAGGACCTTCAAAGTGTCATGGAATGGGGAGACCTCTAACTCTCACCAAGTACGCACTGGTGTGCCTCAGGGCTCTGTACTTCTCACTATACATGATATCACTAAGCAGTCATCCAGGCGCATGGTTTCTCTTACCACTGCTATGTTGATGACACTCAGCTTCATCTGTCTTTTGCCCCTGACGACACCACCATCTCAAATTGGATATCTGCCTGCCTCATCTGTTTTGATGAAGGCCCATCATCTCAAATTAAATTTAGAAAAAACAGAGCTTCTCATTATCCCAGCTAAACCCTCAATCCATCACGACCTGACCTTCCAAATTGATCGCTCCACAATCTCCCCAACCGATTCGGTTCGGAACCTTGGTTTCACAATAGACTCCCACCTCAAACTCTCTGATCATCTTATCAAAACTGCCCGTTCCTGCAGATTCCTTCTTTACAACATACGGAAGATCAGACCCTTCTTGACTGAACATGCTACCCAACTGCTTGTTGGTAGCAGTTAGTCCCTAGTCCCATCCCGGCTTGATTATTGTAATGCGCTACTTGCCGGTATCCCAGCTTCCACAATTAGACCTCTTCAACTAATTCAAAACTCTTCAGCCCAACTTGTGTTTAACCAGCCCATGCGAACTCATGTCACTCCATTACTCATTTCCTCGCATTCAGTACAAGTCACTGACTCTGGCCTACAGAACCATTTCTGGATCTTCCCCCTCCTATCTTCACTCTATCTTTTCAAAATACACTCCTACTCGTTCACTTCGCTCCAGTGATGATTGCCGCCTGGCGATTCCACCTCACCAAAGAGCTAATTCTTACTCCGTGGCATTCACCACTGCAAAATGATGGAACGATCTTCCCAACTCTTTCCGTATGGCAGTATCACTAAGCAGTTTTAAGAAACTACTGAAGACGCATTTCTTTAACAAATACCTGTTGTAAAAAAAAGGGGGGGGGGGGGGGCGCAGCATCAAATAACAATCATCTTTGATGAATTTACAGTATAGTTGGTTTTCTGCATAACTTCTGACTTGTAATGTTCTCATTTGTAAGTCGCTTTGGATACAAGTGTCTGCTAAATGACTAAATGTAAATGTATCTTATTTATAAGGTAGGATGTCTTGAAAGTTGCAGTGTGTGAGATGTTTGTGAATCAATAACTCATCAAGGGCCTGCAGCACAGTTTATGGCCATTACTTTTAAAATATTCCATATACCTGTGTTACGGCGGGGCGCGCTGCCCGGAAAATGGCGGCGCAGCGCGGCGTGGTGGAGGAACACAGAGCCAGGAGACCAGGTAAACAAACACAAAAGCCCCTTTAATGGCCGATCGCGGGAATGCCGCTAGACAGAGCCGAGAGCTCAAATACACATAGAGGGAACGGTGCAGCGGGAACGCCGCTGCGGAACCGAATACACGTACCGAAAATACGTGGAGTTAAACAACCGCGGAAAAGCCGCAGGATGCCGAATAAACAGAAATACCACACGAACCACCCGACGTGGGAATGTAGGTAAGAACATTACCATACACCGATAGAAATGCTGACCTACTGGCAGTTTAGCCGAGATATCTTAAATACTGCCAGTAGGTCGCCAGTGATTAGGTAGGACCCAATCCCTGCACAAGGGGGTGGGTCCTACCTACGGAAGCCCGACATGGCCGAAACCCGAAACACGGGAGGCAGGTGGGAGGGGCCCAACCCTCCCAACCTGACAACCTGACTTCTGAATGGATTTGGGGTGTGCATTTCATTCACCATACCGTAAATTTGTGTAGTGTTGTGCAGTGCTTGGATGCTTTCTGGTCATGCTATAAATCATTCAGTAAACTGTAGGAACTTATTTGTCAAATAAGTACCATGTAACCACATATGTACTAACGTACTCTATATAAAGGTAATTTGAGGTAAGAGGTAAGAGGTTGTAAGAGGAAGTTTTGTTCTAATTGAAAAAAGATCATGCTATTTGGTTTTGGATATAATTATGTTTTTAATGCCCATTCTGTGGTTCTTTATTACTGATACTTGTATTTAGTAAATATTCCTCTTTTTCTTCCATAGTTTGATCATGCAATTCAGCTCCAGTTAAACCATGGAATAGCACAATGTGTCCATTTATTAAATCATCCTGGTAATTTTTACCAACTGTTTATTGATGGACATTGTCTACTATATAGTAGGCAGTATGTGATTTCGGACACATCATCTATGACTATCGAATTCTACCAATGAGCAGATAAATCTGACTTACACAAAGGAATCTGTTATGTATACATCTTAAACTAGGCTTAGCTATTCAAGTTAGATTAAATGCAGTATATTGTATTTGTGAGCTTATTTAAAGAAACTAATTAAGTTGGTCTTGAACTACTATTACAGTTATTCTAATATTCTATTATTATTAACTCCCTATTGGTGTAGAGGGACCCGTGTCCATCCAAATGAGACCCTTTCAGGCGATGGGCAGATAAACCTAAAACAGGGTGCCAATGCATCTCTGAGTATACACTAACACACACTACATAGGGACTATTTAGAGAATTCTTGAATCCATGTCTTTGAACTGTGGAAAGAAACACAGCCCACAGAGGAAACCCAGGTGGACATATGGAAACTCTACCCAGATCAGGATTTGAACCTGGATCCCCACTGCTGAGAGGCAGACATGCGAACCATTGAGCCACTGTGTTGCCAAATTATTATTATTATTATTATTACTTATTATTACTATTACTATTATTATTATTATTATTATTATTATTATTATTATTACATCCATTATCTTCCGCTTTATCCTCCATTAGGGTCACAGTGGGGTTCCCCATGCCCATCCAGGGGAGAACGTCTCAGGCGCTGGGCAGATACACCCAGGTTGTGGGTTGTGGGTCCAAATCCAGTGAAGTTACCAGTGTGGGTCCTTAAGTAAGGCCCTTAACCCTCATTGCTCCAGGGATGATGTATCATGGTTGACCCTGCGTTCTTATTCCAACCATCAAGATGGGATACTTGTACAGTTGTGATCAAATTTATTCAACCCCCAATGCTGCGAAGGGTTTTATGGAATTCAGTGCACATTTGTAATTGTGTTCATAATGAAATCTTACAAGGACTTGTTAAAGAACTAAATGCAACTAAGATAGCATCAATTGTTTTTGTCATAAAGTATTAAATGGCCTTTTTGTGATTTCTTCATTGACACAATTATTCAACCCCTTTACAACTACCACTCATAAGAACAGAGGTTCATTCCAGTGTTTTCAATCAGGTATTGAAAACACCTGTGGATGTCAACGAGCAGCAATCAAGCATGATAAGCACCAATTAGGCAGATTTAAAAGGACTGTGATACTCAGCTCCAGGCGGCACGGTGGCTTAGTGGTTAGCACGTTCGCCTCTCAGCGCTAGGGATTCCCGGTTCGAATCCCCATCTGGGTGGAGTTTCCATGTTCTCCCCGTGTCTGCGTGGGTTTCCTCCGGGTTCTCTGGTTTCCTCCCACAGTCCAAAAACATGGATCAAGTTAATTGAATTCTCAAAATTGCCCCATATAGAGTGTGTCTGTGTGAGTGAGTGTGTGCCCAGCGATGGATTGGCGCCCTGTCCTGGGTCTATCTGCCCAGCGCCCGAGACGTTCTCCCCTGGATGGGCATGGGGAACCCCACCGCGACCCTAATAGAGGATAAAGCGGGAGATAATGAATGAATGATACTCAGCTCCTTCTAGACATCTACTGGTGTGTTTACAAGCATGGTGAAGGCAAGAGAATGGTCCCAGAAGACAAGAGAAGAGGTTATTGCTCTTCACAAGAATGGCAATGGATATAAAAAGATTGTGAAGTTGTTAAATATTCCAAGAGACACTATCGGAAGTATCATTCACAAGTTCAAGTTAAAGGGCACAGTGGAAACGTTACCTGGTCGTGGCAGAAAGAAGATCCTGACCGCGACTGCTGTGCGCTACCTGAAGCGTAATGTGGAGAAAAATCCCCGCGTGACTGCTAAGGAACTGAAAAAAGACCTGTCAGATGTGGGCACTGAAGTTTCAGCTCAGACAATAAGGCGCGCACTGCATAACGAAGACCTCCATGCCAGAACTCCCAGGCGCACCCCCTTGCTGACTCCAAAGAACAAGAAAAGTCGACTGCAGTATGCCAAAAGTCATGTGGACAAGCCACAAAGGTTTTGGGACAGTGTACTGTGGTCAGATGAAACTAAATTAGAACTGTTTGGGACAATGGACCAGCGCTATGTTTGGAGGAGGAAGAACCAGGCTTATGAACAAAAGAACACCTTGCCTACTGTGAAGCATGGCGGGGGGTCAATTATGCTTTGGGGCTGTTTTGCTTCTAATGGTACAGGAAAGCTTCAACGTGTGCAGGGTACCATGAATTCCCTTCAGTACCAGGAGATCTTGGAGGAAAATGTGATGGAGTCAGTCACAAACCTGCGGCTTGGGAGACGTTGGACCTTCCAACAGGACAATGATCCGAAGCACACATCCAAGTCCACTAGAGCATGGTTGAACATGAAAGGCTGGAACATTCTAGAGTGGCCATCGCAATCACCAGACTTAAATCCAATTGAGAACCTCTGGTGGGACCTAAAGAAGGCAGTTGCAGTGCGCAAGCCTAAGAATGTGACTGAACTGGAGGCTTTTGCCCATGAAGAATGGGCTAAGATACCCATAGGTCACTGCAAGACACTTGTGTCAAGCTATGCTTCACGCTTGAAAGCTGTCATAACTGGAAAAGGATGTTGTACTAAGTACTGAAAAATTATGTCACTAGGGGGTTGAATAAAACTGATAATGATGTGAGCACAGTAAAGACATTTGTGGTTATTCCATCATAAATATTATGTTATATTTGTCTAATTTATAAGTGCCTCTTTGATATAATTGTAAATAAGATGACTGAAATGATCCAAATCAATGTCAAACTGGCCAAAACACTTTATTTCAGTGGGGGTTGAATAAATTTGATCACAACTGTAAGTACTTGTAAATGACCTCATATATATTTTTTCACCACCCAGGTACATATCAATCTTAGTGCTCTCTCTAATTACATTTTGCTGACTTGGTTGCAGATCCTCTTCCTTGCATCAGTGACTTCCCAAGCCATGTCACTAAAACTGAATCCAACACCTTCTGCTTCACCTTGGTGACCTGTCTATTTCAGGTCTGTCCAATATCAACTAGAAAGACTGCTCTCTCTTTATTCCATGGGTTGCTGGCACAAGTCTGGTCTATCGTTAGAACTGGAATGTACCAGCCTTCAATTGTCACTTTCTTTAGGGAGAAATCTGCTGCTAAATACTTGTTCTTCCAGTCAAAAGAAAAATGCATTTCAGATCTAACACTTTGTTATGTACATATAACACTTTACTTAGTCCACCTTCCCCCTCCCAACACCTTCTTGGCAGTTGATGTTTTAGCAACCTTCTTTTACAGTGAAGATTGAGGTTAGCAATAATCTCTTTCATTCCCTCCATCTCCATAATAGGACACTTCACACATCCAATCAGCCAACCTTCTCCTCTATCTCCCATGCATCCTTGTTGGACATCTGCAAGATTCTTCATGCCAGCAAACCAACAATTTGTCTCCATGACTTCATCCCATTTCACCTCCTTCAGTCCATAACTTCTTCCATCACACCAGCCAGCTATTACATACATCATCAACTCTTCACTCACCACTGGTACATTCCAAGATTCTTTTAAACAGGCTACAATTAAACCTCTGCTCAAAAATCCAAATGCTCATCCTAAATCTGCTTGAGAGCTACAGGCTTGCATCACTTTAACCTTTTTTGTGTAAAATACTTGAACTTCTGTAATTTACAAAGAACTATTTTTTATCTCAATCAGTCTGTTTTTAGGTGTGGTCATTCCATTAAGACAGCTTTGATTTTTGTGGTTGATGCACTTAAATATACCAGGCACATGGCTATTCTTATCATTACCATATGCAATTTATTTATTCATAAATCATAAGGTATCAAAATCATATGATCAATCATTCCAAATCATATGATCACACATTGTGTAGCAGATACTTCCTTCAAAATGGCTTTTAATTCATTTGGTCTTTTTTTTTTACTTATTACTGGATGTCTACTGCATATCTATACGTACAAGCTATTCTAACCTTTAGCTTTTCCCTACTTTGTAGCAGCCAGTAAGTGAATGAAGATGATTTTACTAGCAAGTGCTAAATTTATTTGCAATGCAAGCATTTTAAGTAGTACAGACTGGTATAAATGTACTCTGATTTGATCGGTGAGTTTAATTTTTAAATTTTCATTCATTCATTATCTTCCGCTTTATCCTATTTTAGGGTCGCGGTAGGGTTCCCCATGCCCATCTAGGTTTCGGGCGTTGGGCAGATACACCCAGGACTGGGCGCATCGATCGCTGGGTACACACTCACTCACACACACACACTCTATATGGGGCAATTTGGAGAACTCATTGACTTGATCCATGTTTTTGGACTGTGGGAGGAAACCAGAGAACCCGGAGGAAACCCACACAGACACAGGGAGAACATGGAAACTCCACCCAGATGGGGATTCGAACCGGGAATCCCTAGTGCTGAGAGGCGAACGTGCTAACCACTAAGCCACCGTGCCGCCATTTTCAAATTTTAAGACCTAAAATATCAAACATTTAAATAAATTGTGCTGCCAAAGACATCCATGTGTACGAATATTAGTCATCTAGGATTTATGGAAGGATAATGGAAGGATTTATGGATTTATTAATTTAAAACAAAGATCAAATGTAAATTTAACAGTTACATCTACAAAATTACCCAACGATGGACTGGCGCCCTGTCCTGGGTGTATCTGCCCAGCGCCCGAGACGTTCTCCCCTGGATGGGCATGGGGAACCCCACCGCGACCCTAATAGAGGATAAAGCGGGAGATAATGAATGAATGAATGAACATCTACAAAATTAAACTTTTATAGGTAGCATAATATATGTTCATTTATGTTAAGATATTGCAGTAATGGTTGCTAAAGCAATTGAGACATTACTACTTTTGTTTTTCATATGATTCCAAATAGCAAAGAGCCTAACCTGCTAAATGTTTGCTCATATAAGTTTATAATTTTGTTATGTCTGAATGCAAATGTGATGCATATAGCATAATGTACACAGTTGTGCATTAACTGAATTTGTGTTAATATACCTTTACTCCCTGACAATAGTGCCAATAGTAATTACTAGAATTATCTAATTTCAGTGTAATTCAAAACTGAAAAATAGTTTTGTTTTACTCCTTATGTTTTTCAGTTGCAAACATTTAAAAATTAGCTGTACAGTGTTCATTATTACAAAACAACTAATAAAAATGTGCATGTATAAGAAATATTTGATAGACGATGTGTTAGTTACAGACATTTGTTATGTTTTTGGAAATAATGGCTAATAACAGGAAATATTTAAATCTTCCACCTGTAAGACATAATTTAAGTACTTCCCTTTTTAGTGGGTGGCCCTACTTCGCATGGAATTAAGCAGCTAAACAAAAGGGTGTAAAATAACTTTGGTATGGCTGCTATGCACTTAACTAGCCATTTTAAACTAGCCAACTGTACATCTGACACTTCTAATTTTTCAGTAAAATTAAACTCTACAATGTGTTTCTATTTGCATTTTTTATAAGCTTAGTTTAAAATTACATTTACATTAGTCATTTAGCAGATGCTTTTATGCAAAGTGATTTACAAGTAAGAGAACAACACAAGTTAGTAGCTATGGAAATTATCCTAGGATCATTATCCTATCCTGCACATATTCGTAATTCCTGTTTTTGCACAAGCTTTTTGGACATGTGCACTTTACGTTGAGTATTGTGACTGCTGTTATGTTAAGCACCTTGCTCCTGGAGAATGCTGTCTCATAAAACTGTATACCGTACACTACTTTATATTGTTTAAATAACAAATAAAATACCTGAAATAAAATACTTTTAACTTGTACAGAATACATACCGAATAACAGAAAAGGGTAACAATATTATGCCACATTGCATTCTGGACATTAGTCTCCATATTTAGGACATGCATTTGTAAAGTCAAAGTTTAAACAATTTACATCATTGTATGGGGGAAATTACCTGTATATTATTGTATTACATATCCAATAAAAAGTGTTCTGCATTGATAAAAATGGTAAACCTATTAAGGTATTTCCATGTTCTTGGTTGAATTATTTGGTGTATAAAATACGTCTTTTTGATTTATAGTCTGTAAGAATTCGCCATTAAATAAATTACAATTATAATCTTTGTAGCGGACGGCACGGTGGCTTATTGGTTAACATGTTTGCCTCTAAGCGCTGGGGATGAAGGTTCAATTCCCAATCTGGGTGGAGTTTCCACGTTCTCTCAGTATCTTCGTGGGTTTTCTTCGGGTTCCGCCCACAGTCCATAAACATGGATTCATTCATTCATTCATTCATTATCTCCCGCTTTATCCTCTAGTAGGGTTGCGGTGGGGTTCCCCATGCCAATCCAGGGGAGAACGTCTCAGACGCTGGGCAGATACACCCAGGACAGGGCGCCAATCCATCGCTGGGTACACACTCACACACTCAAACAAACTCTATATGGGGCAATTTAGAGAACTCAATTAACTTGATCCATGTTTTTGGACTGTGGGAGGAAACCGGAGAACCCGGAGGAAACCCACGCGGACACAGGGAGAACATGGAAACTCCACCCAGATGGGGATTCGAACCGGAAACATGGATTCATGTCCCATATTATGTGTGTCTGTGTGAGTTAAATACACCCAGCGATAAGATCGATTTAGCGCCCTGTCCTGGGTGTATCTGCCCAGCGCCCAAAACGTTCTCCCCTGGATGGGCATGGGTAAGCCCCCTGTGACTCTAGTAGAGGGTTAAGCAGAATATAATGAATGAATTTTTGTAGCTCTGTATAAGCAAATAAAAATGGCACTTTGCATGAGCAAGCACAAAATAAAAATCATACTAGTATTAATGAATGCACGCGTTCTGATAAAATAATTAGGTTAGATGCAAATTCACGTGTAAACAACTAGAATTGTATAAGTATTAGCGCAACAAACACCAACAATAACACAATAACACAAACACCTATCCCGGTATCTAGCAGTAATAGAAGTAAGCGAATGGAGAGGAGGGAAGGATTATGGAAACGAACGCGCCACATAGGATCCTATCTGATCTGATTGGCTGCTGGTTGGGTGAAGTGACCCGGATGTTCAGCTATCCTTTTTATATATATCGGGCTGAAGGCGGGAAGACACTTTTTAAACGCACAGTTGTAGCGATTGTCTGTTCAGTATACGGGATTTGTATCGACGTCGTCGTTATGGTAATTTATGGCCGTTTTCTCATGCTTCTAAAGACACTTATTTTATACGCCGTCCTCACTATATTTTAGCAGTTGCTGTTTACTGTTGTGTAGCTGCTTTATTTGAGTTAGCATGGTGGCTAGCGGTGAGTGCGCGCGCTCACAGTACCGCCGTTTCTAATAGTGAAAAGACAAAGAGGAATGTTCTGCCTTGCCTATGCGGGTATTTCTTTGTTCGTTTATGCTTCTTTTTTTGTGATGGTGTGATTTGAGGTGTTTTTTTTTTGTTGCGTCCAGGCTGGAGGCAAAGCTGGGAAAGATTCGGGAAAAGCGAAGGCTAAGGCGGTTTCGCGCTCACAAAGGGCAGGACTCCAGGTTTGTATTGAGGCCGGTGGGAGAGCTTCCCTTTTTTATTTTATTATTTTTATTAGCTGATTTTATTTGTTTGAAATAAATTTGTATTTTAATTTAAAGCGGTAAGCCCAAAAACTCAGAAACAGATACATGAATGTTTTTATTTTATATAATTGACTGTCGATGTCATTAGTTTAGAGAAGTTTGCAAACTGCGTGTCATTCGCGTGACTAAAGTTTTCTATGTCTATGAACTTTTGAAACTTTTGCCGTACAAAACGTTTAGCACATGCAGTCATATTTTTGCAAGGCATATATTGCAATTTTTAAACAATTTATGCAAGATTCTAGCTGTGTTGTATAGTTGATGTTGCATGTTGTATAATGCCTTTGTCTGTTGTGCTTCCTTAGTTTCCCGTTGGCCGTATTCACAGGCACCTGAAGTCAAGAACAACAAGTCATGGGCGTGTAGGTGCTACTGCAGCTGTTTATAGTGCTGCTATTCTGGAGTACCTAACTGCTGAGGTAGGGTAAACCAATTTGTGTGATCTGTGGGAAGTAGGCAATTAAAATGAAGTGTTCCATTAAAAGTTATTTGTCAGCCCTATTTTAGTTGCACCTTGTTAATAAATTTTTCTGATTGTGAGTAACATGCAGATTGTGTATGATTCTGCTTAAGAAAAATCTGTATTTGAGTTGGCCTCAAATCATTGATCTGTGTTCCATTTTTAAACATGCCTGATTTATTGAACAGGGGCTCTAATTAACACACATCTTTATTCACTTTATTTGCAACATTCAGAATAAAATACAGACATTGATCTACAGGTTAACACAATGTAAAAGTCAAAATATTTTTTGTCTGAACTTGTGTGAGTAGTAAATTAAATGGTTGTATAAATGAATCTATATTCCTTTCTCATAATTTTTATTTATTCTGAGACAAATACTCTTCCTTTTAAAAGGTTCTTGAGTTGGCAGGAAATGCATCCAAGGATTTGAAGGTGAAGAGAATCACTCCTCGCCATTTGCAGCTTGCCATCAGAGGTGATGAGGAGCTGGACTCTCTGATCAAAGCAACTATTGCTGGTGGTGGTAAGTTGACGTGGTGATTTCTGTATTATTTTAAAATTTCTGTTGATGGGCTAGCTTTACAGTCTATACTTTTGTTAACATAACACTTATGCCTATATTAGTCATTTTCTGATTGGTTTGATCCAAAAAGTGTTTTTAGTTGGTTGTTTAAAAAGTAATTTACTGATTCTAAAATGCCTTGTTTTTCCACACTAACATGCTCCTTTCTTTCTAGGTGTTATTCCCCACATTCACAAATCTTTGATTGGAAAGAAGGGTCAGCAGAAGACTGTGTAAATTTTTGGCTGTGTTGTGTATGGCTTGTCTCAGGATTCCGAGAATTTTGGCTGTTTGTGTAGATTTGTAGTTTTATGCCCCTTGTGTTCAGCTTTGTTTTTACTCGTTTCTGGGATGGTTTGTTTTGTTTTTTAAGCATGGCTTCAGAGAAGCCACATTTTTGAAAAGTATAAATTGTAGTGTACTTGGTGAATTTTAAATTGGTCGTTTGTTGATTTTATTAAAATAAAGATGTTGTGTTCCATTACCTGCATTTTATTTTAATCTAAATGTCACCCAGTTTCTTAATCAATTTTGTACATTATTTCTACTTGCATGTTTTTGTAGTCTGCATACTAGTATACTATATACTGAACTACTATATACTAAATAGCATATTCATGGAACACTGTTGTAACTTGTACAGTGACAAGCTGTTTGAGATACAATGTGTTTTTCATGCTTTGTCAACGTTTACGGCAAGTCAAAAATGACAGTGCTGAAAATTATAATAGGGATGTACCTTATTGTAATGGGACAGAACCATGAGGTACATTAGTAATTCAATAAAAGTTTATATCCACAAGGTTTTTGCTCCATTAATCTTTAGAAAGGTAGTTATTTTGAGACATTGACCAATGTAAATCTATTAAAATGTGTACAGCCAGAGATTAGACATTGGAAATGGACATATATTTTAAGATTTGTCATTTAAGGGTTGCTCAGCAAGTAGTTAAAGGATTTTAAATGGAAATGTTTTGCCTTGGTGTTGCTGTGAAATGCCAATGCGCTATGTAAATTCAAGTAATGCTGAATTTTGCAGAACTGGGCTGTTTCAAGTTTAAGTTTTCATTCATTATCTTCCGCTTTATCCTATATTAGGGTCGCGGTGGGTTTCCCATGCCCATCCAGGGGAGAACGTTTCAGGCGCTGGGCAGATACACCCAGGACAGGATGCCAATCTATCGCTGGGCACACACTCACTCTATATCGGGCAATTTGGAGAACTCAATTGACTTGATTCATATTTTTGGACTGTGAGAGTAAAGAGTAAACCCACGCAGACATGGGGAGAACATGGAAACTCCACCCAGATGGGGATTCGAACTGGGAATCGCTAGCGCCGAGAGGAGAATACGCTAACCACTAAGCCACCGTGCCGCCCTAAGTGTTATTTACGTGAAAAAAATTACATTGACAACCATGGAACATGCAGTTTGGCAGCACACTATGTCTGATTTTACAACTCGTCAGCTAAAATATAGCTGATAGTAAAACTTCCATAACCATCAAATTTATACAGCTTTTTAACGTGGTATGTTTCAAATGTGCATTTGTGGGTTTGACATTGTAAAGTATTGTAGTCAACTTTTTTTGATCAAGTATATTAAATATGGCAATTATTATGGAATCATGAGAAAAACAATGCTGCATTAGTAAATTTGTTGCACCACCTCTGGATTTTATATCTATGGAAGCAAATTTTTGTCACTAAGGGAAAAAAAAAGCTAATAGTATCTCAAAATTCTGACTATCATGTTGGAGTGCATGCAGAAAGTCAGTATTCTGAGATGTCAGATTTAGAATATTAATAATTTGTATATATTAATATTGAAATCTGAGAGTCAAAATTCAGACTTTTTTTTAGCTCAGGTTTGATTTGCTTAGAGTCAGTAAGTCAGAATTCTAAAATACTTTTGCCTTTTATTTGTCTGAGTGGTGAAATCTTGAAATCTATGAGGCATGGACTTTACTGACAGTGTTCAACAGTCTGACTTAAGCTGTCCCTTATGGTTTCTGTTTAGGTGTTAATGATGGCTTCCGTCAGGTTTTTCTGTATATAAACCACTTTCATTTCAAGGAATTGTTTACATTGAGACTTCCACATTTTTCTCATTTGTATTGTGTGTCTTCTGTTTTTCAATATGTGTTGGTTACTTTTTCGATATAGATGTTTTGATGTCTTTTTTTTTGTCTTGGTATGCTTCTCATTGTATTTGTACTTAAAAGTTTTTAGACTGTTGATGCAACCAACATCTTTTGCAACATTTTATGATAATTAACCTTCCTGAAGTTTTAAAATATTTGTTTCAACTGACATCTCTTTTGTTGGAGCCATGATTTAACTTAAATCAATCCATTTTGGGCAACAGTTCTGCAAGGTGTGAGCGCTTTAAAAAAATGAAATAAAATAAGTGTTAGATTTACTCTGATATAGCCGATTTAGAACAACAAATTACAGAGTGGTTCCAAACTTTATCCTGTCTACTAAATCAAAAGAAATACAATTTTGAATTTATTTATTTTTTGCCAGGGCTTGTTTGCATTAATAAGATCTTGGTTTTAAGTTGGTGTGCATGTAGTTAAGATGGATTTAGGAAACTGGTTAATTAAGGGATAACTTGCACCATTGTTACAAAACACTGTTGAAAATGGAGGTTGATCACTTCCAGCTAAATTAAATTACTTATAACTTCTAAGTTAAAAATTTTAAGAAAAAACAGCATTTGTTTATTGCAAAATGTGTTTATGGAAAAATGTAATACTTAGAATTCTGTTGTAAATTATTCGTTATCTTCTGCTTGATCCTCTACTGGGGTCATGGTAGAATGTGGGGGTGTTCCCAGGGTTCCCAATGCCCATTCAGGGGGGAATGTTTCAGGCACTGGGCAGATACACCTAGGACAGGGTGCCAATCTATCACTGGGCACATACACAGACAAACACACACTATATGGGACACTTTTGAGCATTCAATTGTCCTTGAAACCATATTTTAGGACTTTGGGAGGAAACAGGTGAACCTGGAGGAAACCCACGTGGACACAGTGAGAACATAGAAACTCCAAACCTAGATCCCCAGCGCTGGGAGGTGAACTTACTAACCACTAAGCCACCCTTGTAAACCAACAATAGTTAAACAATAAAAATATAAAATACAACAAAATAGAGAATTTTAAAAACACATGTTCTGTTTATATGTTTGTTAAATTGAGAAGTAAATGAATGCATCATTCATTATCTCCCACTTTATCCTCTATTAGGGTCGCGGTGGGGTTCCCCATGTCCATCCAGGGGAGAACGTCTCGGGCGCTGGGCAGATACACCCAGGACAGGGCACCAATCCAGCGCTGGGCACACACTCACTCACACAGACACACTCTATATGGGGCAATTTGGAGAATTCAATTGATTTGATCCATGTTTTTTTTTTGGACTGTGGGAGGAACCCGGAGGAAACCCACGCGGACACAGGGAGGGGCGAACGTGCTAACCACTAAGCCACCGTGCCAGTAAATTATTTGATTTGTTAAATAAATTGTTCAGCAGTGCTATTTACTTGCACCATATAAGTTTAAGCTACGTTCCAATCGGTCTTTTATTATGTTAACAGGAAACCGGAAATTGCAGCCAAGAAGTCTGGAAAACAAAGCTAAGGCAGCGCAAATAAAGGCAGAATATGTCATTCTTTGCGAATAAACCAGGACAATCGCGTATTTAAAGATTCTTGAATTCATTATTTAAAAGTAAGTGTTGTTGTCCGATGAAGTAGAATTGATCTCATATCTGAGGAGAGTCGCTGTAACTGAATTGGTAGCTGGTCGTGTGTTTCGTCGTGTTTGAACCAGAACTTCAGAGCACAAAGCGAAGTCTCTGTTGTGTTATTGGGGTGTAATCGTGTGGAGGCTTATTTGTGGTTTATTTGTGATTTGTGTGCTTTGCAGCTGGCTCCTCCGCTTCCCGTCAGCATGCCCGCGCTGCTGGAGAGACCGAAGCTGTCCAACGCGATGGCACGAGCGCTCCACAAACACATCATGAGGGAAAGAGAGAGAAAAAGACAAGGTACAGACTGCACCATCCGCCACAAACCGTCCAGCATTCATACATTATATTCCGCTTAATCCTCTACTGGGGGTGGGCTTTTTTTCCATGCCCTCCCAGGACAGGGCGCCAATCTATCGCTGGGCACACTCGCATACCAACACACACTACATGGGACTTAAACCATGATGATGATCAAAAACAGATATGTACATTTATTACATTGTATTATTTCACTATATCTATATATATATATATATAGTTTATGTAGTTTTAAAATTATGGTTTGTAGTCCATCTTTTTCTCAACATGCTTTACTTGTTCCAATTACAGTTTTCTGTACCCACTCACTGTATAATCCATTAGTCAAGTCTAATTAGTTCTCCACCATGTACATGTAAAATCGGAGACAGCAGCTCATTTTGTTGTTTAAATTAAATTTTAATTATCCGCTGATCCAACAGTGAGTGACATTTTCCCCACTAGGGGCCGGATTAATATTTACATATATGATTATGTTCAAAAGACCACAATGTTTTAACATTATGAACTACATAGTAAGCTGAAATATCATTGAAAAAAAGCTACACTGTACGCCATGAAGTATGATATATCTGTAATAGAGCATAATCAAAATCAGCACCACTTGATACTCTGATGACACAGCGATTTGAATAAATCTACAATCACTTTTTTTGCAGATAATTGATTAATTTGAAATACATTTAATTCCAAGTGCCATGGATTATTGCTTAAAACCTGAAGATAGCCATTACAACTAGGAAATAGGTTTTCCCATTCCATCCCCCATTCTTCACCATTGCTTACAGGAATCTGGTGACTTGTTTTTGTTTGGTAGATTGACAATACAATAGTGACAATGGAGTGATTTAAAAATTACATCTTCTACATCTGTCTGATTCACTTTTACAAGTACAACACCATAACACCATCCAAATAATTCCTGCTCTGTTGGCATCTTTTCGGAAGAGAGTACTTTGATCTTTAACTTGAACTTTATTAACCCCAGGGGAAATCGCAGTTTTAACAGGTGCTCCATTTGTTGTGTTAATATACTGTATACAGAAGTAGAGTAATGAAGTAACAATATTATTTAAGTAAAAATACAAAGTTATACAGAATAAAGTAAATGTAAAGTGGCAATGTAAATAAAAAAACTATTGGGGAATAACTTGGTGTGCAAAGATGACTGTTAGGGGTTGTCTTAGTGTATTGTTATGTATCTGAATGTCATCCCTAACCCAATCTGTAAATCCTCCTCTTTGGCCTTCCTCTGTGAGTGGGCTACATTTTCAGCAACTTTCTAGCAATATAAATCTAGCCCGTTTGCTCATTCCCAAGCCACCTCAATCATGCTCTCCCAACAATGCCTCCAAAATGTTCTTTTCATGACACCCCTCTAATAAACACATTGCTAATCTTTCTCAATACTTATCACTCTTGTGGAGAATTACAGAATCTCCATCTTTGCTACATCCAGTTTCCTTTCCTGCCCTATAGTCATCGCCATCATCTCTAAACCATACAACAATTTGGGTCTTACCAATGTCCTCTAAACTTTTTCCTTTCTCCCTGGCAGATACTCCACATTCACAAACATATCACACAAAAACTCCTGCCTAACCTCATCTGTCAGCCAGCCTAATATTTACACCCACAGTGACTAGGTTAAAGAAACAGATGAATTACAGTCTGTGGATATAGAACTACACTATGCATGTATGCATTAATTGCACTTGAAGCTAAAATGTTTTTAATTTCAATACTTAAATTTATTGTTTGCTTAACCTTTAATGTTTAAAATTTGCTCAAATGTACCACACATAAAACACTAGATAGTGATAGAAAATAGATAGTGGAGCAATATTTAGATTGCCGTTTACCAATAGATATTATAAATGTTGTAAACGTTTTCTGAGAGGGTTTAACAGAAACACAGATTTAGACACAGATTTTGGTCCATGTTAGGCTTCTGGTCAGTCTGAAAAATGAACTTTCTTGTTATTTATTCTTCAGCCATTCTTCTCAAAAGTTTTTATGTTCTGTTAGATTTTTTTCTTGCTTGTATACATCTTGTCTCTCACCACAGGTAAATAAAAACATCCAGCTTAACCTTGTGAAGTTGTACATTGTGAGGTAGTAAGCCCATTATCCTATTGTAGATTTATTCTCATTCAGCTTCAACATTTGTACTAGGTGATGTTGCACTCCGCTTTTAAGGAATATTTTTTGTTATTCTGCCTAAGATCTTTTTTTTTTTTTAAATTTTTTTTATTATTTTTATTATTATTTTATAAACCTATGATTATGATTTATAGTACTGTTTTCATCTAGTTGATAAAGTTTGAAATGTTGAACCAGAGTGGAAAATCTACAGAATATGGAATGGTTCCTTTTCACAACACGTCATACTCATTGCCCTTTTCTTTTTTCACTGTCATTTGCATTAGTTCAGTCTAGGGAGCCCAAACTACCACCCCTTTATGAGATTACTGCTAACATTAGTGACAGTTCACTGCTCAGTGCTGCAGGATCAATTCTTTTTTTATCGTCTTCTTAAAGCTATAAATAAAAACAAACCCAAACTGCATTATGCAAAAGTAACCAAGAAATGAATCTAATCATGCTACAGTGTACAGACTACATGAAATTCCAATTATTTGGAAAATTTGCAAAATCTGATTGGACATTTTGTCTCTGCGTTCCAATTTTCCATAATAACAAAAAGGTAAACACCAACATATTTGTAACTTCAAAAATGTTTAGTGAAAGATTGGCAGGAGGTGCAAATATGTTCAGCCCCGATTGCATACAAATGCACACAGCCAAAGAAGGTTTTGCTTTAGACTCTTTTTTAGTAGATATAAAAGTATGTTATTAAAACAGTCAAAAATACAGTGTCATAAATATGCAAGGCCTGTAATTGCAGTGACATTTTTATCAACAATTAAGATTACTAAGATTTTACAATTTCAAAGATTAAAATGTGGGCAGCATGGTTCTCCCCTGGTTTGGCATGGGGAACCCCCACCGCCCGTGACCCTAGTAGAGGATTAAGCGGAAGATGAAGGATGGATGGAATATTAAAATGTATCGATTATTTTAGAAATAAGTATTTTATTTACAATTTGAATAGACATTTTATCTTTGTGTACCTTGACCTGTCTTTAGAGGAGGAAGAGGTGGATAAGATGATGGAACAGAAAATGAAAGAGGAAGAAGAGAGGAAAAGGACAAAAGAGTTAGAGGAAAGAATGTCCTTGGAGGAAACAAAGGAACAGGTAGGACATTTATTGTTGTAAATTTATGTTTGGATTGCCAACAATCTCATGTTTAAAGTCTGACCACCCTGTTGTTTTCTGTGGGATGCATTTCTGACGATAATAAAACTAATAAGATGTAGAATATGAGAATCAACCAAAGTGGAAAAAGGAAAATAAATAATAAATGGTTTAGAAAGTAGGGCGGCACGGTGGCTTAGTGGTTAGCAGGTTCGCCTCTCAGCACTAGGGATTCCCAGTTCAAATCCCAATCTGGGTGGAGTTTCCATGTTCTACCCGTGTCCGCGTGGGTTTCCTCCGGGTTCTCCAATTTCCTCCCACAGTCCAAAAACATGGATCAAGTCAATTGAGTTCTCCAAATTGCCCCATATAGAGTGTGTCTGTGTGAGTGAGTGTGTGCCCAGCGATGGATTGGCGTCCTGTCCTGGGTGTATCTGCCCAGCGCCCGAAAAGTTCTCCCCTGGATGGGCATGGGGAACCCCACCGTGACCCTAATAGAGGATAAAGCGGAAGATAATGGATGGATGGATAGTTTAGAAAGTTATATTTTAAACATAATGATAAGAGTTAAACATGCATCTCATGGTTTTAAAATCTAGACTTAAGATCTTTGTGTTGTCAGACACTTCAAATATGATTATATCCTGTCAGTAACAAAACCAGCATTTTATTTACTTTTAAGATAATGATTTCCTTATTGTATTGCATTTATTCAATTATGTAGTTATTTTTTTTAGTAAAACCTAATACAGGACTGATTTTAAATATTTGTTTTATTTCAAATTTTTAAATTTTGTCCTGAAAACATGGAACATACCCCCACACAAAAAAAAGCATAACACCAAAATATTTGGAACATTTGTTATAATTGTTTTTACAAAAATTTCTTTAGGTTTCTTATTGTGTTTTTAAAATTTTTATGGATACCATACCTTAAAGCTGACTTATCACTTTATTATAACAACTTTATTATTACACCTTATGCATTGTGTAGATATTCATTTTTATATTTAATGAAAAAAGTATGTACATATGATGAAAGTGATGATTAATTATAGTATTGCATAAAAAGCAGAATACATAAATTCAATGCATATTTCAGCTTTAATAAATTTTGTGATTATATAATTATACCTAGGCTGAAATTGCAACTGGAGTAAATTAATCATGCAAATGCTACTATGCAAATAACATAAGTGTTCATAAAGGTATGCAGTTTCTACATTTTATGCATAATAAACACTTGTCATTAACTGTAGGTTTGCTATAATATGATTACAGGTATATTATTTAAATGTTATAGTGTGCTAAGGTGACAATAAACTATAATCATGTTCTAGAAAAGCTTAATTTGTGACATGCTGAGCAACAACAGGTCATCCCATTTTTGTAAATTGCTAACAGATACTTACAACTGTTTTAATTAATATACAGTAGATTATGAATTTTTTTTTTTAATCCTGTTTGTTTCTGACTTCTTTTGCATGTCATTTGTTCTTTTAATTAGAATGATCTATTACTTTAATGTCAGTTTATGGATGTAAATTCATTGGTGTGCTTGTTTAGAAAAGCATGTATCTTCTGACATTCCATAATTTTGCAGGTTCAAAAGATGGGAGAAAAATTGCAGGGCTTACAGGAAGAGAAACATCAGCTTTTCCTGCAACTTAAAAAAGTCCTTCACGAAGAAGAAAAACGTAGGAGAAAGGAACAAAGGTAGACAAACATTTTAAAAATATGTTGGCATAACGTTTTATTTTTCCGCTATGTTTGCTAATGTTGTGCCAAGTTTGTAAACCAAAGTCATTTAAAACATTTTTGTTTACCCCCTCTTTATATACTTAACTCACAGTGATATTACAACCCTGACATCAGCCAGTTACCAACCCAGTATAACCCTGCATTCAGGGCAGCACTTGCTCAGCCTTCAAGGTAAAAATAAATTAAATAACTTAATGCAAAGCGCACACACACACACACACACACACACACACACACACACACACACACAGATGTAGAAAAGCAACTAAAATGACAAGGGGTGTTGCTGCAATTGACTGTGAACAAGATTGAAATAAATCAGCCCAAACAGACAACAGATGGAGAATAAAATGCAAGCCCAGAAATGAAAAAGGAACTCTCTCTACAATTTGGAAGACTTTTGTTTTAAAGTAGCTCAGTAACTGTATTTTTTCCACTCCTCTTCTGTTTCTCACAATACGTCCTAAAATCTAACACCAAAATTACTAGAATCACATCAGGAACCAATGTCAGTCTAAAATAACAAATGTTGAAAAATGTGAAATAGCATGTTTTTATTAAGAGTTGAAACCTAATGAAAAACAGAAATGTAAGGAGAATTTGTTATGAACCTTAACATACACACATATATGTGTGTGTACATATATATACACACACACACACACACACACACACACACACACACATTTTTGGCACCTCAAATATTTTAAACATGCATATAACATGTTAATGACCAATAAATTACCACTGTGATAAGTCCACATGAACAAATTACTTGTACTGTACAAAGGCATGATAAGTGTAACCTTTTCCAGTTTAATTTTGTGATTTTGCAGTTTTTGCATTGCTACACTTAAGCATATATATAATGCACACTGTAAATAACATTATGTACTTTATAACATTACAATTTGTTTATTTTCTGTCTCTTCTTAAAATAAGCCACAGAGCTGTATGAAAAATAAATATAGAAATGTTAACATGGCAAGAGGCTTTTTTTCTTCTTCTCTTTTCACACAGTGATGTTTAAGGTCCTGTAGCAACATGGCTCAGTTTCACCTGTGATTTGCAAACTGTTAAATAAGCTTGCAGAGATTCTGCACATTACAACATAATTTGTGTGCAAGTTCAGAGGAGTGCTTTCATTTACTCCTACCGCATGTGTGTTAGGGTGGATGGCTTAACGGCTTCGTGATTGTTTTATTGTTAAATGGCTAGTGCTCGGAGCACCAAGTGTATTCCCCCCGTTTAAAACAAACACATTTTTTTTTTAATGTTTATTAGTCTCTTGTGGTTCTGTCTGACTTGGTTGGATTTGGCATGCCCACATATTTTTTTACCAACATGTCATACACTAGAACATAGATACTGCCATATACCATGAAACCATCACATTCTTAAAAAATGCAGTGATTTAAAAACTTTTGGTCATATTACCCAGCTGTAACATGAAGAAATGGCTTTAGCAGACTTAAGTTTGATTTACACAGTTATAAAAATGGAAGAAGTACTCATCAACGGACCCCTAGTTTCTGAAGTATCATTTAGAGTGAGCAAGTATTCCTGCATATAAATTTTAAATTTGAATAAATAAAATATGCTGTTAACATTTAAGCCTTAAAGACAAACGGCAAAATGTTTTCCAAGACATTACCCTGCTTTCTGTTTTATCAGGTTTTAATCTTATTACTGATATTCTTAATTAAAACAATGTTATTTATCAAGGCTTATTATGTCTTTTTTTTTAGGCAGTCCAGTGAGTAGCAGTAGGACTGGAGGTCTGCTGGAGCGAGGAAAACAGTTATTTCAAACACCTGGAATCCCGGTGAGTCAGAGCTGTTTATTTTTTCTCACAATTTTGCTAGAACTGATTACATATACTGTTAAAACGGTTTCACTTGGTCTCTGATGATTAACTGCATTGTTTAGGGCCGTCACTTTCCCAGTCAGTCAACCTTCACGCCAGGCTCTTCTGAGCATGCTCAGTTCTCCAGCAGTCCTACAGTACATGAAGTGTTTGCAGTCTCACAAGCTCACCCCTCTACGTATGGTCCAACAACATCTGTACCCATCAGCTTTTCAGCATCCCCGATCAGAGGTATTTCTATAGTAATATTTGACAAGGAAGGATTTTATGTTGGATGTCTAAAAATACATAGTAAAGATTAATATTTATTGCTGTTTATTTATCTTTTTTTAGCCTTAAAAAGTACAACATGTTTTATCATGCTCTTAACTGCTTCTACTGTACATAATCAATAAAGCAGTGCAGTGCAAGAATGTGCACAGCAATGTAATGGCGCTTATGTTTACTTCTACACAGCAGGAGTGGCTGCAAATGCAACCAGCAACACATACATGGAACCAACATTTATTAATCTGTACTTCTGGCTTACCAGTGACCAGTACATAGTAAAGCATAATACTGCTTAATTCACACATGCAGGTTTTTGCATATTATGATATGCAAAATGATATATCAATGGTTTGCCGATAACTGTATGACAGTCAAAGATAATCGAAAGAAATCTGAAAGACGATTCAACAGACACTTGACTGTGGAAAGTTTGACAAACTAAATATCATACACATCACTTAGCAATGTGTGGAATATGATGCCCAAAATGACAAACAAGACCAATATCCCCATTCACAACATCTAAAACATGAAGAAAAAAACTTCACTTTTGAACTAGAGATCACCAACAAGCTTGCTAGAGACCTTGGAAAGAACTTCATCCACAGAAACTTCACCTAACTTTCCACAACATGGGAATGCCAGGAATAAATGGGATTGCAGATCTCAAAATACATAATCTATTAACCAACCTTTTACAATAGAAAAACATTTCACATTACTAAAAAAATCATTACCAATTCATAAAACACCTTCCACTTAAACCTCCTCCTAAAAATATCCCACTTGATCTGGTGCACAGAGACTTTCCCATTATGCTCTCAAGAAGCAACAATTATCCCTATTCCAAAAACAGGCAAAGATCATAATAACCCCTGCAACTATCATCCAATAGCTCAGAATAGCTACCTATGCAAAACCATAGAGAGAATGAATAATAACTACCTGGTTTGGGTAGTTATCACGCTAGCATTGTAAATGTTGTTAAACATAATATCATAAACGGTCTATATGTGGATTTCTGTATGTGTTATAGAGGAAAATATAAATAACAAAATCCATGAACAGTCATTCAAAAATGGATTTAAACTCTCTCAAACCAAAATGGGTTGTATTAACTTCTGCCTGCTTAGATCACTACACCAAGACCTAGAGATGTACCTAAATAAAGAAAAGAAAGAAAAAAAAAAAGCAAATACTTAAGTATCCACTTGGACAATAAACTAATGTTCATCTCCCATTTTAAAAAAAACAAATGCCTGACAGCATTAAATGCTTTTAATGTATTAGCAAGAACTATTTGGGGAGCCAAGCACTTATCTGACTGATTCATATTGTATTATGAAGTGTAATATATGTAGCAGCTAGAAATTCATCCATGAGTATTGTGGAATTATGGGCAATAAACAAGCTGATATGGCTGCTAAGAAAACTTTACATTTAAAAATCAAATAAAAACCTAATCCAACCTCAGATCTACAACCAACCCTAAAGTTATATACAAGAAATAAATGACAGGAAATATGGTGCGAACAGGATAATAAGATAAACGGAATTAACAGTTTGTTACCTCATTTCACGTGGTATCCGTGTGTCTCTAGTATGGTAGTAATAATAGGCTGAAAGGCAACAAATCATCCTGATCATGTCACAGTATATCACAGCCCAACCACATATTCACTCATGGGATTAATGTTACAGTTCATCCAACATGTTTTAAAATGTGAGAGGTGCCACCCAATCCACACAGAGAGAACCTACAAACTTATTCCACATAAATATACCAAAATATTGTTCAACCTAACTGGGACTCGAATCCAGGATCTTATTTATGTAAAAAGAGAAAGTGAACCACTGTGCCACAATTATTTTTGTTAGCTACATGTACCTCTCACAGTCACCATTGCATTATTTAACAGCAGAATCTGTTTTGAGCCTTGGAAAACTGTGACCTTTATGGTTATTACACTTGAAACAATATATGCTGTAAAAGAAGGTTTAATAAGGTTAGGAAGAGGCTTTTGAAGCATTATTTTGACCATAACATTGTATTTTGCTTCTCTAACAGGCACTGTCTTTTTGAGCTCCACTATATGGTCCTGTTTATTTTTAAGATATATATTTTGTTTTCTTTTATCTAGGGGCTTCAGCTTTCCAGACTATGCCATATCTGCCCCATCAGCCACAAGGATTTGCTTTGCACAGCCATTTTCCCTCCCAGCCAGGTGGGTACACACACACACACACACACACACAAACTGCATTTGTTATAGACTAGCCACTGGCATTTAAAATCTGTTCCCTAATATTGATGTGTTTTGCACTTGTTGCTGCTAATTCTGACAGGATACATTCCCAGTGCCAGCATCCCTCTTCAGAAGCAGCTGGAACATGCCAACCAGCAGTCTGGCTTTACTGACTCGGTAAAGAAAAAGTTGCCTACTAGAATCTACTTTTCTGTGACTGACAGGGTTTATTTACTGTAATCTTGCATGCAGTTGTGGAATGTAATCATATTTTAAATTGTATGATATATTAAAACTTTAATATTTTTCAATCATTTACTGTGCTTCACCACTTGGCACAGTCAAATTCCTGTTATGCTTTGTAGCTGCATAATAAAGGAGAACTATATGTAAGAAAAGTTTGTTCAAGAGATAAAGGGAGGAGTGAAGCCATTCTTAAAAACACTGCATGTGTGCATGTGGAAGTAGTTGCTTTGATATATATATATATATATATATATATATATATATATATATATATATATATATATATATATATATATATATATATTTCATTCATTCATTCATTCATTATCTCCCGCTTTATCCTCTATTAGGGTCGCGGTGCCCATCCAAGGGAGATAGACCCAGGACAGGGCGCCAATCCATCGCTGTGCACACACTCACTCACACAAATACACTCTATATGGGGCAATTTTGAGAATTCAATTCACTTGATCCATGTTTTTGGACTGTGGGAGGAAACCGGAGAACCCGGAGGAAACCCACGCAGACACGGGGAGAACATGGAAACTCCACCCAGATGGGGATTCGAACCGGGAATCCCTAGTGCTGAGAGGTGAAAGTACTAACCACTAAGCCACAGCGCCCCCTATATATATATATATATATATATATATATATATATATATATATATATATATATATATATATATATATATATATATATGCAAATATACAGTAATAAATAGCTAAGTGATGATGTACTACAATTCATGTCGTGTCCTGCTTTGCCTCAAGTACTAGCATTTCTGTTATGTGGATATTTGTGTTATAAACCATAATTGTATTATAAATTTTATGTTTTTAGACTTCTTTTTCTGACGGAGGTATTTCTTGACATGGATTTATTAAACTTGCATTTAATTATTCTTATTTATCAGCATCTATTTTTATTCAAGATGTATCCAAATCTGTGTGTCTGTGTAGGGTGCGCTGAGACCCATGCAGGCGCTACATGTTAGTGCAGCAGGACTACTGACTTCACCTTCATTGGCTGTTCAAATTCCCACAGCAAAAGTAAGTCCAACAAGTGTTTTTTAGCCTTTTTATTATCCTTAGTAGAGCAGTAGTTTTAAAAACAAATTGTGAATAACTACTCCTTTTTTAAAAAATTTAAAGAAAATTCACATTGTATTATTTATTTTAGAATACATTTATATATATATATATATATATATATATATATATATATATATATATATATATATATATATATATATATTACCCATTAGACGGCACCCTTAAAGTCAACTTGTTAAATCATCGGTGCATCGGTTTCATCCTCGTCCAGGTGTCACATGTCACCTGTCCTACACCTTGCTAAAATCGTTTTATATATATAATGCATATTAGTCAGGGAACACATTGACTGGCTGACAGAGTAATGGCATAAATTTGTGTGTATTAATGAAAGCAAAGTATTTGGTCTGTTGGCAGATGAGAATTGAGTACTAAGTTCAAACCATGGTACACTGTAAAGATATATATATATATATATATATATATATATATATATGTATGTGTGTGTGTGTGTGTGGATAAAAGTGGATAAAAGGAAGAGTACCAAATAAAGTGCTTAATGATTGTATATAACCTCAGTATTTTAATATGATGCTTTTTTTTTATTAACCAGGCCCCCTTTCAGAGCTCACCTCAGCCTGCTCCTCGACATGGCTTTCTCTCTCATTCACAAGCTGGACAGAGATTTTATCACCACCCCAAGTAACAAGTAACTTGCTCTGCCAAAAGAAGCTAAAAAAAATGTAAACTTAAAATGCAGTTAATTTTTATGTAAAGTGTTTACCACTTTTTTGTTTATTTAGTAATACATATTGGCTACATTCAAACTACCATACTGATGAGACTCTTATTCGAGTTCCTGCCTTTATTTCATATGTGGTCATAAATCCAAAACTATCCTATTTGTGACTGTGACCATTGATTTCTATTTAATGGACTTACTCGCATTTCAGTGGATACGTGAGCTGACTCATTTTGTTTTGGAGTGATGCAGAATAGTGATGCCTTGTGCAGAAACATATCAGAGCAAACGTGTACAGTTCTTGAGTTCTTGAGGGTGTTAACACCGAAAACCGATACGGGTGATGTGGGTAAATGAATGTGAACTATTAAGAAAGGCATATCCGAGCAGAAAACTGAAATTTAACAATGATGCAAGTAATGTAAATGTAGCCCAATTTGTGCTTGGAATGTGATTTTCAGCCCTGTGTTTAGCCATGTGTCAGTGACTTTTATTGTTTGTTGTTTTTTTAACTATAAATAAAACCTTCAGATAGACACTGGTTCCTGCATGTATATCCGTTATTGTTGCTCCAAAATAGATGCAATTCTTAAATGCAAGTACACATTCTAATCATTGCAGTTGTAGAGGACTGTTACAGTCATAACTATACACAAGTATCCACATTGACACCCTTTCAAAAACATTATATCCCTTTGATATTTTATTGTTCAAACAACATCTAATAAAATAACATTTTCTAATGTGTGTGCGTGCGCACCAGTCTTTAGCTTCTTTAGAAAGTTTGAGTTATTACTACATAATAAAAAGCACTTCAATTGTCAGCCATAACTTCCCGATTTAATGGCCTATAAATATGAGGTGACAAGCCAATTCTGTCATTTATTCATTGATAGAAGACCAAAAAAATAAAGCAATGATGTGCAAAAAAGAAATTTTATAAAAAGGAAAAAATATTTCTTACCACGATCAGAGCAACAATGTAATGAAGCAGTCGCAAGCAAAGGACTTGGGACCAGCAATGCTCTTGGGTATTATTATTATTAGAAAACTGATAGTTCCAATTCTTATTTCTAATTGGCTGAGCCCATTTATCCAACCATGACATTACCAATTATGCATACCTCTGATCACTTCCATTCTTATCTACATTATCTCATGTGTGATCTACAATACATTATTTTCATTTTATACATAAGATAACTTGCAAGCCTGCTATTCAGAAATCAGCATTCACTTTTAGGACTGGATTATGTCCCAACAGACCAGTTTATTAATTATTTTGCTTTTAATAAATGCATTTATGAATCTAACATTTTTTTATTATAGTATGTTTGTAACCATTTAAAAAAACAATAATGAATTTGAGTTTGTGTATTATTGTGAATAAATCACAACCTTCCAACATCATGCACACCCTTTCATGCCTTATTGCCTGAATGAACATCATAGGAATGAGCACCCTACAGCGATATTGTAAAATGTATGTTTATTAAGGAGTGCCATGAATTACTACTTTAATTATTGTACTAATAAACTTTTTCTTGTTCCGTAAAAAACATCCAGCTTAGTGGTTAGGACGTTGGTCTATAAATCTGAAGGTTAAGGGTTCTAACAATAGTTAGACAAAAGTGGCAAATGTGGGCCCCTGAGCAAGACCCTTAACCTTCATTGCTCAAAAAGAATCGGGTGCTGATCCTCTGACTCCAGTTAGGAAGTCGCATTGGACTAATGTGTCTGGCAATTAACAATGTTATCTAAAACAAAGACAATTGCTAAATAAAGTTTTATTAAAATAAAACAGTAAATATCTTTCAATATCTGTTTCAAAATGAATGGCATTCTTAGGTAAAATTTGTCAAATTAAAGCCAATTTTACACCAGATTAAAAAATCATGACTCAAACAATTAATATGAGATTACATTATTAAAAATGGCTTTTCAAGTTGACCTTTGACAAAGTTGTCAATTTAAGTCAATTAAACCTGTTTAAAGTTATGATATTGGCCTCTTACTGACTATAAAAAAGCAGCTTTCATTTTCATTTAAAAGTGTGTTAAATAAAGGCGACAATACTCTATGGAGTACTTTGTAGAAAGTAATTGTGTCTTGGCCTCCAGCAGTAGTGTAGCTTCATATTATCAGTTCATGTACATTACAAGACATACATTTATGTTTGACTTGAGGCTTTAAATGTGCCGATTCAGGCTTCTTATTGGTCAATATGCCGCTAAAGAATTTGCAGGAAGCAACAAGTGATACATTCCTAAAAATTTCACCATAGTGTAACTTATACATGGATCAAGACTCTGTAATACCTTTCTAAGACTACAAATACTTTTCAAGTTGAGTTTGAAACGGCTTTTTATTAAATTCAAATGTGTAACTTGTCTTCATCAACTAATTTTGTACAATGACGTCATAAATGCCCATCAGACAGTGGAACAAAAGGCAACATGTATGAACTCTTTTAATATTAGGGTAGGGGAGTTCTCTTGGTTTAATACAAGCTGTTCATCACAGTCAGGAAACATAAAAAGTTTTGATCATGTAATACAAAAGCAAAATGAAATTGTTTTATCACCAAGGTTAAACCACCTGTATAGAGGGTTCGGCCCAGTAGGATAGGTTCATAAATAAAGTCCTTCAATGTCACATCTAGCAAGAAGTCTTATTGAATGGTGGGACATGTAAGACAATGTTGCATTATTATAAAATGGACATCTGATCATACCAATGCCAAATTCTTGTTTAACACAGTCTGTTTTCCTAAGGATATTTGTCAAAGCGTTCCAGTTTCACAAAATGCTTCTGAAGACTTGGTGAAAATAAACTAACTGACTTCAATTCTAAGTGAGGCTAAAACAAACACCTTCACTTCTTACTGTTTATATATCTGCTTACACCAGGTCACGATGGCTTCCCTTGGGCTCATATTTTGACTGCGCGATATTAAGAACTGGCTGAACTAAAAAGTCTAGACCATGTCTTATTATGACCTTCAGCGTTAGAACGGAGGGGGGAATGGCTAGACTATGCTGTAAAATTAGCCACACAACATTGCACATTTATGTACCATCCCAGTGTAAAGTGGTAGAATACTAAAAAAAAAAGAAACCAAAAATGGCAAGTAATCAAGAACATGAGAGCAGCTACACTCTTGGTAGTAAAATACACATGTGCCTATACAAGGGCAAGGAATCTCTGCTCAGTACACTTCTCATTACAGGAGAGCCATAAGCCCATGTGTCATTCTGTATTTCTTTTCTAATATATACATTCAAAATAGTGTTGAGTAATGTATATTTAATGTATTTACAGAGATATTTGTCTTTGTGACAACGTTCCATGGTTTATTTTTTTTCTAATTGCCCAACCCAATGAGGCTATTAAAGTACATAAAGAGGGGCAGAGAACAAATGAACAAATAAAAAGAAAAAAAAAATAGGGAAATAGCATTGCTGAGCCGTATTTCTCTCCTTCAGGCAGGGTGCAGTGCATCTTGCAAATACCTGAGAGAAGTGACAGAAGAAAGGAACAGGAGAAAAAAACAGGCAGGAATAATTTAATATGAGCAAAAAGGTAAAACGCAACTGAAAAAGAGATTAAAACAAAAGGTTGGGTATTTGATTAGATTAGGGAAAGAAAAATATGGGATGTGAGTAAAATACAAATAACTTGATCTTAGAAGCCAGGCACTTAATTGTATGCATAATACCCATCAAATATACCATATAATTGTGACATATGTGATGCAATATACTACCCTTAAAAAATAACATTTTAAACCATTCACCTGTATCACAAATCACCCAGGACAGGGCCAATGTATCGCTGGGCACACACAATTTACTTTGAATCCATGTTTTTGGACTATGAGAGGAAGCTGGAGAGCCCGGAGGAAACCCATGCAGACACAGGGAGAACATGTAAACTGTATATACATCATAACTATATGACTTTGAGGTAGCCAGTTATATTGTTACCCTGATTTGAAAGATCATATTTAACCCATCTTAAGTACAACTGGTTAAAAAATAAGATGGCTCAAAATTCAGGACTCGAATAAGCTGGCTGGCATCTGCCAAGAACATAAAAATCTGCTGGTTTTAAGTGTTAAACATTAGCACCAAAAAAAAATGCCCAAGTAAGCAGTCCCCTAAAAATAAATAAATGCTTTTAGACAAAACAAATTCACTAAGCATTCAAATCAAACACAAAGTGAATAACTTGTACAACTTGAATAAATGTTAAAATGACCAGCAGAACGTGAACAGGCAGGACAAACGTGAGTAAGCTGAAATTGATGTTAAAAAAAATTTGTGTTTTCTAAATTTCAGCAGTGACTTTAATTCAATTAAAGAATAATTTGCAGCAGTGACGATCTAAGGATAAACTGCTTATGTATGGTTTTTATGTATGCTTATGAGCAGACATCTTTAATCAAGCAAGTGAAACAGGAGCAAAGTGCAGAAATGTGAATTTCCCTATTGTGGGACAAATAAAGGTTTATCTCATCTTATCTTATCTTAAAGAAATATCAGGTTAAGTGTGAACATGGCATATAAAACAACAATTTATCACGTGAAGAGGTCACCAACTTTCAGCAGAATCAATCACTCCAAAAAAAATCCAAACTTCATGTGGCCTTGAGATGCACAGAGAACTGCACAGAGAGCTTAATGGAATGGGTTTCACGCTTCTTCATTTGGAAATCTGATGGATGAGTCTGGGTTTGGCGGTTGCCAGAAGAATGGTACTTGTCTGACTGCAGTGTGCCAAGCGTAAAGCTTGGTGGAGGGGGTATTATGGTGTGGGGTTGTTTTTCAGGAGCTGGGCTTGGCCCCTTAGTTCCAGTGAAAGGAACTCTGAATGCTTCAGCATACCAAAATATTTAGGAAAATTCCATACTCCCAAATTTGTGGGAACGGTTTAGAGCTGACCACTGCTTGTTCCAACATGACTGTGCAGCAGTGCACAAAACAGGGTCCATGAAGTTTGGTGTGGATGAACTTGACTGGCCTGCACCTGTAAGCCAATAGAACATCTTTGGGATGAATTAGAGCATAGACTAAAAGACAGGACTTCTCATCCAACGTCCGTGCGTGACCTCACAAATACGCTTCTGGAAGAATGATCAAAAATTCCCATTCACACTCCTAAACCTCTGTACAGCCTTCACGAAACAGTTGAAGCTGTTCTAGCCGCAAAGGATGGACCAATGTCATATTGAACCCTATAGATTAGGGTTAGGATGTCACTTAAGCTCATATGCGAGTTAAGGCAGGTGAGCGAATACTTTTGGCAATATAGTGTAGAAAAGAGGTAATGCCACGGTACTGAATACAAATGATTGTACCATGATTCTTTATAGAGATCTGCAAGCCCTCATAAGCAGTGCATAAAAACACAATTGCGCTACTATGAAACATTACTGTGGGATTTTAGGGATTCTTAAGTTTGTAGTGTCTGAAAAATGCAACCATTAACTAATTAGGAAATGGGAAATAGGGATACACCGAATAGTTTGCCACTTTGTGTTCAGTTGAAAGAGTTCTTAACTTTATTTAGTACAAATACATTTTTTTTCACAGCTGGTCACACAGCAGTCAAAGTTTTACAGCTGTGCTAATAGTTTCACCGAAATAAGTTACTCCAGAGCAAATCATTGTGTTTAAAAAAAGCCTGCACTTTTCGCTTCTGTGCATTCTCTCAAAACACACGACCACTTTCTCATTAAGGAATCAAAATGCTTAATGTAATACTCTTTGTAAAGGCAGTAAACACATCAGCTGTGTGGACATACTAAAAGAGGTTTCATTTTTTCACCAATTTATTATGGGCTGTACATGTTATTCGAGGGACAAATAAAAATACTTGTTTTTATTAAATTATATAAAGGTTAATGATCATTGCACTGGAGTGTAAAAAAGAAACCATCACTTCAATCTAGTTAATCAGACCAACAACTGTAAGCATATAACTATAAGAAATGGTGACATATCAGTGACTACTTTGTCCCAACTTTTTCTTTTAAGTGTTGGCATCATGTTTAAAATTTGTTTTCTTTCATAAAAATTGTTACATGTCACTGAAAACACAAAAAAAAGACAATTTGACGGTCAATGTTTTCCCTGCATTTGACTTAATATCTTGTCTTGAATTTATTTTAAAGTTTTCACATCAAAATTCAACAGATCTAAATTGATCAGTCAAGGCTAAGTGACTTAAGGTTTGAGCTGTCAATCAGAAGATTTAGGATTTGAATTTGCTTTCCATCTTATTTCCATCCACATAGACCAAGACATAATAAATAATGTTATTAAATAAAAGATACAAAAACAGACAAAAAATAGTGAATAATAGTGAAAATAGTGAATTTCTTGAGTTCTAGTGAACTAAAAAAAAAAAAAAAAAAACAACCAACTCACAGGGACTAATCTTAGAAAGGGGTGTTTGGCGATCTGCCTTTCCCAGTGTGATATAAACATCTCATAAGTTTGTCTATACAAAATGCAAAACTGCATCCTTAAACATGGTTGTGTTTGCTGCAGTAAGAAGACTGTGCATCCTTAAGCAAACCTTATGTGATGTCCAAATGACTTCACAACCCTACTATTTGTCTGTCCTCATATTGGCTTACTCTGCATCATAATACAAAGCACTATAAAGTGGAAAATATAAAAAAATAAAAAGGTGGTAGCAGCAAATTGATACAGCATACATTTACACTCATGTATAATATTGATAGTATTATAAACATTTGCATCAATTTAGACTATTTTAAAAAACAAACATTTCAGACAAAAGTGCTGGATTTTGATTCTTGAACTCCTGGTATGGAGTATGTACAACTGAGCCCATGAGTTTTAGAAATATTGTTCTAAAGAGTAAGCATGCTTTAAGTAATCAGACAGTAATACATTGGGGTTCTGCTGCTTAGATCAGGCAGCTACATTTAGGAATTCACAAGTTTGAGCCTGCATATTTATTCAAATAAAAATTTGCACACAACCATTAATTTTAAATGATTACTTTCAGCATCATTCTCTTACGCATTTTTTTAACACTTAAGCTCAAGTAAGGGCGAAAGAGAACAAACACTATACAGGTAGTACAAAATACAGCATAAGGTGTAAAATGGAACTTTATGTACACTTTTGTTTTTATAGTTTAAGGTGTGTACAGAACACCACAAGAACAAAGATTCCAAGAGTAATATTATAGTGAAACCACCAGTGTGCAAACAGCAAATCTGTCTTAAATCTGTATTCATATTACATGAACAAAGCATGCACAGGAATTAGAAAACTGACACTGGAAAGTTTTTGTTTTTTGAACTAAACATGGTTTATTGAAGCCACCGCATAGATAATTAGTTGACTGAAAAAAAATAAAGCATATTTTAATTATTTTAATATAACGTAAACACATTGATTAGTGCTCTGCTGTTGGCACACTAGCAATGCACAGTTACTCTCAGCTAGCTGGTGAGCATGCACAAACACACACGCAAGTGAGAGCTACATGTACCTGCTGTGTTTTATTTAGCCATTGCTTTAATGGCCACTGCAGCCTCCTCACTCATTGCAGACAGAACAGTGATCTGCAATACATGAAATACAAGTTAGCAACTTTCTCATAAGGTTTGGCATGGCAACAATTGGCTGCAAGTAGACAAGTCATTTACCAAAATCTCCTCTCCAGCATCATACTTGCTCTCAATTTCTTTGCCCAGGTCTCCTTCAGGCATTTTTAAATCCTCTCTGACATCACCACTGTCCTGAAGCAGAGAGAGGTACCCATCTTGGATTCCAATCAACTGTGGATAGTGGTAAGAGAAATGTCAGGAAGGTTCTATATTAACCTAACAAATTAGAACAATTATAAACTTTAATTTGTTCATATATAGAAAAACATGTGTAATACAGTACTCCATTGTGTGAATGTATATTTAAATTTTAAGCCTTTTCTTACCTGGTAGTCCATTCTCTTGATGTTTGGAACATCCATGTTGTGAGTGGAGGGACAGATATCCTCATACTTTTTGCCAGTGAAGATGTCAATTCCAACCATGTGAACCTGTAGCACCACAAAAGGGTTATTTCAGCAAATTTTAGTTTAGTTTCACTCTAAAACTCAGTTATTACACTGTTCATATTTTTGCTAAGATGGGTGTTACCCAAATGACTAAGGAACTTAAGGAAATTTGCCATTTTACATAAAATAAAAAACATGCAATTAAAACAGCTCAATTAATATAATGCTTTCTGCTTTTATCACACTCTTAAAATATAGTCTCTCTGCACCAGTGGACACATGACTTACCTTGGCGTGTCCATGTTTGCCAGTTTTGGAAGTGGACATCTCAACAATTTTGCATGGTCGGCCCTTCAGCACCACAAAGCCGTTTTTCCGTAGGGCAGAGCATTGCATGGGGTAGGTGGCGGAAGCCCCAGCATCGCCTGATGTGAAGTCCAAATCTGCATCTGCCATATTCGACCTGAACAGTAACAAGCACCGGGTAAATATGCAAATGTGACACACAAAAAAAGTCCAATTTAAGTAACTGGTATTTGTAAAAATGCTAATGCATTAGAAACTAATTTTAATCAGAGTTAAGATAAGGTATTCTGTAAATATTTATACATGGACCCAATATAAATGTATCAAAACTGTACGAAACATTTTAACAACCTAAATAATAAGCCTATTACAAGGCTTTTAGCACCTAGAAATTGATATAGTGAATAGAAGAAGTCTTCACTGGCTGACTGTGTGGTATATCAGCATTATTGATCATTTGATGATGTTCCTGGTGGAAAGCCACCATTTTTTGTACATTTAAATAACACCAGGATTCACGTTTAACTTTACAATAAATAAGCACATAAAATAAGTTCATGCTGCACCCGCAATAGGTAACTGTTGGGGGACTAATGACTAACGTGTAAACGATATTTCGATAGCATCGCCGAGTCCGAGGAGCGCACACGCTCACATGGCCAGGCCCAAACGTCAAGTCATGCTGCTGCCATGCAAGAAGCTTGTATCGGACAGCAGGGTGGTACAGCCATTGTTCAGCCATTTTTTAACATTTAGCCCGTTACCCAAGCAAATACGACACCTGAGGCTCTGTATGCGCACAAAGTCGGTGTTTAGTTGTCGTAAGTGCGGCGTGGCGGCAATCAGCCGGTGGCGACATGTTGAGGTTGCCGCGCATAGAAGGCCGAGCGAGCGCGCGTTGTTCGTTCCACTCAGCTAAACAAAGCACATCTGAATGAACAGAGTTACAAAAACCGTTCGCCCTTCATAAAGTGCAAAGTTCCATATACTGACTCGCTGCCACATTATGGCACTGACCCACACGCCGTGCCGACGTATTAAAAAGGCGAGGGTGAGAGCGTTAACTTTAGCCCGTTGGCGCCTAGCGCTAACACGCGGTTTGTTCCAATGGTGGCGACCGCCGCTAATCCGGGACGCTGCGTGGCCGTCGGCTGGATGAATTCCGACCGTTTGATCCATATACCCAGCTTTAAGTATGTTGCATAATCTGGTGTGTTTATTCCCAGGGTTTTTAGTTCCGACAGGTAAAAGTTGGGGCCTAGGAAAATTTTGTTGTCGTCATCTTCCCCTCCAAATTAGCGCAAAACGTGCGAACAGTGGGCCCAGCAAAGTTAGTAGCGCGTGTCGATAGCGAAATAAACCAATTTGTATTTTGATCCTAAAAACGAGTAACAACTGCAACAATGGGGTTTCTGTTTAAACAGAAATCTTTGGGCAGAAAACGTCGTCGTGCCTTGTCGTTCCAAATGATCACTTAAAATTCCTATACTTACCTAATATGCGGGCTTTTCCAAGTTTGATGCCTGGGGACAATCCAACAACTAATCTACTCCTGCAGGACAATTCGACTCTTGCCTACTCCCTCTCTGACACGGTTCTCTTGGCTGCTCGTGGTGCTGCCCCTGTTGTGCCTTAAATCAGCTATTTAGACGCTACCGTCATTACAGACGCTTCGTATTCGTCCCGCTCTTGCTTTTTTTAACTGCAGATTCGAGGCCACACGCTCCGATCAGCAACCGACATGAAAGTGTGGAGCACAACTCCCTCTCGTTGCCTTTTTTCGTTCACACTCTTTCGAGTCAAGCACACATAGCCATGAAACGAGCCTCAGCAGTTTCCTTTCTACCGCGCATGCGCGCTCGCCCTTTGCTCTTTAAATTTCACGGGGCGGGTGTGGAAAGCAAGCCGGTCGAGCGCATGGTGCTTCGTGGCCGGCTACAGGAAAGCGCGTGCTGAATAATGTAGTAAATTATATAAGACTTGCGTTCGTAGCAATGTTTTTTTTTCGCTTTTAGACTGGCCGAATTCATTTATGTTCGTTCATTCATAAAAGAGCTGAATCCCGTACAGCGTGTCATAATTACCGAGTTGCTCCCTATCCCCTATCCCCTCGTGTGTTTTGACATCACCTGGATTAGTTTGTAAGTGTTCATGTCTATTTTGGGCGTTTTGCAAAAGATTACGTCTGTCATACACCCCATAAACATTACTCATCGATTATTTTCGAAGTGTAAAAGTCCCCAAAAGTAGTGCACTGCGTAGGGAACAGGATGCACGATTTGGACGTATTTTAGGATTCGACAAAACCTGTGCCTTTGTCAAGTATGTGTACCGCGATAATGAAATAAATCATGCAAACACCAGCAATTTATTTGGGTAGAATTCTTATGTTTTACGAATTGAGTGTTAAAAAAAAAACGTGGACACGTTTGGATCGTCTGATATTTGAAATGCTATTACAAATACAAATAAAATACAGCTTTCAAATGTTTGGTCATGTTTAGGTATATTCATGATCAACCCTGTCCTTCCAAGCAGGGACGATGTTATACAGATAAATATAGCAGTGTGAAACTCGAGTCTGGTGAACTGAGGGCAATGAGGGATAGGCAATAAAACCCAACGAGACAGGCCTTTTCTCTCAACGTGCAACATCAGTAGGTTTGGATTAAAAAGAAATTGCTCAGGTTTAGGCCATGTTGAGCCTGCAATTTTTCAGTGATGGATACATGAGTTGCACCTAACAGGTGTCCTCTCTTACTAGACAGGTTTCAGGAATAATTGTGTAATTTGTGTCCATAGATTTCCCAATAAGATTCTCTAATTATAAGGACACTTTGGTATGATTCAGTAGTTCAGTAATAGCCAATATTTGTAAGGAATAATGCTAGGTCTAAGTTTATTAACTAAATACATCTACTGTACATCAATTGCAGAAAAAATATAGCGTGTTTTATATCTAAGATTTTGTCAAAATATTTACTTTTTTTCTTTCTCTCAAAACTTGGAGATATATTTAAAATTACATGAAGTTAGAATGGTGACTATAATCAAAAAGTAAAAACATGGAAAGTAAGATTACATGAAATCAGATTACATTTTGCGATGTGGGGTTTGCGATGAGTTGAAGTTTTCATGTTCTCCCCATGTCCGCATGGCTTTCCTCCAGGATTTCCGGTTTACTCCCACATTCCAAAAACATGGATTCAAGGTAAATTGAATGCTCTAAATTGTCCTATATAATGTTTGTGTGAGTGAGTGTGCCCAGTGATAGATTGACCCCCTGTCCTGGGTGTATCTGTCCAGCCCACAAAACATTCTCCCCCGGATGGTCAATGGGAATCACTCTGTGACCTTAGAAGAGGATTAAGAAGAGGATAATGAATTAACTTACTTACACATGCTACTTTATTTTTACTTCATTCTGTATTTTTAGTTTAATTTTATTTACTCTGCTTATTGTTCATTCTTAATCTACTTATGTATATACCACGACAAATGTGGCATCTAAAAACTGCAATTTCCTTCAGCTGATTAATAAGATTTTCTGATGATTCTAATGAAGTCCTTTTTTATTCTAACGTGCCTGCTTAGCTTGTCAGTTGTCAGTTCAACTAGGAAAAAACAGTAGACAGGTATGTTTTAGTTTTAAAGAAAACGTTTTAAAGAAAAACGAGAAATCATCCACACTGGACTGATTAAAGTTGCACAGAATAGGGAATAGGGAGTAGGGCGTCATATCGGACAAGATCAGGAGAGGTGGAAGCTGTAGATTGTTGATTGGTCGGTGACGAGCCAATAAGGGCGCGGCTCTGGCGCTCATTCCAGCCATGGACTTGGGATAAAGCGATTGAGGTGGCGGTTCTAGAAAACTTTTAGCGTGTAGGAGGGAGGGGGTGATTGAGCTTAAGATGACCGACGCTGAAGTGCAAGGCGTTCCTCTGTCAACTCCGGCCACCGAGCCAGCTCAGCCTGAGCGAAAAGTGATTGGTAGGGATTTTTATTCTTAATGAAGTCCAGCTTTCATGAACTGAAACGCCGTCGGAGTTACAGATGCACACCCACGTAGTTGGCGTTTTTATGTGATTAACGACGCGCCAAACAGTGTTACTACATTTTGTATCTTAACTAATAAACCCGCGCATGTTTGTTATTTCTAACTGGCGTGTACCTTTAAAGTGGAGTTATAGAAGCGTTCTCCACGTGCTACTCGCACTGCTGGTAATTGTCCGACGTCTAATGAGTCAATTTAATTGTGACCACCAGAAGTGAAGACACGTGTCTTGGTTGTTACCCATCTTAAACAACACTAGCTTTTATTATGCTTTTAAAATTAATAAGTATAGTTAGAAATATTGCGCGACTGAAACTTACTCTAAACGTGGACTATTCCGCAACGTACAAGTTTGACCAAATATAGTTTTTAAAGCAGTTTAGTAACCAAATATATATTCTTATCGTTTGAAGAAAGTATTCTTAGCGACATGGCCTTAATGCTCAGGCCTGCATGACTCCTGCAGTTTGTATTTACTGAAACGCCACGAGTGAAAAACGCACTTTTAAAAACGTTTTATAGATTATTCTGTTAACGTCCTCTACTTGTTTGTGATTTGGAGAAGCAACACTCATGCCTTTTACTTTAAGGGATTTTTTTTTTGTCATGGGAGTCTTTGGACAGTTCAAAGTGTGTAGTTAATAATTTACAAACGGCTACATTGTTTAATTATGTATTTTTTCTTTTTTTTATCAAACCGATTTTTTTTATTACTTACGGTTAAAACTGCTTTGAAAGCGTACATTTCTTAATTGTTTGAGATTTTGTCTATAGTATCACCATTTACCCTCTCTGCAGCCACGCTGGTGCAAGGAACTGTGAAATGGTTCAATGTACGCAACGGCTATGGGTTTATCAACAGGTGTGTGCTCAATTGTTTCTGCATCCCTTCTCCCTGCTGATAACTGCTTTATTGAATTTGAGTTATAGTTTTGTTGTACAAGAGTTTAAAATAAGAGAAATGTAAAGGAATTATGCCCAAAATCTATTTAACTGTTAACAGAAGTAAAGTAACAGTGTTTACAGTTAATATTGAAAACTATAATAGACAAAAATAAATAAATTAGTTATTAAAAAAAAAAAAAAAAAGTCTGAGTGTTCTGTGTATATAAATGACAGAGCTACCATATGCAAAGCTTCTAGAATAAATATATTGGGTGTAAAATTACCACTGAAACCACAAATGTACACCTCCACAAAATCCACATCCAAATGTACAAATTCACATACATAATCTAAAGGAGTAAAATGCCTGTAAACCCTTCCTGCTGGGAAAATCTTCAATAGCTGTACAGGCTTAAAAATCACTATTTGGTTGTAAATTTACCTGTTCAAAATTTTAGATATTGTTAATATTAACATTTTCCATTTGTACCTTTTATAGATGCTGCAATTAAATGTTTAGTTATAACCCAATCATTAAAATATTCTTTACATGAGGTTTTGAAAATTGGATGTGATGTAACAATTTCTGTACAGGTCACTGCATTTTTTTTATTTATTTATATTCTTTATTTTTTATTTATTATTATTATTTTTTTTAAACAAACCAAACTCGTTTAACAATCTATTTTATTGTCATTCCTTTATGGCTGCTGTGTTCAGATGTGGTGTCTAGTCATATAGAATTGAGTTGTGTAAAACTTTAAAAAAAAGTTTTAAAGACCGTTTTTGAAGACAACTATTAGATCTACAGTATTATCTGAATAGAACCAGGAAAAATTACATGATTTTTTTTCTGATCACACTTTTGTTGCTTGAGTATGTAATTAATATTACTGAATTAAGGTTATATTAAAAAATACTTGACTCTTGTATTTTCTAAACTTTTTTTTTTTTGTCCTCTTTTAGAAATGACACCAAGGAAGATGTATTTGTTCATCAGGTAAAACTGGCCATTTTGGCCATAAAGTTCCTGAAGCCAAAAAAAATCCAGAGTTATTAAGGTTGAGGCTAAGAAGTAGTTCAGTTTTAACACTATGTTTTTCTTTTGTTTGTGAATTATAATCTGACATGTTTTTTTGCTACCTTGTGCTATTTTAAGTGATTTCTGGTTTTAAGTTGTAAAATTAATTTTATGGGATGCAGAGGAATAACTCTTTCCCTTATATAGTTAACAGAATAAATAAATTGGACGTGTAAATTTGACATCTTCTGAAATTCAGATAACTTCAGCAAATTGTTTTTCATCATTCACAACAGACTGCCATCAAAAAGAACAATCCCAGAAAGTTTCTCAGAAGTGTCGGAGACGGGGAGATCGTGGAGTTTGATGTTGTGGAAGCAGCCAAGGTAAGGACCATTCATGGTGTTTGTAACATGGATCCATATCCAGTTGCATGTTCAGTAAGAAATGTGCTCTATTATTATTATTTAAAAATAAATTTATCATCCAGGGTTCTGAAGCTGCAAATGTGACTGGCCCGGGTGGTGTACCTGTCAAAGGCAGCCGCTATGCTCCCAACAAGCGCCGGTTTCGAAGACGTTTTGTCCCCCGCGATGGACGACCTGTACAGGGTGATGGAAAACCTGCTGATTCTGGCCCAGCTTCTGATGGAGAGGGGCAAAATGGAGCACCTGGGCAACGACGTCGCCGTCCACGGAGACAAACAGACACTCAGCAGTCTGAAGTAAATTGCTTGTTCTTTCCATTCAATGTTTATTTTTATTCATATTGAACCCTAGAAGATTCTTATGACTCGTTTAGAAACAATTGGTGTGGTGCCTGTCATTTTAGGGGGAGTCAGGTGAGCAGAAGTTTGAGACGGCAGATGGTGTCCAGCAGAGGCCGCCACCACGCAGGTTTAGACCTCGTTTCCGTAGGTAAACAGTTCAGTATCTGTTGCATGAGCTGTGCATCGAGACATCTTGTCTGGTTGCTTTCTGCTTTTCGTAATGTGTTGTGCACATATACTAGCTTAAAGGTCCTTACACACTGAATGCTATACCTACAAAACATAGCATATGATTTTGTGCAGAAGTCTGATATAAAATGATCTTTTTATTATTATTTTTCCTAGTGGTTGAAAGTGTTGGGGCAAAGTACAGTAAGGGTTCCCCCCCCCCCCCATTCTTTTCCTTTTTTTCCATTCTTTTCTTTCTTAATAAAATCCAAAAATGTTGTACATCAGAAATAAAATGTACCAAGGAAAATGCAAAAAAAACAGGACACATACAGCAGATGCAGAATAGGCCACACAAGAAAACCACACAAACACAGAATGCCCATAATATGACAGAAAGCAATGAAAGTACATATACCCAATACACTAAAAGAAATCCTGAATCAAGTTTACCCAGAAATTGTTTTAAAAACACATGAATGTGTTTTAATTTAAAATTTATTTTATTATTTTTTTTAATTATTTATTTTTAATTATTTATTAAAAATTTTTTAGAGACATTTTAACTTTTAATAAATTTTCTTTAAAGACAGCAAAATATTTCAACAGGGTGAAAAATTAATTTTAATAAATTGGCACAAAATTCATGATTCATCATTGTCAAATGTGTAATGTGTTGTCGTCACTCTCAAACATGTCATCTTTTGGGGAAATTGTATTAAGTTTTTGTGAGTTTCTATATTTTTTTTCTAAGATGAGATCAATTATCTGATTTCACCAGAAATATGTGCATGCTATTTAAAAAAAAAAAAAAAAAAAAAGTATTGCATCGATTTTCATCATTTTAAAGGGCCCCTTACATTTTAAATACCAGCTTATTTTATATATGTATAAAATTCAAAGTTAATAATAGCTTTTGAGTGATGGTTGGTTACTTTACTAGTTTAATTTCCTTTTAAGACCCAAATTTCAGAATCCAGTATATCGAACTTTGCTCCTTTCTGAATTCTCAGACCATTTCGTCCACGCCCACCTCCTGGAGTAGATCAGAAAGAAGGCGTGCTTGCAGAGGGCCAAAAGGAAGCTTCAAAGGACAGTCAAAACAATGGAGAACAGACCGATGGGCAAGCTCAGAAACAACGACGCCAGTTCAGCCGGCGCAGACAAAGAAATTCAGACTCCACAGCCTCTAAAGTAAACTATCTCATTGCTCCTACTCATGTTAAGTTATGCTGCAGTTTTGAAACTAGATGCTGAAACGGTGCATCTTGAGAATTGTATTTAATTTCTTAAAGTATCATGTTTTACAAGTATGTGTATAATGAACTGTCAACGTGTTGGTAGTATGAAAGGCATTGCTAATATTTTGCTGCAGTATTGTCCCATTTTTATTTGATGCAGGATTTTAGCTGCCAACGGTCCTGGGCCAGTTGCCAGTTTTGTTGTCATGTGGCAAATGTTTTCTACGTTTGTCTTTAGTCATTTAACTGACACTTTTATCCAAAGTGACTTATAAGTATCCCAACTTGTTTGGGATCAGAACACAGGGTTGGTCCTACAGCATCCCTAAAGCAATAATATGGGCCTTTCTCATACCTGGTAAATTTAGTGGACCTGGGATTGGAACCCAGCACCTTTAGATTGATTTTCCCCATACTCTAACTACTGAGCTACCATACACCAAGGTCATGCTGTTGTGATTGATGCTGTATGTTTAACATGTCTTGCTGATATTAGCAATGCCTTCCCTGCAAAAGACCTCAAGAGATTTTGTGAGTCATAAATGCATTGTTTTCATTTTCGTTTAACACATCATTCTAAGTAATTGTTTATAATGCTGTTTTATCATTCACAACTGTTTTAAAAGCTAATGTCATTTTGTTCATCTAGTAGTAAACGTTTGTTTGATTTTCATGAAAGTGATTAGGTCATTGTTCTCTGTTTAACACAAGGGTTTTCTAAAAAGAATTTCCAAACCATAATATTTAAAAATGTATTAGTAAAATATTTATGGTGATTTAATGAAGGCCCCGATGTACAAAATTATTTGCTTGCACAAAAATTGCTTTTATTACATTGTCTCACAGATATTTTTCTGAAACTTGACCAATCCAGTATTTTAACAGTTTCTGTTCATATAGTGTAATTATACAGTGAGCAGTGCAGGAGCTGCTTTTGTTCCATGCTATATTCAAAAACCGCTTGTGTAATATAAATCTAAAATGGTAGGGATTATTTATTTTTTGCAGGATGGTTTGGAGAAAGCAGAGCCTGCTTCCCCTTCTCAGACTTCAAGGATTGCTGATGTAAGAACCTCACCCAAAGCATCTCCTAAACAGCCACAGAAAACCTCCCCAAAACCAACTGAGGTAAGTTTCAAATATGAATATAGGATTTCCAAAATCATTATTTGCATTTTTTTTTTCTTTTGTACAACATTGTTTATGTAGACTAATGTATTATAACTAAGCTCTGCTGAGTTTATAATTTTATTCCCCATTTTGATTTAAATCCCTTAAATTATTTCCCTTTTTTTTTTCTCCTGCAGGCCTCTGAAATCAAGCCTGTGGAATGAAGAGTGATCTAGGAGAATCAGATGACCATGGCAAGAGGTGGGATCACTGAGCTAAATCGGTGCACTAATTCCAAAGGGGTGTAGAATTGCAACCTACAGGCTGCAGATGTACTGCACTTGAGGTTTTCAAAATGAATGACTTTTGACCAGGTGACTTGTTTATCGAATTCAGTTGCACTATTGAAATCTTTTTATTTAGCAAATTCTTTTCTGTGACTCCAAAGACTGGCAATTTTGTTTGAATGGTCCTCTTATTTAGTCCCCCCCAATAAGAATGACAAAGAAAGCTGAATTCGTGTGCCTAAATGATGCTGCCCCAAACTCACTCATTAAATATGCCTATGCCTTATAGCTCAATTTTTCAGTCCTAATCAAAGGTTTTTTTTTTAATTTTTTTTATATATATAACCATTCATTCTTTAATCTTAAGAGTATAAAACAGCTAAAAGGCAAAAACGAAATGCTTGCTGCATGTTACTGACTTTTATTTTATTTTTCTTCCATCAGGTTTGATGTACATTTTATAATTTCTGAAAGGGTCATGCAATGAGACCTTTTTTAAAAAAAATAATAATAATTTTAGTGACAGTTGCAGCAGGTAAGCAAGCTGTAATACTACAATTCAAAAACTTTCCCCAACATTTGCTACAATTTTGAAATTGTGGGTCAGGGAGGCAGTGACTTATCTAGCACCTGTTATCAGAAGTTTATAATTAATGTGTCTTTACTGTGAGAAGTGTACAAATTTTTTTAATAAGTGCAAACTGATGTAGTTAGAGGTATTAATCGAGCATTTGTGCTTGTTCTCTATACTTGGACCTTTTTCAGATTTTGTGGCATGTGTGCCATTCTAACTTTATTGCATTCTTGGTTCCTTCTGTCTCTAATCTGTCTCTGTCCTGCCTTGTCTACACTTACCTTCCCTATGCCCTTTCTTTTTATGTAGGTCCCTTGGTAGGTGAGCAGGGGGGTTGGATCTTTTTTTTTTTCGCCACACAACCCCTCCTTATCCCATACATCTTGCCTGAGATCTTTAGTCTGGAGCCTTCCTTTGTGAGAGGGAGGGAAGAGGGATGACTATTTTGGACTTGAATATCTTAAATATATTTTGAATCAAAAATGGCCTTGATCAAAGCCCAATAAAATTACCTTATCTTTCGTAAATTAAGTGACCTGGGCGTAAGCAGTTAAAATGCAAAACCAGTTTAGCCCTTTAAGTTTTTTGGGGAAAATCTGTTAACTATGAGGTGTAATTTGTATGTAGCACATACCTCCACTTACCCCTGATTAGATGGCGAGAGGAAATCCTAGAGGCCTAATCATAATAGATGCAAACTGGTTGTGTGTATATATTTTTGTCTTTGTTTTTTTTTTGTTTTTTTTTGAAAGGGATTATGTGCAATGTAATTAAACCTATTATAAAGAATTGCAAAATAAATATATTCTTTCTTTGTGTTGGTGTGTTGCTGGCTGTTATTTAATCACTGTTCAAGTATCCATTTATTTTTAATGCACATGTTGAAGGATTTAGATAAAGAGTCATGACTTCTTTGTGGATTAGTACAAAAAAGGGGCAGTTGTAAGCTTGTGATTAAGGGACTAACCTTGTGACCTGAAGGTCTCACCCTCCAACTACTATGGCTGAAGGGCCCATGGGAAAGGTAACCTCAATTGCTTCCCAGGTGCCATGTACAAGGCTGCACACCTCTGGGCACGTGTGTCACTTCACTGTGTGTGTGTTTCACTGCACAAATGGGTTAAATGTGGAGGACAAATTCCTGTGGCAAAAAGGGTCACGTACTTATTTTCAGATAACTCATTTCAGATAAGACCTTTTGAAATGAAAGGGTGTTGGCAATCGTGTTTCTGGCTTGAGACCCGAGCTTAAATTTATTTTAGAAGCAGATAAGTAATAACATGAATAATTGTGGACAGTAGATAATATAATTTAGAAAAACTAAATTGCAAGATAATGTAACTTCTGCAAGTCTAAGAACTGACAATCTCTTGAAGAGTTTTAAACTTTAATATACACAAGGAATATTGTTTGACTGAACTATAAATCTGTTTGAACATGGTTAAAGACACTTTAACCATGGAAATAAAAAACGTGGCTTTATTACTTGTTCTTTTATAAAAAAAAAAAAAAAAAACTTGGAATTTATAGTGAAATGTTAACTGTGGTCATGAAATCACAGTAGTATAGTATTTTTTTTTTTTTGCTGGTTAGCAAAGCAGTTTTTCACAACTGAAAAAGTGTTTTAAGGAACTGCTTTACCCTTTTTGCTGTGTGATGGGGCATTGTCCTGCATGCAAATTGCTGGTTAATTAATTGACAAATGCAAGTAAAAAAACATGTGTTAAAGGTTCAGATACACACATTTACTCTGTCATGTAGCTGTATGAGAGGTCCAACTCCTGCTGCCAAAAAACATAAAATATTTTACACTTGTACAAGCTGTACAATGCCTAATTTATGGTATAACAAGTGTCATATTTTCAGTGTTGTCCCATGAAAAGATATAATTAAATATGTACAAAAGTGTGAGGGTTTACACTATATGTAACGTCAAAAGTCTGTGTTTATGTTCCCTAGAGAAATCCATATCGTTGTTTGGCAACCAAAGCTTTTGTGTTCATTTCACACCTAGGCCTTCAGTAATGGTTTGTCTGTAAAGAGCCATTGCATTGCAGGTAGATAACTCCTTGTGGCAGGAGCGCAGCATGGCTGGGGGAGAACCGTCACATAATTCACTTTACAAGTAATATTAAATAATTTCCAGTACGGTTAATTACACATTAGTAGTCCATCCTGATGGTAAGTCACCTCCTAGTGACTTCCTCACATTATGGTATTCAAATTAACTTTAACCTCACACATTAGGATTGACAAAAGCAAGACTTCTATCAGATGACTGGCTTTTTTTTTGCAAACACCATTAAGTATATTTAGATGTTTTTTTAAATTAACAGTTTAGCATTTTGGGCGGCACGGTGGCTTAGTGGTTAGCACGTTTGCCTCTCAGCGCTAGGGATTCCCGGTTTGAATCCCCATCTGGGTGGAGTTTCCATGTTCTCCCTGTGTCTGTGAGGGTTTCCTCCGGGTTCTCCAGTTTCCTCCCACAGTCCAAAAACATGGATCAAGTCAATTGAGTTCTAAAAATTGCCTGAGTCTAGAATGTGCCTGTTTGAGTGAGTGTGTGCCCAGCGATGGATTTGCGCCCTGTCCTGGGTCTATCTGCCCAGTGCCCGAAACGTTCTCCCCTGGATGGGCATGGGGAACCCCCCTGCGACCCTAATATAGGATAAAGTGGAAGATAATGAATGAATGAATGAGACGCACTGTACGTTCATGTCCTGTACTGGCAATTGTACCCGGCCACTGAAGAAAAGTCCCTCATTGAGCCTTGGTCCTCACTAGGTTTCTTCCTTAAAAACTAACACCACTGGGCAATTTTCCCTTGCCACTGTCACTTCGTCTTGCTCGTTGGGAGTTCATACTCGTAAAAGTTTTCTGTAAATTTTGCTGTTACACTTATCCCTATTGTATTTATGTATTTAATGATAATGCATTTTAACTCACCCATAGGGAATTATTTTATTTTACATAAAAGACAAGTCTTGTTTCACAAATATAGTTATAAGATTTACATCTTGTCCATGCATGCAAAATAGAGCTCAAAGTACTTAGTTCTTACATATTTTCCTACAGACACAAAATTTTTTAAAAATGTGAAATTATGTTTAGCATAAACCAATCCACCAATATCCAAACAAAAAGTCTTAGCCAAATAAAGATAAATAATCCATAAGTAAATGTAAATATTAAAAGCAATTCCACTGTAGTTTCCATCAGATATTGGTATAATGTACATTATTTTACTTAGTTAGAACATAGAACATAGTACTGGCTAAATGGTTAAATTTCAAACTTTTACCATTTATTACTATGCTAAACACTAGTATTGATCCAGGAAACCAGGCACAAATATGTATATGTATACTCTCTCTAAAATGCATAAAGTATTGCTAAATGTGCAATTTAACAGTCAGTATTATTACATTATCCCATTTTGTTGATGAGCATAAATAATTAAAGGTCTAAATGTTCTTTGTGCAGATAAAGTGCATTAGTCTCCTGTCAAAGTCTATACACTGTCCAAAAAAAAACAAAAAACAACTTCATCTCAAGTTGTGGTCGACTCTTCTCACTTCTCTGGATTTACCAAACAGAATCATTTGGTAACTTCTCATGGCATTTATTTCAGTATGTAGACGTTTATCTCTACATGTCTTTATTAATTCCATCAGTTCTATTTTTACTTTGCTTTGGGCTGAACATTATTGTTCTGTTCCATCTTCTCCTAAGTACTCCAACTCTGTGCTTGGCTTTACTAATCCTCTACCCAAGTCCATGTCAATCATCCGGTCTTGATTGCGCTGAAATGTAGCAGAGATCTGATCAAATGTCTTTCCTCTGGTCTCTGGGACTCGAAAGAATGTGAACAGCAAAAACAGCAAAAGAAGTGTTGCAAAGATGAGGAAAACATATGGCCCACAGAGGTCCTACAGTAAAAACAGAATGTGGGTGGAGTTTGGTAATGTAAAGCTGTTAAACAGGTAATGAGATTTATATTTTAAAACTATTAATAGTCATTACAAACAGGCAAACTTATTATACTTATAACAAAGTATTATTATACTTACAGCAACATACTGGAACCCCATACCAATTATGAAATTTGCTGTCCAGTTGGAACATCCAGCCACAGCCATAGCAGCTGGTCTTGGTCCTTGAGAAAATAGCTCAGCTACAAAGAACCAAGGAATTGGTCCTGGTCCTACCTCAAAGAAGGCTACAAAGCCAAAGATGGAAAGCATGCTGAGGTAGCTCATCTGTGGTACAGTTTCCTAAAGAGGTTTCAATGATTAAAATGAAACATAAGGATTGAGAGATCAGCAGGATGTCTGAGTAAAATAATTAAGAAATTTAGCAAACAATCTCAGTATATTATGAAAAACACAATCATGAATACACTAAGAAAAAACACAAGTTACGAACCAATAATGTGAGTGCAATTGTCATAATAACTGCACAAACAGACATTCCAGCCAGTCCTAGCATATGTAGTGTCCGTCTCCCCATCCTTTCCACCAAGAAAAGCTGTGAAATAGATAGTGGGTTTTATACTTGAAAGTATAAATCTATTTATATACAGATACATTATGGATTTTTATAAATCGGTTTAAAGCAGTGAACATTTACATCATCCTACAGTGCTTAGACATACTCAGGCTCAAATACTGAAAAGCTACTTTGTGACAGTGTACTGTTGTAAAAAGCCCTATATAAATAAATTAACATTTCTCAGTGTATCTGACCAGTGCCTAAAACATTCTCATCTGAATGGGCACGGGGAACCCCCCTGCAACCCTACTGTAGGAATAATTGGTCAAGATTATGAGATGAGATGAGAAACTAGCCACATACAGTGTTTAGGTGTGACTTCTTCTATGAGCTCTGATCTTCAGTTCTTTCCATAGATTTTTAATTGGATACAATTTGGGTGATTGACTAAGCTATACAAGCAGTTTTATATTCTTTCTCTGAAACCACTTAATAGTATGTTTGAGGTAATTGTCTTGCTGAAGTGTTCATTCATTTCATCTTCAGCATCTTGGTAGATGCTAAAATCTGGCACATTCTTTTTAGGTATGTCTAGGTCAGTGGTGGGCAAACTATATGTAGCACTTTAGACTTTTAAAATCCGTCTCACTGAACTTGTCCAAACTTTGTTACAAAAATATTATATTATTATATTTTCCTTGTCTTTCTTTTCCCTGCTATACATGCGCTCCACTGGTGAGGTGTTTTACGTTCTACTTTATTTCTTTGCTATGCCTTTTGAGCTCTTTTTGTAAAAATGAGCAGAGCAAAGAAAATAAAATTGGACAGATAATGCCAAGTGTTTAATAAGAAGTGGACAGCAAAATATATTTTATGGAAAAATGTCTGTTGTGATGAGAAACTTGTAGTTTTCAAAGAATACAAAATCAGTAATCACTTTATAATGAAGTATCTGAACTTGCAATTTGACTAGTAACAGACAAGCACTCAACACCAGAATGGACATCTACTGCACAGAGGTTAACGGATAATTTACAGACTCAAACTGAAATTCAAAAGTTAAGTACCAAGGTACATTTTATGTTTCCAGTTGAATTATCAAAGCCATTGTAGAGACAGCAGATCTGTTATATGTGCAGAGCAAAGACAATAACTTTGTTATGCAGGACTACGAATGTCCAGAGAGGACATGGGTTCTATTTTTTTAATGTTGTTATCAGAAGATGACAAGTTTTGTTCATATCACTATTTATTTTTTAGCACCCAGAGAAGTGACTGTTGCCCGGCCCCTCTGTCAAATTTTATATCCTATTGTGGCTCTGGAGGCGAACAGTTTTCCAACCCCTGGTCTAGGTATATTTCACATTCATCCATCCTTCTATTAAAAGAATACCACATCCAAAGAAACAGCCCTGCTCTTAACTGATCGCACTTTTAATCTTGAAATGATGGTATGATGTTTTAGGGGTGATGTTTATCTCCAAACATGGTATGTGACTTGTTCAAATGTATTAAAGACAGAGCAATACACTTAATTTCTTAACAGAAAAAAAGTATATATGAGAGATATGGCACAGTGATAACTGGATTCTTGAACATACCTTGTTCTAATTACCATAAGTTTACCGATAATTCAATTTAACTGTATTGTTTAATAATTTTAAAATGTTGTAAACATTGCTTTCTTTTTATCACACTTACTGGCAATGGGCATGTAAATGATGACCTAAGAACAGCACGAACAGTTTGCCCTCTTATCTTGTTTGCTTTTAGATAAAATGTTAAAAAGCAATGACACATGAGTTTTCTAGCCATACCGAGACCACAGTAAATGCACAGTTCACAACTCCAGCCCCTATGGTAGCATAGACAGGGCTCTCCACTCCAGCCTTCTGGAATATGCTGGTAGAGTAGTAGAAGATCTGTAAATAAAAGTTTAAAAAGAAGCTATCATGATGAAAGATTTTCTTCAGTCACAAGAAATTATGCATTTTAAAATCACACAGTATGGTGTCACATGCTCTCTACTGGTCGCTGGTGGTATTGCCGGCACTACCCAACAGTACATCAGCGACCCCTTTGATCCCTGTTATTTGTCATTTGTAAATATTTGGTGCAGCTGTGTTTCGTCATTTGACCTACCCTTACATGTTTAAAAGTGCTTTCTTCCCTGTGTTTATTTTGTTTTGAGTTATGGTCATATCTTGTTGCATGCTATGGCTGTTTTTCATCCGGTGTCTTCTGCATTAAAGATTACTCTTGAACCATACAGCACTGATATGTGATTAGCTCCAGGCTTTTATAAACTCCATCTATTCATTAATTTCTACTTAATCCTCTATCGGTTTTTTAGGGAGATTCTCCACGCCCATCCAGGGGAGAATATTTCAGGGACAATGCGCCAAACTATCGCTGGGCACACGCACTCATTCACAGACAGACTATATAGGCATTTTGGAGCAATCAATATAACTTGAATATATGTCTTTAGACTGTGGGAGGAAACCGAAGAACCCAGAAGAAACCCACGAAGACACACAGAACATGGAAACTCCACGCAGATTGGGATTCAAACCTTTTTTAAATAACATTCCCTGTACATTTTAAGTACATAGTTCTACACATAAGTTACCATAGCTGCTAAAACCATATGCTTCTGGAAGAGATGAGTTTTGAGTTGCTTCTTGAAGATGCTGAATGTCTCATCAATACAGACAGAGTTAGGAAGAACAAGCCACTATTTAGCAGTGGGGAATGATATGGTGTGAGAATTGGCACCATGCTTAACTGTGATTAAAATTCATGACTATTATGATCACTTTGAGTGGCAAGAGGCAAAATATTTGGGCAATGATTGTGCATGTTTTCAAACTGTTTTTTTCTTTATTCATTATTTTTTTCATTAAAAAACAAGCAAATAAAGGGTAGTGATAGACTAAGCTACATATGAAGTATATTCAAATACTGTCACGAAATAATTTTTCCTTTATTTGTACAGTTGATGGGCGGCACGGTGGCTTAGTGGTTAGCATGTTCGCCTCTCAGCGATAGGGATTCCCGGTTTGAATCCCCATCTGGGTGGAGTTTCCATGTTCTCCCCATGTCCACGTGGGTTTCCTCCGGGTTCTCCGGTTTCCTCCCACAGTCCAAAAACATGGATCAAGTCAATTGAGTTCTCCAAATTCCCCCATATAGAGTGTGTACAGTATGTGTGTGTGTGTCTGTGTGAGTGAGTGAGTTCTCCCCTGAATGGGCATGGGGAACCCCCCCCACGACCCTAAGATAGGATAAAGAGGAAGATAATGGATGGATGGATGTACAGTTTATTGCTATTTTATTTTAAATTCCTTTAAGTAAATCCCTACATTAAATAACTAGAAAATCACTGTGTATTTCAGATTAATTCCAAATAACAATGTTACATCTAAATTCACTCCTTAAAAATACTACATGATGAAATTAGCATATTAAAGCACTGACTCAGTAATTATCTCACGCCACTTTGTTATTCTTATTACAAATTCCTGAATAGGTTTTGTATTGCCACTTGCCATTAAGTTGCACTCGTTCTCATTACTTACTGCATTGATGCCTGACAGCTGCTGAGAGAGCTGCAGGAGAATTGCTATGATGATGGGCTGCCTGTAGAGTGGTGAGCGGAAGAGTTCTGCAATGGACACTTTTTTTTCCATATCCATCCTTCTTTTTTCCTCCTTCATTTCTGCCAAATCTTCACTCACCTCTTGCCGCCCTGTCAGTCGCCTCAAGCCTGGATAGGGCATAATGAAATGCATAATATGAAAACCATTTCAGTTTTACATATTATAGTTCACACATTCATCATTCCTTGAATTCACCTTTTCTTTAAACTGCTTTGCATTTTGGATATGACACAACCATACAGAAACATCTGGGAGTAATTTATTTCTTTTGCAAAAGACATAAACAAGGTCTGTCTTATTATTTATAATACTGTACTATCGTTTGTTTTAGGGTTTTATTTTCTGGAAGTGTTTACTAATTGGAAAGGATGAGTTTGCAGCACAGACTAATTTCCTAACTAATAAGTACCATGATAACAATTATATAACACTACCTTCCAATATAACATTTATTTTATTTCAACTGTAATGGTTTTCCTCTGGGTTCTTCGGTTTCCTCCCACATTCCAAAAACATGGATTCAAGTTAAATGTAATGCACTAAATTGCCCCATATAGTGTGTGTTTGTGTGTGTGTGTGTTTGTGTGTGTGTGTTCTAAAAAATCATTACATAAATTACAACTTGTGCAGAATGCTGCAGCTAGAGTTTTAACTAAAACCAGAAAGTTTGATCATATAACTCCTGTGTTATCAAACTTGCACTGGCTACCAGTTAAGTATCGAGTACAAAATTTTATTAATAACATATAAAATTTTACATAACCAGGCTCCACAGTATCTGAGTGAGCTGATTCAGTTGTACCAGCCAACACGTGAGCTCCGATCTCAAGGTGCTGGCTTACTCTTAGCTCCTAGAATAAATAAAATTACTGCTGGTGGAAGAGCGTTCTCCCACAAGGCTCCTCAACTTTGGAATAGCCTTCCAGTTACTGTTCGTGATTCTGAATCACTATTAATCTTTAAAAATAAATTAAAAACACATTTATTTAATCTTGCGTTTAACTAATCCCCTGTAGATAAAGATGTAGATCTCAGACTTGGCTGTGTTGGGGGGTAATCTCTGATCAGTGTATGCTGGCATTTCACCTCTTCACCCACCTCATCATTAATGGGGGGGGTGTGGCGCTGGAATGATGCTGTTCCGGGGCGCCATCTCAACTATGTAGAGTCTGCAGTATCTGCCTCTTTTAGTTATGCTGCTCTAGTCAGTGATGCCGGAGTCACATGCTGCACTGTGTCAATTAATTACTTATTAATTAAATGCCGTGCTTTATTATTAGCTCTAACTCCCTTCCTTTGTCTGTTTCTTTTGAGGTGTCCCCCGGCTTCCTGGAGATCCATGGCTCTGCTTACGAATACTGTATGGATCCTGACAAGGCGGTCCTGCAGGACGCCCCCTAATGGACTCACATATAGTTTTCTAGTTGTTAGTTTTTCCATTTGTTTAATATCTGGACATGGCTGTTCTACACTGTTGTTGCTGCCCGGCCGCTCAAGGAGGATGAGTCCCCCACTGAGTCTTGGTCCTCCCAAGGTTTCTTCCTTAAATAACAACATAAAAGGGAGTTTTTTCTTGCCACTGTCGCTTCGGCTTGCTCTTTGGGGGTTTAAAGGCTTTTCATTCTGTAAAGTTGCTTTGTGACAATGTACTGTTGTAAAAAGCGCTATATAAATAAATTACTTGAACTTGAACTTGAACTTGTGTCTGTGTGTCTTTGTTTCTTTTTAACTGAAATTATCTAATTATACAAGACAAATGGTAATTAGATTATATAACTACAGACTACAGTATAGATTTTCACTTGTACCAGATAATTTGTACTTTTTTGAAGCATTGGTGCATGTAAAAGTGAATGCATGTTTCTTCTTTTAAAACTGCTACTTCTTACTGTTGTTTCTTGCTGACATTAATACTTAAGGAAACATCAGAAATAAATTATATTTGATTCTTCAGGTTTATATGATTCTGGCATTGTTTAGTAGAGGAGAATATGGATTTTATGTGCCATTACGCCATGTTTTTTGATAACACATTTTTAATTACAAATTGCAAATTACTGAATTCTAGAAACTTAACTGAAAAAATAAACTATATTGTTTTAGATTCACCTTGATTTATTCATAAGTTGCTAGTCCAGGAACTTACAATTCATGCACAATTTCACTTCCAAATAAATTTTATTCAATATATTATTGATTCTGTGTCAACTTACCACTTTTGGCATGGTGCTCTTGGCAGCGGATGATGTAAAGGAAGCGAGGACTTTCTGGACAAAATGGTAACAATGCCATCTGTAGGACTGTGGGGATCACTGTTATTCCCAGCAACACAGGCCATAATTCCTTACTGCCTAATAATGACTCAAGGCCTAAAATCTGCAATGTAAAAAATATATAAATAAAATAAATACATTACATTAAAATCTGTGAACAGTTTTACGTTTAAACAGATGAGGACAGAGTGTGAAATGTGTGTAAGTAGAAACATAAAGTTATTTTACCTGAGCAATAAGGATGCCAGTTACAATAGCCAACTGGTGAAGTGTGCCCAATGCTCCTCTCAGACTGGTGGGTGATATTTCACCAACATACATTGGAACCAGCCCTGATGCCAACCCTAATAACAGATACACTTGTAAGCATTGTTTTTTTATAGATAAGACCAATATTCTCTGTATGCAAAATACTTTAGTTCACTGTATTGATCACTGTACTGATCAAACTAATTGAATTTAGTTTAATGAAAATAAGTTATAATGAAATTAAATGAAGAACACTTGCATTGTACATTATACCTAAAGAGTTTAAATCTTTCATTAAAAAGACATTTAAATATAAATTTCCTTGTTGTTCAAAAAACAGTAATATTGCCTTATGTATGGGCCTTATTCAATTGTAATTAATTTATATTCTTGGTGGGATGGTGGCTTAATGGTTAGCATATTTGCCTCTCAGTGCTGGGGATCCAAGTTCTGGATAGTTTCCATCTTTTTCCCCTTGTCTGCATGGGTTTCCTCTGGGTTCTCCAGTTTCCTCCCACAGTCCAAAAGCTTTAAGGTAGATTGGATGCTCTTTTTTGCCCCATATAGCGTATGTGTTTGTGTGTGTGTGTGTGTGTGTCTGTAAGAGTGCCCAATGCCCAAAACATTCTCCCCCGAATGGGCATGGGGGGCCCCCTCTACCATAAAAATAGGATTACGCGGAAGATAATGAATGAATCAATTAATTCATATGCTTTACAAATTTATTAAAGAATTTTTATATATACATAAATTCTGTTTGCCACTTGTTCAGAAGCAATACTTACCGCAGTATGCACCAATTGTAAAACGTCCTAATATCATCATCTCAAAAGATTTGCTGATTTTGGACAATGCCATCAAGCCGCCACCAATAAATGCCAAAAGATTGTTAATGAGCATTGCTTTCCTCCTATAAAAATACACAGTATTTAATTTATAAATTTATAAATTTAATTTATAAGTGTAGTAAAACTGTAGTAATATAAATTTTCCGACCAGGCATAACATTATGATAACTGACATGTGAAGTAATAAATAGTTTCATTAAGGACACTTGGTTGTATTTGGCAGGAAGTGAATGTTATATCCTCAACAAGGGTTAGACGCAGGGAAAATAGAAAAGTGTATGGATTTAATGTCTGAGGGTCAAATTGTGATGACTACACAACTTGGTCAGAGCATTTGCAAAACTGTAGCTCTCATGTGGTGGTCCTGATCTGCAGTGGTCAGTATTTATCAAAAGTAGTTCAAGGAAGAAACAGTGGTAAACCAACAAAGTGGGGGACAAAGGCTGGTCCATGTTATCTGATCCAAAAGAAGAACTAATGTAGCTGTATTGGTTCTAATAGAAAACTGTACAAATACACAATTTGCAGTGCATAGCTACAGATCTTTCAAGATGCCCATGCTTTGCTCATGCTTCCATCAACAAAAGAACCAAAAATGGTCATGTGAGCAACAGAACTAGACAAGAGAGCAGTGGAAAATATTGGCCTGGTCAGATAAATCATGTTTTCTTATATATTACATGAATGGCCAGGTGTGTGCTTTGCTTACCTAGGAAGCACATGGATGAACTATGAGTAAAAGTAATACTGAGTGTAATACTTTGGGCAGGTGTTCATAATATAATGCTTGGTCAATTTTGTATTAAAAAAATTGTTGAACTGTGTACCAATGTAATAAAATTAATGCTGTTCATCATACTAGAGTATAAGCAAAATATTTATTAAGAAAACCACATGAATTTACATTGATTAGTAAGTGATCAGCTTAATTGTCACTCTGATTTTGCATATTCAAAGGTAATAAATGTATTTTGTATTATTGCTTTTATTGCTATTTTAGTTTTGAATAATTATTTCACCATACTGTACAAACAGTTGCACATGTGTTTATAAGTAGCCTTGCCAAAAAATCTGAATATATATTTACAGTTATTATTGACATTTACATAATTTTAAAAAGAACTAAAACTTATTTTTTTAAAAATAACTGAAACAATATTTAAAAAAATAATAATAAATAAATAAATAAATAAATATATATATATATATATATATATATATATATATATATATATATATATATATATATATATATATATAATCAATTTACAAAATGCAAAGTGAGCAAAAAAAGAACAATCTAAATCAAACCAATATTTGTTGTTACTACCCTTTGCTTTCAAACCAGCATCAATTGTTGTTTAGATAGATACATTTGCACAAAGTCAGGGATTGTGTAGGATTATATGATCATGATTATATGATGAAAAAGTGAGGTATATGATCAATCAATTATAACAAACAGGTGCTAATGATAATCAATTTCACAATTAGGTTAAAACACAGTCATTAAGTGACAGATACAGATGTGTAGGAGGCTGAACCTTAGACAATGTACTGTTGTAAAAAGCGCTATATAAATAAATAACTTAAACTTGAACTTGAACAGCGAACAGTGAAACATGGTGGAGGTTCCTTGCAAGTTTGGGTCTGCATTTCTGCAAATGGAGTTGGAGATTAATGGTATCCTCACTGCTGAGAAATACAGGCAGATACTTATCCATCATGCAATACCATCAGGGAGGCATATGATTGGCCCATTCTGCAGCAGGACAATGACCCTAAGCATACAGCTAATGTCATTAAGAAATATCATCAGCGTAAATATAAGTAGAAGTCCTGGCAGTGATGGTATGGCCCCCACAGAGCCCTGATCTCAACATCATCGAGTTTATCTGGAATTACATGAAGAGACAGAAAGATTTGAGAAAGTGTACATTTACAGAATATTTGTGGTTAGTTTTCCAAGATGTTTGGAACACTGCCAGCCGAGTTCCTTCAAAAACTGTGTGCAAGTGTGCCTAGAACAATTGATGCTGTTTTGAAAGCAAAGGGTGGTAACACCGAATATTGATTTGATTTACATTTCTCTTCTGTTCATTCACTGTATTTTGTTAATTGATGAAAATAAAAATATTAACACTTCCATTCTTAGTTTACAGCATTTTTCACACCTGCCTAAAACTTTTGCACAGCACTGTATACACAGTATATACAGTATGTATATATATATATATATATATATATATATATATATATATATATATATATATATATATATATATATATATATATATGGATATATAATATATATATATATATATATATATATATATATATATATATATATATATATAGAGAGAGAGAGAGAGAGAGAGAGAGAGAGAGAGAGAGAGAGAGAGAGAGAGAGAGAGAGAGAGAGAGAGAGAGAGGAGAGAGAGAGCAAGAAAGAGATAAAGGGAGAGAGAAAGAGAGAGAGAGTTGTCTACCTACCTGGGACTAATAAAATTGTCACAAAATATAGTTGTTTCCTTAGTTAATGCCCTCTTACCTGCCAAGCCATTCTGATATAATGCCCACGCAGAATGAAGAGAACATGCCACCTATTGAGAAGATGGCCACTGAGAGGGACCATAGGGAAGTACGTGTGGACTTAGGAATCGGTACTGAGTAGCGATGTATCCATGTTGAGTTATATTCTTCCTCAATTATCTTATGGAAGAGAAAACATTTAAAAAGAGGGTATATTAGATGAGAATTGGGCAAAAGTGAAAACAGTTATTAGAGCACCAGTTACAAATTATAAACTGTACATTATGTTTAATACACCAGACACATCATAGTCAAACCATTAAACAGTTTATTCCTATTATTTTTCTTATTTCATCTTTCCTGTTATTGTGTGTGTGTTGAGATTTCCTTTTATAAATTTGTTTGTCTTCCATATTTTTGCACTGTACTGTACAAATATATTTTGGCTTTATATATTACAGTTTTTCTCAGTCGATTTGGTTCATTTCTCAGATCAGAATTGAAATTCTCAAAATTGTTCATTCAATCTCCACATCTCCTTGTCACTTGTGCACATCATAATTGCATTTCTCATTGTGTTTCACATTTTGCAAATGATTTTGTACATTTTGCAAATGGTCATAGACAATTGTCTGTTCTTTTTTACATTATCTGTTGCTTATGTCATGTTTATCAAAATGTGTTGTACTGATTGTCTGTTGAATTGTCTTACGCTCCAAAACATTTAGGTCTTATGTCATCGCCTAGGTCATGATATGCAAAAGTGCTGAACATGTTGTCATATCTCTCAGGCATAATTTGTACATTTATTTTCCACTTTTTAAAAACTTTTATGTAAAATTTTGGTAATTTGTCCTAAATTGATTAAATTGTTCTCAGGTGAATCTTGGCTTTCTGTTAAGGGAATTTGTGAACATTTAGATCATCCAGTGGTCTCAAACATAGGTCGGAGGTGCATCTCATGAACCTGTAATTGTCAAACATATTTATGCAGACACAAAACATTGCAGTGTAAATGAAGCCTCACAATGGAAAGACAAGGCCGTGAACAGCCAAGAGGAGGGGTAAGACTGCGTGGTGGAAGGCTGAGGGGAGAAAACAGAATAAGGGTCCATGCAAATAGTTTGTCCCATATGAAATAAGGGCAACAATTATGGACCATGTTTTAAACCATGGTCTCACAATGGCTGAAGCTTGTCGCCGGGTGCAGCTGAATATTGGAAGAACAACGGTGTCTTCAATGGAGTTGGAGTTGATGATGATGGAGTTCCTCCCACCCTATTCCCCATTCCTGAACCCTATTGAGGAGTTCTTCTCAGTCTGGAGATGGAAGGTATACGATCACCAGCCACACGTCCAGATGAACCTGCTGACTGCTATGGATGCAGCTTGTGAGGATATCACAGCAGATGCCTGCAAAGGCTGGATTAGACACTCTAGAGGATTCTTTCCATGCTGCATTATAAGGGAAGATATCCAGTGTGATGTGGATGAAAACATGTGGCCCAACAGAGAGGAGTGTCAGGATAGAAAAGACACTACAGTAATTCCTTAAGTTGTTTTGAGTATTCAGAGTAAGTATCTAATTTTGTAGTTTTTCCTTTTTTCCATGTAGTGGAGGGAAACAGTGGTGTTGTTCCTGAACTTCAATTTGATTTTTTGTCAACAGATTGCAGTTCTGTTAGAAAATAATACAGTAAAGAATATTACTCTAAATTTGATTCCAGTCCAATTTCTTGCTGTCCATCTCCCACATACAGTCATGTGTAACTTTTGTGTTCTGTAAGTTTGTATTTGTGTGTGTAACCTGGATTGTTTCAATTGATATGCCACCGAATGTGCAGCGTTCTTGTAAACAAAAGCTTAGTTAGTTTCCATCAGAATATGCTTACAGTCTTCATTGTTGCACTGACAACATGACTAAGTAGTTTGACTGCCTTGTCATTAGCAATGGCACACAGACAAGATATTTTGATGGCACTGACAAATTGATTGACGTAAATATTTGCTTTTGAGGCAAAAACAAAGAATTTTGAGTGAAGTATGTGCTTTTGCAGGTATTTCATTGAGTTTTGCTGTTTGCACCAACTGTTTTGAGAAATGCACTTGTTGTGATGCTAATGTAAACCATGATGTGAGAAATGTACCAAATCGACTGAGAAAAACTGTAATGCTGAGCCTTGCGTTTTGTATATCTTCTAGTCACTCTTATTACTCCTGTTAAGGCATATTTGCTTACAAAGCATTGTTTAGGCCCTATTGTCACGTTTTGTCCAGGGAAACATGGAGACTTGAAAACATGTTTATTAATGAACATGAAACACTGTGGACAAAAAACAAACACACACCTATGACAAATGTGACAGACGTCACAGATGATCCGAAAAGGAAGAGGGTAAGGGGTGGGCATTAAATACACACAAGGACACAGCCTTAAAATTAGATAGATAGATAGATAGATAGATAGATAGATAGATAGATAGATAGATAGATAGATAGATAGATAGATAGATAGACAGACAGACAGACAGACAGACAGACAGATAGACAGATAGACAGATAGACAGATAGATAGATAGATAGACCCAGGACAGGGCGCCAATGTATTGCTGGGCACATACTCACTCACCCAGACACGCACACATACACACTCTATATGGGCAATTTGGAGAACTCAATTGACTTGATCCAAGTTTTTGGACTGTGAGAGGAAACCGGAGAACCCGGAGGAAACCCACGCGGACACGGGGAGAAGATGGAAACTCCACCCAGATGGGGATTCCAACCGGGAACCCCTAGCGCTGAGAGGCGAACGTGCTAACCACTAAGCCACCGTGCCGCCCTGTCTTTTATTATATTTACTATATATTTTATATATTTAATAAAACCTGTTATTAAAAGTGTTATTTTCTCAAATAATATTGCTATTTTATGAGGTTATTGTTGATGATTGTTGATGAGTGTAATGGAGTGGGTACAAATGAGGACCACAGACAGGATTTTACAGACTCAGAAAACCGGCTCTATTTACACATTATTTTAGATTCATTAAAACACGTGTTGGCCGATTGCATTTGCTGGGCGTTCACATTCCAGGAGCTCATAGTCATATCTCTGCAGCTTATTAGGGGCGCACACATTCATCAGGCAGAGCCACTCCCAGTGCTGCTGCACTACCACTGTAAAAACGATTTATCTATCTGAGATGCAATGGCTTCAATCATAATTAATGGGCCTAGGTGTGAAATTCACGACCAGCCACTGCCAATCCACTTTTGGGGAAACTGCACATCAACAAAACATCTTTCGAATAGTGAATCTCACAAACAACAAGAATCAACAGGAAAAGGAGGGTGTCTCCAAATGCTTTATCACCGATTCTGTAAATTCAATTGTCTTCTGTCAGCTTTTGCAGCATATGGCTTTTATAGTGGTAGCTATTTATAGGTTGTTAGAGTTGTTAAATTAAGGCATGGTTAACGCCACATTTCAGAGACAGATGATAGTTGCAATGGTGTCGCCCTATTTACAAAACACCAGCTCAAATTTATTGGTGACAGAAACTGTTTGGCAAGAATTTTGGCAATTGCACTGTGGGGTAGAGTTTGGCCTGTTTAAGTATAGCCTGTTGAGCAATTTGAAATCTTTGCTAATCACACAAGCCTTATGTGTGATATACACAAGCCTTCATATGTTCACATTGCACATTGTACTGTATAGAACAACAATATATTTTCAACATGAAAACAAATATATTTATGTTTGTTTTTCTGGTGAGATAATCTACCAGTTTGAGGTCATGACCCTAATTTTACATTGGCCTAAAAGTTTTTTTGACTCTCCCCACAGCTTGTATCTGAAATTGGATCACCATCTGCCAAACCATCCATCCATTATCTTCAGCTTTATCCTCTAGTACGGTTGGGGGGGGGGGGGCGTTTTCGGGCACTGGGCAAATACTCCTAGAACAGGGCACCAATTTTTCACAGGGCACACACTCACTCACACAGACACACACACAAACACACTCTAAATGGGGCAATTTCAAGAATTCACTTGACCTTAATCCATGTTTTTGGACTGTTGGAGGAAACCAGAGAACCCGGAGGAAACACACGCTGACACAGGGAGAACATGGAAACTCCACCCAGATTGGGATTCGAACCGGAAATCCCTGGTGCTGAAAGACAAACGTGCTAAGCCACCATGCCACCCCATCTGCCAAACCATTTCCATTTCCATTCCATATATATATATATTATATTTCCGTTATTGTGACATTCTCAATGGCTATTGGTAACCATGTTCAACAGAATGTGGCTGAAAGATTTGAACGGTACTGAACTCAGTTACCGCTATTATTTAAGGCTGTATATGCTATAGCCAGCATGTTCACCATCTCCTCATTGCTTAGAATCACTGCCACCAGATTTCTTGCTGCCTCATCCATAATGCGCATCCAGTATTTACAACTCAATATCGCAAAGAGAAAATGCCGCAAGTTCGTCAATGGGTGCATAACGTCATCAAAAGTGCATAACGTCAACGACAATGAGTGCATAACGTCATCAAAAGATTCAGAGAATCTGGAACAATCGCTGTGCGTAAGGGTCGAGGTCATAAAACTCTACTGGATGCTCATGATCTCCGGGCCCTTAAACGTCACTGCACCTCAAACAGGAATGCCACTGTCAAGAAAATAAAAGAATGGGCTCAGGAATACTTCCTAGAAAGCATTGCCAGTGAACACATTCGACCGTGCCATCCGCCGTTGCCAGCTGAAACTCTACAGTGCAAAGAAGCAGCCATTTCTAAGCAAGCTCCACAAGCTCAGAAGTTTGCACTGGGCCAGGGGTCAATTAAAATTGAGTGTGGCAAAATGGAAGACTGTTCTGTGGTCAGATGAGTCACGATTTGAAGTCCTTTATGGAACACTGGGACGCCATGTCATCCGGACCAGAGAGGACAAGGATAACCCAAGTTGTTATCAACGCTCCGTTCAGAAGCCTACATCACTAATGGTATGGGGTTGCATGAGTGCTTGTGGCATGGGCAGCTTGCATGTCTGGAAAGGCACCATTAATGCAGAGAACTATGTTCAGGCTCAACATATGCTCCCATCTAGATGTCATCTCTTTCAGGGAAGACCCTGCATTTTTCAACAAGATAATGCCAGACCACATTCTGCAGCAATCACAACATCATGGCTTCGTAGGAGAAGGATCCGGCTACTGAAATGATCGGCCTGCAGTCCAGATCTTTCACCTATAGAGAACATTTGGCGCATCATAAAGATTGAACAGTTAGAGACCTGTATTAGACATGAATGGGAGAGCATTCCTATTTCTAAACTTGAGAAACTGGTCTCTGTTGAGTGTTGTAAGGAGAAGGGGGGATGCCACACAGTGGTGAAAATGGCCTTGTCCCAACTTTTTTGGGACTTGTTGACGCCATGAAATTTTGAAACATCATTTTCCCCTTACATTGATACATTCTCTCAGTTTAATCTTTTGATCTGTGATTTGTGTTCTATTCTGAATAAAATATCGAAATTTTCCTTTCCACCTTCCTCTTTATGATGTGCCAAATGTTCTCTATAGGTGAAAGATCCGGACTGCAGGCTGGCCATTAATCCTATGTAGCCATGATGTTGTGATTGCTGCAGAATGTGGTCTGGCATTATCTTGTTGAAAAATGCAGGTACTTCCCTGAAACAGGTGACGTCTAGATGGGAGCATATGTTGTTCTAGAACCTGAACATAGTTCTCTGCATTAATGGTGCCTTTCCAGACATGCAAGCTGCCCATGCCGCAAGCACTTATGCCCATGCCACAAGCATGTGATGCAGGCTTCTGAACGGAGCGTTGATAACAATTTGGGTTATCTTTGTCCTCTGTGGTCTGGATGACATGGTGTCCCAGTGTTCCATAAAGAACTTCAAATCGTGACTCATCTGACCACAGAACAGTCTTCCATTTTGCCACACTCCAGTTTAAATGCCCAGTGCAAACGTCTGAGCTTGTGGAGCGATTGTTCCAGATTCTCTGAATCTTTCGATGATGTTTTGCACGGTTGATGATGATAACTTAAAAGTGTTTGAGTTGGTGATCAGCTTACCATCTTGGCTTCTAAGAGACACTGACACTTTGAGAAGCTCTTTTTATACCCAATCATATTGTCAATTGACCTAATTAGTGTTAATTGGTCTTCCAGCTGTTCGTTTTATGCTCAATTTCCTTTTTCCAGCCACTTATTGCTACTTGTCCCAACTTTTTTGGGAATTTTTTGACACTGTGAAATTTTGATTCAACATATTTTTCCTTTAAAATGTTACATTTACTCAGATTAAACTTTTGATCTGTCATCTATGTTCTATTATGAATAAAATATTGACATTTGCCATCTCCACATCATTGCATTCAGTTTTTATTCACAATTTGTTTAGTGTCCCAACTTTTTTGGAATACGGTTTATAGAAGTTCACTCACAGTCTAAAAAAGGAAATCATGGCTGTGATAGAATCATGTATAACAGTACCTATTTGTGATGGTCTTTGCGATGTTTTTACAAGTTTTATTCAAACCTGAATGTTGGATAAACTACATAGGACATACACTTACCCCAGCTTTAGTTATTATTTATCTGTAAAATGCAAGTTTGGTTATACACAATTAAAGTCTTACAATAAGTTTTGCCAATTTTATTAAATTACTTTTATTAAATATAAGACATATTTTATAATACAGTGAACAAGATAAAATATTTGGTATATAGGTTTCATAACATCTAAATAACATATATAAATTCATTCATTCATTATCTTCCGCTTTATCCTCTAAGGTCACGGGGGGGGGTTCCCCATGCCCATCCAGGGGAGAACGTTTCAGGCAGATACACCCAGGACAGGACGCCCATCTATTGCTGGGCACACATTCACGCACACACACTCTACATGGGGCAATTTGGAGAATTTAATTGACTTGATCCATGTTTTTGGACTGTGGGAGGAAACCAGAGAACCCGGAGGAAACCCACGCGGACACGGGGAGAACATGGAAACTCCACCCAGATGAGGATTCGAACTTGTAATCCCTAGGGCTGAGAGGCGAACGTGCTAACCACTAAGCCACCGTGCCGCACACATATATAAATAATGGAATAATTTATACCTTTATCTATCTTTATCTATATAATGTTAAAGTGCTTCTATTATAAAATTGTGTTGCTTTTTTATTCATCCACATATGGTTTAATATATAAAGTCCTCAGTGGGCTGGCTGATGGGGAGTGCCCCTCTGACTGGGAGGAGGACTCTGCCTTTGCTTTAGCCTTTTTGTTATGACTATTACTTACATGTGTTGCCTCATTATTCCTCTTAATAGGTCTCATTATTTGTTTAATGTGTTTTTATTGGTTTAATTGTTTTAGTTTAGTTAGTTGACATTCCATTTTTTTAATTGAAATTACTACAGGTAAAGCAATAAGATTGTGGCAGGATCGCCTTGGTGTGGGGGGAGAAGGCAAAGCCGCCGATGATGGATTTTGATTTTATTTATTTAATGCACCAGACACGACTCAGCCTGATGAGTGTGCACCATTTAAAATCAGGCATATAAGAAGCCGTGGGGGGAAAGAGACCGACCATGAGCTGGTGACATGGTGGACACGGCACACATGGAAAAATAACACTGTTCAAGCCCAGAGTTTTTCAAATGTACAGATGTCATGTTGGCAATAAACCTGTTTGTGGGGTTAAATCCTGTCTCTAGTCCTCATTCCTTCTACCCCCCCCCCCCCCCCATATCATAGATCAAATCTTGCCTAAACCTGGACCTGGACCTATGCTTTCATTTCCCCTCAGACACAGAATGATGTAGTAAATAAATTGGAATTTCAGCAAATTTTAAACAACAGGACATTCAGAACGTTTGTTCACAATCTGTCTCCATATATGAATAATCTTATAGAAATAATCTTTTCCAGCCAGGTAAATGAGAATTAACAACTATTTTGTGGTCCTTAAAAATTATTTTCTTTATGCCATGGTACACAACGTTAGAAACATGTATTATGAAGCTTAGATTCTGATAGATCCCTGTTTGATAAATAACCTTATTGCATTCCATTGATTAAAAACAGCTCTTTTTAAATTAACTTATACATGAAATGCTAAATCAAAAGTTTAACATATTTCTGCAACTCACAGACATGCAATATTGGATAGCTGTCTACAATAAATAAATGATCAAGGCTGAAATGTATTTTCAGCATTTAAAAACTACTGTAATGTGCTGTAATTGAGTAAATTCTTCGTCACCTAAGATCCACTGCCATTGCGTCAAGAAGTGCATCCTAAAACTATATTATGTGAATTCATACAGTTATATTCAAAGTTTATTCAGAAACAACTGTCAGTTTTGTGACATTGTCAAGTGTGTGTCAGGTGACAAGTGTGTTCTATGGTCAGACAATTCCACATGAAGAAATTTGTACTGTCTCCTGCTAAAAAAATGTCATACTATAAAAAAGGACAATTAGATGATGGTGCTCATAGATTACTTAGCTGCCATGTATACAGCAAGAATGAGCAAAAAATTGCACTTGCAAGACAGGAGTCTTAATTCCTGAATGATTAAAAAGTGCAATTAATAGAAAAGGAAACTTGACTTATTGGTCCCCTTTTTCAACTAGTTTTGGGTGTGTTGCAAATTTCAATTTGTTTGTATTTAACAAATAGAATTAAGATTGTAATTACAAATGATATACAAAATGTTTTCTTTGTCCATTTGTCTGTTAAATCAATAAAATTGAATTAAACAAGTTACAGATAGCAGTGTTTATTGTAATTATTTTTCTATAACTTTTTCTTTTTTTTCTTTTCTTTTTCTTTTTCTTTTTCTTTTTCTTACAGAGTGCAGTAGTTTCATTAAGAGTTTATCAAGTACAATAACATCTTTACTCCATATCACTTTACACATATCACAAAATGAATAGTTTTAATTATAGTTTATCTATGCAACTACAAAGCAGTAACACTATACAAAATATAACAGCAAATATCAATAATGCAGAAAGAGACCCAGCTGGTAAAATGCTTGTGTCATATTAGGAAATAGTATAGTTCACATACAACTAATATAAAATTAAAGACGGTCAGGAAACCTTAAACATTTGTCTCTAAAACAATAAAAATGTACAACCAAAAGATTGAAGGCGGCAATGAAATGATGTATTTTTGTTAGAAATACTAATTGACTTTAGCTTTACCGTTTGAGGTGCGTTGATAACTCCAATATTGTATCCAAATTGAAGAGAGCCCAAAACAGCTGTGAACACTGATAGGACAAGAGTTCCTGTGATTCTCTGTTGAACAAACAAACATATATGTCTATAAATACAATTACTGTTTTTTCTTATTTCCTTTTTTCTGTAAAACAGGTAGGTATAATTGAAATTAGTATTGTTGTAATACACATGTAAATTCATATATGTTTAATATATTCATATATGTATAATATATTTCACATATTTTCTTTAATAATAGTAATAAAATAATAAAGTAATAAATAATAAGTAATAAAAGTATAAAACAGTACAGTGTTTAAACACAAAACACATATCTTCAGTGAGGGAGCAGTAGCTCAGTGGTTAGGGCATTGGGCTGTCAATCTGAAGATTGTGGGTTCAAATCCACTGAAGTTACCAGTGTGGGTCCTAGAGCAAGGCCCTTAACCCTCTTTGCTCCAGGGATGTTGTGATTAACCCTGTGCTCACTTTATAAGTCGCTTTGGATAAAAGTGTCTGCTAAATGATCAAATGTAATGTAAATGAAACTGGAGCTTTCGGAACAAAAACTCTGACACAGGGTGAAGTAAAAAAATAACCCATTATTTATTGATTTAATACTTTCAATGGCATTTTAGATAACAAAGCAATAAGTCACGAGAAGGTGTGCATTATCGTGAATAAATCATGGAAAAGAGTAGTTATTAGGCTTGATGCATAGCAGAGTGCAGTTACATATCTTTCTCGTAATTTATTCACAATAATTCACAACCTCAAGTGCCTTATTGCTTTAATAAAATGGTTACAAACACACCATAATTAAAAAATGAGGTTTGATTTATAAATTAAATGCATAAACGCTAATAAAGTGTTCTTCCACGATGTAATGTAGTTCAGTTTGTAAAGTGAGCATTGATTGCTGAGTGACAGGTTTCCGGTTACTCTAACAATCAAATATTGTCATCTAGTGGCCAAATTACAGAACAAAGACGAACAAAGCATTCAGGAGACATCAACCAGGACATCTCAGAGCGTAAACGAAGTCCTTAAAAGGAACTATGAACTGGGATGACAACTAGGGATGCTAACTGACTGCACAAGGGGGAAAGGAGTTTTAATTATGCTTAAATTAAATATTACCATATTTATAACATATTTCTGTTGTTAAATGTGCAGTGAGTTTGAGTTTGAGTTGCAGTCAACTATAAATGTTTACTAATTCACAAATTTAAAGAACTTTTTGTATTAGAAAGAAATTTGTTTTCAAATGTATTCTGCAGCCGAACAACAAATAAAAGTCTATTGAGATTCTATGGCAACTTTTCCTAACACCATAAAATACAATCTTAAGGTACGAAAGTACCTTATAATATAGCCTAACAGCTTAAAATACATCATAAAACCCTTGCAGTTGGTTCCTTACATTAAGCTGCTGTTTTACATGCAAAGGTACCAACATTAGATATTATGTTATTATGAACAGTTTATGTTAAACTGACTGAGCCATTTTCTGTTTCTATAAGCTTGTTATTGTACAATTTAATAATTTATATGTATCGATATAAATAAATGTGAACCATTTTAACGTCATAGTTTTTGCAAACGTTGAATATAGATAAGCCAGATACATGTAAACGCTTTAGAAACAACACAGACCAGTCTTACAAGAATGTCCTCTTTGTGAAGGTCACTTCTAAGTTTAACGTTACTTTCAAGGACATGACGTATTTGGTAGGCATAGGTCAGTGCAGTGGTTGGTTTTATATACAAAAAAGCCACAATTCGATGTTATTGTAACGTACAACACATTAATGAAACTTTTAGGACTAGGAAATTTATGTATGAGTGTCTAAAGGTTTGTACTGTAAAGTATTCTACACCTTTGACATTGACAGCATTACTGTTACAAACAAAAGGCATTTAATTATTCATGTATCATTTAATAATTATGGTTCCAATCACGTGTTATAGCTAATTTTTACCATACGTGTTATGTGTCGATTTATTTATTTGGCTTAGAGTTCCTACACTAAAGATAAATATTACATAGTTGTTACCTCTCCTCCAAGCTGCTGAAATCCGGGCGGCATGATTTTCAACCCAGTCCGCTGTGCGTCGTTTAGGTTTTCAAGATTTCGAGTCTCCAACACACGGTCTCCGTGAGGAACAACAAACTTATTCCAACATAATGTATTTATCAGAAATGTTTAACGGTGAAAGTAATCTTTTGTCGCCACAAAAAGAGAACTATACCTAGACTACCCCTCCATACAGCGTGTTGTAAATGTGCCGAAGTTAAATGTGGGTGTCTTTTGGGACAGCGATCGCGCTCCCGAGACGCGCGCGTTACTGAGCCAGCATGCGCACTTCTGCCGTTCATTCTCACTGCTGTTAGAGGGGGTTCGGTTCTCAACACTGTCTTGACCTTCTCTGTCATTGGATAAAGAAGCGAGGGGTGTATTACGTGCGCGTACTGTACCGGGGGGCAATCAAGATTATAAAAGCGCACACAGTTGTGCATGGTTGTGAATTGGAGCAAATCGATGTAGACATTTAATCTTATTAAATGATTAAGGGACAGTTATTGTAAATAATATGTAATTATCCTTTAAAAAGCACGTCTTGGCCAAAAACAATTGGCCAAAGATGCTGTTTTAAGTTTAATTGTTGCAGTCGTTTGACTTCGATTGCATATAGATGTTCACGAGTTACATAAGAAATTGTTAGACGCCACGTTCTAGAAAGTCAAAATATGCTCTTTTCAGTTGTATGGGATTTTGTGCCTTTACGATGATATAATGATATATAACCATTAATGATAATAATAAATATAAAACAAATACAATAATAAATAACAGGTATGCTATCATATACAATATAAGAAGGATGATTTAATCGATTTTTGTTTTGTAAGCTTTGTTGAAAACAATCTGTTTTATATATTAATATCCTTGACATATAACATAATTTGTTTATTTAGCATGTAAACTTTTTCTATATCCGCCACTGATCTGATGTAGTCCAATGTTGACGATTATCCAATGCTGCTAAAAGGGATTTAGTGGCCTGCCATTGTCCATCTTTCATTGCACATAAATCCCTTACTATTTTGGAGTACATGCCAAAGGGGTCATGCACTGAGTCATCATTTTACACTCAACTCTCCTGAATGACTCATAAAAAGAATGATTAATCCTTCCCCATAACAGGTGCTTTTCAATCATGAGCTGCACCACTGTGTTCTTGGATTACAGCCTAATTCAATGAGATAACATGTTTGTAATGAAGAGAAGCCAGCTGTGGGAAATCTGCAAGCTTGATCTATCAGTGTGGTCTATTTCCCAACAACCAGTCATGGGATCCTGTCTTACTGCTTCATTTAAAAATATCCACCTCTTTTTATTATATTCATCTGGCTTCTTTTTGTTGCCCCCTCTATCATTCACTGCACGAGGTGTCCGGGTCAAGAAGGAACAGATAAACCTGACACCAGTCAACAGAAGTAGGAACTCCAGCCAGTGTCATGTGGGCCTCACTCATTAAACCCAAAGAAACCCAACACTATGTGGCCACCTAAGAAAAAGTCTACAAAACTGAATTCAATCATGTGATATTTCTAATTAAGTTAGGAACATTGCATTTACATGTACAATACACCATGCACATGCCAATGTCATTGTTGTAAATGGGTAAAGAAAATAACCTTATCAGCTAGCACCACAAATTCAGATGATATTGTCACTATTACAAATGAGAACTTTATTCTGGGACTCCAAGGTTTAAAGCATTTGAAGGTTTGTTAGTATTATTCATTTAAATATAAATATATTTCAATAAATCCAAACAAATAATAATATATAAGGATTTATACATTGAATAAAAGTAATTTGTAGTTGTGTGTGTTCCAGCATAGCCCTTAACTGGCCAAGAATATTAAAAAATAATATTTGTATTGTATTTTTCCTATATGATTAGAACTTTATCTTAAGTTTTTATAGGTTTTTTTATATACAAGTTTTTCCTTTATATATAACAATTATATTATCATTAACAAACTGTGCTACTTCAAAACTTCAAAGCATGAAATCCTTTTACAATAAAAACCCATTTTTATTTAGCAAGAGATTAACATTTATCGTTGAACTAAAGATTAGAAATAAATGCACATATAATAATTATCTTGTTTTATTAAATTTTTAATAATTTGTTAATTTATTTGTTAACTCTTTTTTTTATATAATTTTGGCTACATGCTATTATTTCTTTTTTCATATATTATTGACTGCCATACTTTTGCTGCTGTGATATATTTGGTGTGATATATTTATGGAACAATACTTCAGGCGTCCACAAGATGAAGACAAATATAGCATTTGGGGAGTCTTGTTTTATTGCCCCTTTTTATAAAATTGTACAATATTATATATATATTATATATATATATAATTATTATATATAATTATTGTAAAGTAATTATTACTAATCATTTACTATGTGATGTTATTGCATAATGTAATCGCAATAGACCTTCAAAATGAAGTATGCTGTTTGTCTAAATCTGTCATAATGTTTCAATCTAATCCATACCTTATCTAGCGATTGTTTTACATTAAACTCTAGTTATTAGGTTTGGGAGGGCTACGCCACTCCTCCCTGGGTTTTCCTATTTGAGTTTGTCCGTTCGGGGTTTCTGTAGGTAGGGCCCATCACCAAGGTCGGGCATTGGGTCCTACCTAGTCACATGCTGCCTGCTGACCATACTTAATTACTTGTTAGTAATTGTACTTGTATGCGAAAGTCACTGTTGGTGTTTCGGTTGCGTTTCTTTTTGTTTTCGGTTTTGTAAGTGTATTTCCAGGCACTTTCCGCCCGTGCTTTGGGTTTCGGTTCTGCCATTCCGGCATTAAACCTTCTTGTGGCTTACCTGGTCGCCTGGCTCGCCCATTCGCTCCGCTACACCTCACCCTGCGTAGTTATGCGCAGCGTCTCCGGTGGTCGGACAGCACATATGTGACAGAATGCTGGCCTCTTCAACCTCCTAGCGAAGTCCAGGATTCCACGTCTGGGTAAGCGCCCCACTTTTTGTTTTCCCGCTGCTGCGTACTCCGTGTCACCCGGTTAGTTTGGTTAGGTTGGTTTTGCTTCTCTGGCTGCAGCGTCCCGCTGCATTACCTCGGCGGTAGCCCCGCCATTAGCCGCCTCTCCGTCTGCAGCGTCCCGCTGCGTTACCTCGGCACTAGCCCCGCCATGAGATTTTTTTTTTCTTTTCCCTCTTCGTGGGTTTGACCGATGAGGGTCATTGACCGGAGTATGGGGAGATTAGTTTCTCTCTCTCTCCGCTCCGTGTAAGCTCCCGGCACCTTGCGACGGGGTGGGTTTGAAACCACTCCCGTACATCATCAGCTGTCGCAAGGTATTTGACTGCGTGACTGGTAGGGAGCTGTTGGACGGGGAGAGGGTGCTCTCCAGGCTGCTGGGACCCACTGGGTGGTGGGCCTCCACGTCCTGAAGAGGCCACGTCACCTCCGCACCCTGAAGAGGCCACGTCGCCTCCGCGCCCTGAAAAGGCCCCGTCGCCGTCGCGCCCGGAAATGGTCCCTGCGCCATCACGCCTTCAAACGGTCCTCACGCCGTCGCGCCCTGGTATGGCCGTGCCGCCTTCGCGCCCTCAAAAGGCCTCGCCGCCTTCGCGCCCTCGAAAGGCCGAAAAAGGTCTTTTTATTTTCTATTATATACCTTATATATATACCTTGCTCCTCCGTATATCGCAGATCTTATCACTGTTACCTCTCACCCACGATCACTGAGATCTTCCGCCTCTACACACCTGTCTGTTCCCACTATGCGCCTTAGCACCATGGGAGGTAGAGCCTTCAGTAGCTCTGCCCCTAGACTATGGAATGCTCTGCCTCCCGACTTAAGGAAATTGGACTCCATATCACAGTTTAAGTCGAGTCTCAAAACGCACCTTTTTAGAATTGCTTATAATCTCTGATTTTATTTCCTCTATCTTTTAATTTATTTTTCACTTAATTTATTTTACTATGATTAGACTGATTGCCTTATTTACTATTGTTGTTTAAGTGTTTTTTCTTTGTAAGGTGACCTTGAGTGTCCAGAAAGGCGCCATCAAATAAAATGTATTATTATTATTATTATTATTATTATTATTATTATTACTCCTATTCCGGTTGGCTATACCCCCCCCCCCCCCCCCCCGTTGTTTTCGCATAAAAATTGGGGGCAATATGTTAGGTTTGGGAGTGCTACGCCACTCCCCCCCTGGGTTTTCCTTTTTGAGTTTGTCCGTTCGGGGTTTCCGTAGATAGGGCCCATCACTGAGGACGGGGATTGGGTCCTACCTAGTCACATGCTGCCTGCTAACCATACTTAGAATAGAGTAGAATAGAAAGCCTTTATTGTCATTATACCCTGCATACACAGTATACATCGTATAACGAGCTCCTCCTTAGGTGCACATGGCATTATATATAAATAGAAAAAACAATAGAAAAGACATGTGCAAAAATGTACTGTGCAAATAGACGTGTAATGTGTAAAATGATATGCCAATTAGTGCAGGTTCCCGTTTAGTATTGTAATGGCTTTGGGAAAGAAGCTGTCCCTGAGTCTGCTTGTTTTGGCCCGTATGGACCTGTAGCGTCTGCCAGAAGGCAGCAGGTTGAAAAGGTGGAAGCTGGGGTGGGTATTGTCCTTTAGGATGTTCCTGGCGCTGCTGAGACAGCGGGAGTGGTAGATAGAGGCAATGATTTTTTCGGCTGTGTTGGTCACTCTCTGCAGTCTTCTTCTGTCAGCCTCTGTGCAGCTGGAGTGCCACACTGACACAGCATACGTCAGCAGGCTTTCGATGGTGGAACGGTAGAAGGTCACCAGCAGGCTTATGTGTAGTTGCTCTTTCCTGAGCACCCTCAGGAAGTGAAGCCGCTGCTGGGCCTTCTTGACCAGTGCAGAGGTGTTAACTGTCCAGAAGAGATCTGCAGAGATGTGTACTCCCAGAAATCTGAATGATTCCACTTGCTCTACACATTCACCATTGATGTACAGGGGTGTAGGGGCGACCTTGTTACGTCAGAAGTCAAGGATGAGTTCTTTTGTCTTGGTGGTATTCAGTGCCAAGTTGTTAGCTGCACTCCACTCACCAAGTTTCCGGACCTTAGAGCACATGTTCCCTGGTTGAGCAGGCCAGAATTGTTAGTAATTGTATTTGTATGCATTGTTGTATGCATATGTCACTGTTGGTGTTTCGGTTGCATTTCTTTTCATTTTCGGTTTTGTAAGTGTATTTTCCCAGCACGTTCCTCCCGTGCTTTGGGTTTTGGTTCCGCCATTCTGGCATTAAACCTTCTTGTGGCTTACCTGGTCACCTGGCTCGCTCATTCGGTCCGCTACACCTCACCCTGCGTAGTTATGCGCAGCACCTCCGGTGGTCGGACGGCGCATATGTGACACTAGTGACCCCACCACATTAAATTTACAAAACAAAATAAATGATAAATGAATAAATAAATAAAACCAGATAAGAACATGAGCCATAAAATCTGGTTCTCTTTAAAAAAAAACACATTATCCTTATAACTTATATCGCCTTATAACTTCACTGAAATACAGCAATAGTTTGGCGCCATGTCCTGAGTGTATCTGCCCAATGCCCAAAACGTTCTCTCCTGGATGGCCATCGTGACCCTAATAGAGAATAAAGCTGAAGATAATGGGTGGATGGATGGAATTCCCTGAAATATAAATGGACTTTCCTTTTGAGGGCGAAGGGGGTGGGGGGTTAAATTTAACGAACACACACATATGTAAGAATGTTTTTTTTACTACACATACTCAAACTTGTTCTAAAGCTGGGCCATGTCTGTTTTTTTACTCTAATGAACAACAGTCTACTCTGGTATTCGGTGGGGCTTTTCCACCTAGAACATAGGAGTCAAACTCAAAGCCCGTGGGCCATATCTAGCCTGTAATACATATCTGGCACACAAGCTCATTTTACATTGATATATTAATTACCCCAGCGATAGATTGGCGCCCTGTCCTGGGTGTGTCTGCCCAGCCCCTGAAACGTTCTCCCCTGGATGGGCATGGGGAACCCCTCCGCGACCCTAATAGAGGACAAAGCAGAAGATAATGAATGAATGAATATTAATTACCCAGTGAAAATATTTTTTGGACCATGCTCATATTTTAAATTTGTATTATTTTTTTGGAGAGCAGAAATATTTAAAGATTTGTTAAGTTTATTTTTCTAAAATGCCTGTGTAATGAAAACTAAATGTTCATTCATTAATTATCTTCCACTTAATCCTCTACTAGGGTCATGGGGGAAGGGGGGTTCCCATGCCCATCCAGGAAAGAACGTTTTGGGCGCTTGGCAGATACACCCAGGACAGGTATCTATCGCTGGGCACACACTCACTCACACAGACACAAACACACACTATATTGGGCAATTTTTTGTATGAGTATGATTATTCAATTTGGAAAAGCATAATTTATATTTAATTTTTTAAAGATTTTTTGCAGCATGTTCATAGTTGTAACTTTTAGAATTTTGACAAGTGACATTTTCATATATCAAAATATATTAATCTATATAAAGTTTATTTCTTGTGGAATATTATTCCTGTCTGATTTATTCCTATTCATTCATGTTCAGAAAACATTTACTTTAAGTGTCTTCAATAAATGTTTATTAAACTATTTAATTAATTATTTTATTCATATCAAACCCAAATATTAATCAGCCTTGTATTTTATTTTACAGACATCTTAAACAGGTATTGTGTATTTTTGAACAATTATGATACAATTTTAATTTAATATTATTTATTAAATTATATTTTTGCATACTTTATAACTTGAGCAACTGTAACATCTGCAATTTCCCCCTGGGATCAATAAAGTATTATGATTCTGATTTGATATTGTATTTGATACTTACTTGTGAATGTGAAATGCGTGATGACCCCATTGCCCCATTCTGATTAAATATCTGCACAATAACAGATCGAATGCTTATTTAAAAGCAAATTGTAATGTTTTACAAATATTTGAAAAATAGATGCGTATGAGTACCATACACCCTACATCCGCCGTGACGTCATCTGGACGCCCGCTGATGAACCCGATTGGCTGTGCAACTCCCGCCATTTAACTCCGCCCACCATTTGAAACGAAACATTATTTATTCAGTAAAAAGCTGAAGCGCACTGTGCTAGTCATCTTTCTTATGCCTAACAAAATACATACAAAGAAAAACCCAACACGCAAAAAAACTTTAATTAATCAAAAGGAATCCAATCCGCTCAGGAGACGAGGTAACATTGCGCTCTGCTGTGATTTACATTTCTACGTGAGCAGGCCGAATGTAGTCGAACTAGCTGCCAGGAAATGCGTGATTAGCCAGCTAGGACCGCGTGCTCTGCAAACTGTCCAAAAACAAACGTTATTCAAATCTAGTTAGATAAGCAAACACGTTGAGTTTCCTGGTAGGAGGTTTTCTTCCTGATCCGAATGTGAATGTTGCTGTTTTTGTTGCTGTTTTTGACCTTTGACGATGAAGAGGAAAGTGAACAGAAAGCTCTTTGTTGTTGTTGCAGGTTTCGGTTTGTTTGTTGCCTGATGCACATAAACAGCAAACTCTGCGTATTTTGCTTACAAGTGGACAATAACAACCAGACTTTTTTTAGACTTCGAGTAAAAAGTCTAAACTTTGAATAGTCGCGTAGTATTTACAACTTCAAACTATGTTTCTCAGCGAACGCATAATGAGCACGCCTATGGATATGTTTCTGTTAAATGTAGACCTTAAATATGTTTTAATGTTTTTGTTATATGCAACTTTAATTCAAGAACACTTAATGTATTAGTCAACAAAACATAACTTAAATGTAATATGTTCAATTGGTTTTCCTGGTACCTTCAGCACTGTGGTATATGGTATATTTTATATGATTTTTTTTTAAATTCAATATTAATCGAGTGAAATGAGCACACATGCCCAGAGCAGTGGGAGGTGCTGTATACAGGGTACCCAAAGGCTCTTCAGCCAAAGTACTCTTTTGGACCGGGAATTGAACTGGGGACCCTCAGGTTGTGAGGCTTGTTACGCCTATGACTGACCTGATAATTGCCCTGTTTAACATGTTTTTTTTTCATTGTCCTGTACGGTTTTTCTCAATTGCCTCTCTTTTTTCCCCATCAAAGGTTATAAATGCTGAAGCCTTTGCTATGAGTGAACTAGAGAATATAAATCTACCCATGAGCCAGGACACTTTTGAACAACTCTGGGGTGACATAGACATGTAAGTTGCATGATTATAAAATATAAGATACAACTTCTGGAATAATTTATGGATGGTCAATATCCCTTCTTATGGCCTATCAAAACACACTTTCGTTATTATAAAGAAAGTTTAGATTGTAAAACTTGCTATTAAGCATATTGACACAACACTTTTAATGATGAACCTAAAATCTGTCAGCACCTTGGTTTTACAATTGACAGCTCAAACTATCTAAATTTCTCTTAAAAAAAAGGCCCCAATCAAGCCTTCATGGTTATGCCCTAGCTTGTTCATTGCTAGGTAAAAGAATGGTTCTTCAGTGTGTGATATCAACTTTAAACATTTGGGAGGACACGTGATGGTCTTAGGCGGTTTTGCTGGATCACAGGGTGACTGGCCCACTGAAATAAAAGGTCACCCACAGCATGACCCAATGCGAATGTTTTTATTTTATGCCAGAACTACCCTAGAAGACAAAAACAACGGTATAGGCTTTGAAGAATTAAATGGCAAGCACAATCTCCTTTGGGGATGTTTGGGGCGAAATGGGCAGGGGTAAAAGCAAAACAACCTAAAAATGCAGCACACTTCTGCAACAATTAAAAAATTGTGGGGAAATTTTGAACAATATGTGAATTCCATTGTAGGAAAATGCTAAACGGGGACAATAAGACAATACAATTAAAACCATGGAAAAACCCCAGAAGCCCAGAAAACAAAATAATATTTCCACCACATCCTAGAACTTAACATAAAAGACATAAACATGACATAAAACTATTCAACCATTTGCTATATGAATTAAGTTACATGATCTTAAACTAAGCCCAAGCACTGTAGCCCAAAACCCTCACAGTATGATACCTTCATGGGAATCTTTGTACCTAACATTATCTTCGACTACGTTACAGACAAGAGGAAATTAAATACGCACCAAAATATACATATCAATAACTTCCTTAAAGTTGTGAACAATATTCATTCCATCAGCCTAGCCAAACTGATGGATCCAAAACCACAGACCAGGTCACAGCAGCTGTATATACAATCAAACACACTGATGAAGAAAGACATCCTCAATATTGCTCCATCTTCAGCGTGGAAGCCCATGCCATTTTCATTCATTCATGCCCATCTAGGGGAGAGCGTCTCAGGTGCTGGGCAGATAGACCCAGGACAGGGCGCCAATCCATCGCTGGGCACACACTCACTCACACAGACACACTCTATATGGGGCAATTTTTTTTAAGGAGAAAACTAGATGTCGAATTGGACCAGGAAAACCCCATCAGCACCTAGTTAAAGGAGAACCTCCACCTATCTGTGAAACCTGCCTACACCTATTACAGTTAAACTCATCACGCTAGACTGCTGTAAATACGTAAATCAATGACCACAAACTCACATGCTTAAAACCATGAAATAATTTTTTCCACAAAAAACACAAGAACAGTTCTAACTTGCCTAGCAATTATAAAATAAATAAATGGGCTAAAGCAAAAGAATATTATTAAGAATATTAAGAATGAAATATAAAAACCATTAAATGAAAAGAATGTCCAAAATGATATTAACCCCCATTTATTTACTTTTATTTCTATTTGAGATGTAGTTTTGGGAAATATGTAAAAATGTAATATTTTTGTGAATCATGTATATAAATTACTTGTTTTTTTTATCTTCAGACATACTGGCCTTATTACGGAACTACCTAGAGCTGACAGTGATGCCTGGCTCAATGCTGTGAGTTTTGTGCTCTTCATTAAAACTTGAGATTTAAAATGGTTTTACTATTTATAAACATGGACATTTTCCTAATGTTTTGATAGGCTTTGCCAAATGGAACATTTTCTGAGACCTTTTATGATTTGGAATTTTCTGAGCCCCCCATGGGTACTGACTTGGCTGCTCAGATGTCTCCTGCTGTAGATAGCCAGCCCCCTTCAGCTGCAGTGGTTCCTTCCACCACTGATTATCCTGGAGAATACAACTTCAGAATTTGCTTTAACCAGTCCAGTACAACAAAGTCTGTTACTTCCACTGTAAGTTTTTTTTTTTTCCACTGTTGTGATTATAAATTGTTAAAGTTTATTAATAAAAAAAAAAATAGGTGTGTATATAGGGTGGCACGGTGGGTTAGTGGTTAGAACCTCTCAGTGCTAGGGTGGAGTTTCCATGTTCTCCCCGTCTGGGATTCCTCTGGGTTCTTCGGTTTCCTCCCGCATTCCAAAACCATGGCTCAGGGTGAATTGAATTCTCCAGATTGCCCCATATAGAGTGTTTGTATGAGTGAGTGTGTGCCCAACAATGGATTGGCGCCCTGTCCTGGGTGTATCTGCACAGCGCCGGAAACGTTTTCCCCTTGATGGGCATGGGGGAACCCCCCCCCCCCCTAGTAGAGGATAAAGCGGAAGATAATGGATAGATAGATAGATGGATAGATAGATGGATGAAGGTGTGTGTGTTTTTTATATATATATCCATCCATCCATCCATCCATTATCTTCCGCTTATCCTATATCGTGGGGGGGGGGGGTTCCCCATCCAGGGGAGAACGTTTCAGGTGCTGGGCAGATACAGCCAGGAAAGGGCGCCAATCTGTCTCTGGGCACACACACACTCACTCACACAGACACATACACACTCTATATGGGGCTGTGGGAGGAAACCGGAGAGCCCGGAGGAAACCTACGTGAAGAACATGGAAACTCCACCCAGATGGGGATTCGAACTGGGAATCCCTAGCGCTGAGAGGCGAACGTGCTAACCACTAAACCAACGTAATGTGTGTCTTTTTGTTACTTTTCATCTGTCAAGTATATTTTGGCAAGTGGAAACAGGTAGGCTAGAATCACACAACAGGAACTTGTATAGCACCATTTAAATTTTATTATTTGCTAATAAAGCTTAGAAATGTGCATTTAAATTATTAATACCTTTTGAAAGTGGCTGTTTTCTGGTTCAGTTAAAGTGTTAACTGTAATACAGTCCTTGACAGAGGACTTTTAGAGGACCATTGAACACCATTATACCTGATCATTTAATCACCAGTCTTATCACCTGTAAATGGAAATTGCACAAGGAAGCTGTGGAAGTACTTTAAACTAGAAGTGTAATGTCTGCACAATGTACATTTAGGGAGGTAGTGTAAACATAACTATGTTTAATAAAGTTTATTTGAGGTGGTTCCTTAACAAACATTTTCTGTTAACTCTCCTTTTGAAAATGAAGAAAAATTTGATAATTATTCAAACTGCATTCATTTAAACATCACTAATGTACTTTAGATTTTGTATCATGAGCTTGTCAAGGTGCTATGTAATGTCAAAATGCTGCCTTAAAAACAATACATTTAATTTCTTTGTGATGGAACACAACAGTCACAATTAATACCACTAAATAAACAATTTTATATATAATATTTTGCATTTCCTTGTTATTAAATTCTATCATAAGTATGTAATTAGAAACTAATGTCTCCAAGCTTCCAAAGTCAACTTAATATCATATGAAGGTCTAAAATTTTATAAAATTATCAATTAATTAGATATAATTATGTTCTCAAATCTATATTCACCAGCCACTTAATTAGGTTCACCTTGCTAGAAAAATTTCTTACAGATTTGGGCCAAATTGACATGATTGCATCATGAAGTTGCCATAGGGCCCAAAGAGAAAACCCAAATTCTGACCCTACCATCCCAGCAAAACAAAAATGACCTGTATAAAAAATAAAAAAAAAATGCTTAATAACAACAATGGGTTTCTTTTCATGACCAGTAATAAGTAGTCAGTGGACTACTTTAAAATATATATATATATATATATAAAATTGGTCTTTTACAGTTCATACTTATTATATAATATATTAAGAATGAATAATTTTATGAACTCTAATTTTATCTTTAATTACTTATTCTTCGTACTTAATTTAAAGTCATATGTCATTAAACTGTCATGTCAGATATTTAACAAACAGCTAATTAGCTATTTTTTCCAACAATCTTATTTACTATAAGTAATTTTAATTTTGCTTGAAAATATTTTTTGTGTTTTTATTATTTTTAAAATTTATCCTCATTCATACAAAACCTCTGTTTTGCTGTCCAATTGTCGTTTTTTTATTGAGATTTTTTTTTATAACAGTTAATAGAAATATGTTTTTTTTTTTCTCTTAGTATTCCAAAACTTTAAACAAACTTTACTGCCAGTTGGCTAAGACCTGTCCAGCCGATGTGTTATTGGATAAAGAGCCTCCACAGGGAGCCATTCTCCGTGCTACTGCCATCTATAAGAAACCGGAACATGTGTCGGAGGTGGTACGACGCTGCCCTCATCACCAAAATGTTGCTGAAAATAATGAAGGTAGTCCTCTTCAATTCTGAAACATTTAACAACTCTGTGTCACAATGGGTCACAATTTATTGGTACTAGATTACTTGTATGTACCAAAGTCTCCATAGCTTTGCTCTACTCAAAGACAAAGGTTTACAGTGGTTATGAGCATATGGGCTTTTTGGTTACTACCAAAAAAATAAATAATAATAAGTGCTTCCATTTTTGATCATGCTTGATTGGGTTGTAGATCTTTTAGTGCAGTTGGCCTTAACCGTTCTTTTGTGTCTCAAAATGAAATTAAAAATGTATACAATATGCAAGAGAAATTTGCTATAGGAATCTTGACCTAACTTGACTTATGGGTATATAAGAGTTTGAATATATCTTTTGAGAAGTTATAAGATGGGTAAAAGATAGATCTGGTCTAAACATATTTATGTTCAAGCATATAATTAGTGGTTATTAAAAGTTGAGATTTTGTAACTGATTGTTATTAATGTGTTTGATATTTCTTTCTGTTTTCACAGGCTTTGCAGATCGTAGTCATCTCATTCGCCTGGAGGGTAGTCAGAGGGTTCAGTATCTGGAGGACCACAATACCAAGAGGCAAAGTGTTACAGTTCCCTTTGAGGCTCCTCAGGTAGTTAGCATCAACAGTTGAACAGTGACTGAATTTGCTTTGTTTAATGCTGAGTTTAGCTTTAGCCGTATCAAAAGCACTAACATCTGACAAACCAATTTAGGGTAAACACATCCCATACACTCACATATTTAAAGTCATAAGGTTCGTAATAGTTTTAGTTTTTCTTGTTTTGAAAAGAATATATTGACCTCTTAATTAAAATCTTAAATCCAAATAATTTTAGAAAACATTCCAGTAAAACCCCAGCTCAAAAACGTAAATCACCTTCAAATTTTCTAACTGCTCGTTTCAAATTGAAAAATGATAGCTCTGTTAAACACCCAGGAACTCGTAAAAAATGTATAAATTGCACATGCATTCGCTTTGCTGTAATAAATGTTGGGTTTGCTACAGCTTTGTTTTATGCTTTGTCTACAGTTGGGTTCTGAGTGCACCACTATACTCCTAAACTACATGTGTAACAGCAGCTGCATGGGGGGGATGAACCGTAGACCCATCCTTACCATTATGACTTTGGAGGCACAGGAGTAAGTTCTGCTTTTGTGTATTTCTCATGAACATGTATTCCTCTTCCTTCAATTTGGTAGCACAGATTTTGTATAATTTGTATCTATCCAAATGATCAATTTTGTCTGTTTCTTTTGGTCAGTGGAAAGATTTTGGGGCGACGCTCTTTTGAGGTCCGTGTGTGTGCGTGTCCTGGCCGTGACCGTAAAAATGAAGAGGATAATCTGAACAAGAATGTGGTAAAAACAACCTCAAGAAATAAAAGACGTAAGAGCCAATAACGACACACTGGTAAAGATTTTGTGGGGCTGTTGCATTATTGTTGAGAGATACCTAGAGCTGAGGCATGCTAAACATCTGCTAAACACCTGTCTTTTCACTGACAAAAAATAGGGTCAGAAAATAAGAGTATTAATTATGGGTGTTAATGTAGATGCAGCTGTTTTCTTCAAGTGTTACTTAAACTGATACCAAGCTCTAAAGCGTAGGCTAATTGACTGAGTTGGTTATGCTTTATAATTTAAATGTGTTACTAGTCTATGTAAATGTGTGTGACTAGTCTATGTAAAGCAGTCTCTTAGTCTCTCAGACCATTGTGGCCAGACTAGTACTATAGTTGAAAATTTATTATTGTAAATTCACCGTTATACATTTTATAATAAACAATGGTAATTGCTGGCCATTTTTTTGTTTTTGATAGGAAATCAATGTTTTATTGACCCAGTGCTTTGGAAAAAAAATTTATGTAAATATATAAGAATGCACTGAAGCAAAAACCTTAAATTCGGACAGAATTTGCAGACAGTTAATTTTAACTGCATAAATAATAGCTTGAAATTCTTCTCCATTTTCAATAATTTTGGCAGCATTTTATGCACAATGTAATAATGCACAGAGGCATCAAAATTTCAGTAACTATATTGAATAGATGAAAGTGCCAACCAATTTAATTGTTAAATATTATTTACCAGTAGCTCTTTTTATTTTGTAGCAAGCGCTCAGCTTTCTCCTACTTCTGAATCCAAGAAGATAAAAGTGGACTCCAGTTCTGAGGATGAGATCTTTATTCTTCATGTGAGCTAAAAACTTATTATTTTAACTGTTTTTTTTAACTATAATAAAAACTATTTATTATACGGTTTATTACTGGATAGTTTTTTATTTATTTATTTTTTTTTTATATAAAGCAAATGGAAAAAATACGCATTGCTTAACAGTGGTTGAATATTTTACTTTTACTAGATTCGGGGAAAGGAGAGATTTAAGATGCTGAAGACCATCAATGAAAGTTTGGAACTAATGGATATGATGCCAGTGGTAGACAAGGAAAAATATAAAAGGTAATTTTATTTTATTTTTTGTATATTTTCAGCAGAAGGTATACATAGCTTAATTTAGTGTCATATTTTTTTCATATTCACATTGCTAGTATATACAGTCATGGCCAAAAGTTTTGAGAATGATCCAAATATTAATTTTTACAAAGTCTACTGCTTCAGTTTTTATTATGGCAATTTGCATATACTCCAGAATGTTATAAAGAATGATCAGCTTAACAACAATTAATTGCAAAGTCAATATTTGCCTAGGAAATGAACTTTATCGCCCAAAACACATTTCATCTTCATTGCAGCCCTGCCTTAAAAGGACCAGCTAACATCGTTTCAGTGATTGCTCCATTAACACAGGTGTGGGTGTTGATGAGGACAGGGCTGGAGATCAATCTGTCATGATTAAGTAAGAATGACACCACTGGACACTTTAAAAGGAGTCTGGTGCTTGGCATTGTTTCTCTTCTGTTAACCATGGTTATCTCTAAAGAAACACGTGCAGTCATCATTGCACAAAAATGGCCTAACAGGGAAGAGTATCGCAGCTAGAAAGATTGCACCTCAGTCAACAATCTATCGCATCATCAAGAACTTCAAGAAGAGAGGTTACATTGTTGCCAAAAAGGCTCCAGGGCCCCTTTCCGATTGTTTGGGACATCTGGGAAAACAGCTTATTCGGAGAAGACGAGGTGTGCGCTACCACTAGTCTTGTCTCATGCCAACTGTAAGGCATCCTGAAACCATTCATGTGTGGGGTTGCTTCTCAGCCAAGGCATTGGCTCTCTCACAGTCTTGCCTAAAAACACAGCCATGAATAAAGAATGGTACCAGAATGTCCTCCGAGAGCAATTTCCCCCAACCATCCAAGAGTAGTTTGGTGATCAACAATGCCTTTTCCAGCATGATTGAGCACCTTGCCATAAAGCAAAGGTAATAACTACATGGCTCAGGGAACAAAACATAGAGATTTTGGGTCCATGGCCTGGAAACTCCCCAGATCTTAATCCCATTGAGAACTTGTGCAAGAATGGACTGCTATCAGTCAGCATTTGGTCCAGAAGTTGATTGAGAGAATGTCAGAGAGAATTGCAGAGGTCCTGAAGAAGAAGGGTCAACACTACAAATATTAACTTGCTGCATTAACTCATTCTAACTGTCAATAAAAGCTTTTGTTACTGATAATATGATTGCAATTACCGTATTTTCCGGACTCTAAGGCACACCTCAAAGCCTAAAATTTTCCCAGAAATCGGACGTGCGCCTTATAATCCGGTGCGCCTTATACGTGTACAGAGTTCCAAAATCTATAAAAGTATTGTTGTGCGACCAGGTGTTTTTTTTTTCCACACATCACCATCACTGCTGAAAAAGCAGAGTGAAGAAAATTAATTCGCAGCTTGCCGTCATTCCGGGAGGATTAAATAAAGAACTCCGACCGCTGGACATTGGCGTAAACAGGGCGTTTAAAGTAAAGTTGTGAGCGGTGTGGGGGCGACAGATGATAGACGGCGAACACACGTTTACTAAAACTTGGGAGGCAGCGGCGGGCGAGTTACACCACCGTCTGTGAATGGATTGTGGATTCCTGGGCTAAGGTTTCTGCTGTAACTGTTGTCCGAGCTTTCGCGAAAGCCGGCATCATTGCTGAATGGCCGTCTGGTGATGAGACGGACTCAGACATTGATGAGAGGGAATACCCGTGCTCGATAGTGAAACAGCTTTTTAATTCAGACACAGAAGATGAGGACTTTGATGGATTTGTGGGAGAAGAGTGATTAAAAATAATGTGCGTTTTGTCAAGAAGTAGAATAAACTTCAGTTATAAATCACCGTTTTACTTTTCTTGTAGATCGTATGTTTTAGCAAGTGCCTTATAATACGGGTCAAATACAGAAATAGACCCCATAATTCAGACTGCGCCTTATGGTCCGGAAAATACGGTATATTTCTGTATATGATAAAAACATCTGACAAACACCCATAAAACCAGAGGGCAGCAGATCATGTGAAAATATAATATTTGTGTCATTCTCAAAACTTTTGGCCATGACTGTACAGTATCTCACAAAAGTACACCATCATTTTTTTAATTTCATTTATTTTATTAGAACTTTTTATGGGACAGCACTGAAGGTATGGGACTTTTATACAATGTAAAGTAGTCAGTTTACAAATTGTGTTAGTGTAAAGTTGCTGTTCCCCTTAAAATTACTCAACACATGACCATTAATGTCTAAACTGCTGACAACAAAAGTGAAAATGGCCAAGTTGTGCCCAATTTTTTTTTATCCTTCGTGTCATTTGACTAATAATAGCTCTCAGATGTAAGGTTGGAGCCGGTGTCTCTCATACAGCCCTGTATATGGTGGGACCAGGAATCGAACTGGGGACCTTTCGGTCACATGGCTGGTTCCTTAACCACAAACATGACTGCCCCATCATGAAATGTCTGACTTAGATTTAATATCTCTTTGCCAAGCAAGCTTGGAAGTTAGCACTTAAAATAACTGTCTTGGAGCTCTTTGTCAAGACTGAATCAAGTTAAGTGCTGTTTTCTTGTTTCTTTTTTCCTCTTTGTTATGTTAGTTATAATAAAGCAATATGTTTGAGATGGTGTGCATTTTATTTATTATAAATAAATCACAGGAAAGAGGTGTTTCACAGGATGCTTGGGGTTAAGGAACCAGCCTTTCAACCTGATGGTCCCTGCTTTAAATTCTGGTCCTATCAAGTAGCATGGCTAAAGTGCCCTTGGGCAATGCACCTAACCCTAAATGTTTCACTGCTTGAATTGGTTAAATGTGAAGGACAAATTCCTCTGTGTGCAAGCACTATGAATAATTGATTACTTTACAATTTCAAATTCGCAACTTTAAGTTAACTTTTATAAAATGGTTAAAAACGCACTTTTTAACCCAACAAAATCAACAATAAGCTTTTTATAAACATTAGTACGTCTTCCACGATGTAACTATCATGATACCAGCTTAGCGTTCATAAATTTCCATTCATGGTACATGATTTAAGATAAAGTAATGTACATCATGCTTTTTCTGTGTTTGAAAGTAGCAATAATGCCCTAAATTCTATAGTATTTTTGTAGTGTAAATTATTACAGAAAATATGCAACATATATTTTTCTTTCGTTTATTTTTAATACATCTTCAATTAATACAATTTAGTTAAGCACAGACACACAACCATTTTTGGAAAAAATATTTAAGTAGTTTTTGGGTAAACTGAGCAATTGAATCAATGAAATAATCCAACAATTATAAATTAATTGTATGCAAAGCATTAGTCCTCAAGGAATAGGAGTATGGAAACTATTGCTAACACCCCCTACCTGGACCTACACTGAGGGTTTTCATGTCCCCCCCCCCCCCATCTAGTGCTGCCAGGATCAAATCTGGGATGGGCCTTGCACAACCAAGCATTGGAAAAAAGCTGCTTCTGAAGGATGAGAACTTAAAATAAGTTGTGGGTTTTGTTTTTTTGTTTGTTTGTTTAGTTTGCAACCATGCATTTAAATTGTTATACAGTGTTTCTAATCATGCACTCTTGTTGCCTCAGGTCAGTTTTCTTCAAACTTTTAATGTGTTTTGCTTGTTACAGTGGCATTCCATATGATATTTTTTTAACAATAGCAATTACATTTTGAAATTTATTAACTATGATTTTGTTCACATTTTGTAATATTTTTTCCAACAAATAAACATTTTACAAATATAAGCTTTGACTTTTGACTGTTTTTCTTTTTTTTCTTCTTAATTTATTAAGTTTCTTCTTAAGTTATGCCCATATATGACATTTTTAATTTTCCCTCCCAGTTTTTTTTTCAGGCTTTTTGATCTACCTCTCAAAGCATCACTCCTGCAGTGAATGCAAATGTCCTGGATTTATGTTTGCCATCTAGTGCAGATAATCATCACTATGCTCGCACTCACACGAACTGTTGAAGCTTTCATAGGTTTTTGTTGTATGTGTTAACTTTAGAAAGCACTGAACCATTTTTCACGGGTTAAGCAGTTTTATTGATTGGAGTTTTTAAGCTGTTATTTGATACTGGTAATAAAGAGGATGATGCTGTTAATTTGGCTGCTTTTTGGTAAGTTGTTTTCTATTGATTTATTAAACTTAAGTTCTTGTAATAGTTCAAGAAAGAAATGTTCATTTGTTTAAATGTCATGAGTTAAACTGTTAATTTTATCTTAAATAATAGGTTTTTAAGATAATTGTGTTTCATATTCAATAATATTTATTCTGAAACATTTGTGTGCATATTCTTGGTAATTAGCATGTTTGCATGTCATCTTCACAAATAATGTAATCTATAATTTTTACTGTTGTAATTATTGAACTTATAGTAATGAAGGTTTTTTTTATGTTTTTCTTTCTTCGTTCCTTAAATGTATCCTGGCAAATTGGTTATTTACAAGTTTCTGTCATCGGAGCAGAAGAAGAGTATTTTACTTTAGTTGACAACCGTACATGGGTTCAGGCTAGACATTACTGTCAAGTCTGTTATAAAGAATTAACCACCATTACCCCTTCAAATGCTCAGGCTATCACTCACAAACTAACTATACACAATGATTTAGAGTACTGGATTGGTCTGCGCCAGAACCTTAGTGCTTCTAAGCTGTGGTCTCAATGGTCTAATGGTGACCCTGTTATCTACCAAAACTGGTACCCTGGTCATCCAGTTCTAAAGAAAAAAACAGTGCCTTTGCCCACATGTCCTACACCAACTGTGACTTACAGACCTGAGATGACGATTGAGCAGTGTCCGACCTGGCAACGAATGCTTGACTGTCTAAATTCCTCAGACTGCAGCATTACTGACTGTAGTACGACTGCAGTTCCCACAACTCCTACAACACTTTTAACTAGTACCACTGTGCCTACCACCACTCCTGTGAGTGTCGACAGCGATCAACCTGACTTGGAATACATTGAGGATTCTTGTGTGTCTATCTCAAGCTTTGGCATGTGGATTGAAAAGACCTGCAATGAGAGCCTACCATACATCTGCTACGATGGTAAGCACTAAAATGTTTTGTGTTTAAATATGAGAATAAATTTCTATGAAACGCTTCACATTTATGATTAGCTCTGACTGCTGCGATTAGTTTAAAATCACAAAATATTGTGTCTTCAAGGTTACAGGTTAGTAGATATTTGCTTCCTCAAAAAATAAAAAACCCTATGACTGCCATTTCTGTACATCTGCTTGTGTGTTCTATTCTGTAAATTTTTTTTTTAGTTTATGCATAATGGTGAATTGATTTGGGCTTTTACAGGAATAATGTCATTACTATTTGAAATGACTACGTAATTAATGGATTTTGGCAAGTACCAAAATGCATTCATGTAGGGATTGGCAATATTTTCTCTGAGGGAGATAAACTCTGACCATGTGTTTTGAAACAACAAGAAATCAGTAGGATACATATTTCAGTTGTTATTTGGCTCATTGTTAAAATCTGAATTTTAATATTTTTTTTAAATTTCCTCTGCTGTTTTAGCCAACTACGAATAATTGTAAATCATATGAACAGAGAAGAGTAATTTGGCTATTATCAAGTTGGACAGTGACCACTATTTGCACATCAATGATATGATGGTGTCTTATTTTTGTGAAACTGTCATCTAGTTCAGTAGAATGGCAAAGAACATTACCATAACTGGCCCTTATTTACATAGCAAAACCCTATAATACAAAAGAACAAACGTGTATAAGGTATTTGAATGGCTCTTTTGTTTTTGTTCTGTTCTGACTAAAACTAGGTGGGTGCATAAATATTACTTATTTGAATGTGTGTCAGATGTGTAGAGATATCTTTATGGTAGTATAGCTGATAACATGGGTGTAAATTTGCATAGGGCAAGTTAAAAAGTTTTAGCAAAGGTAGAGCTTTAAGCATCTTATGCAGTGTTGGAATTGCTATGCAATTTTATTTTATACCATCATTACACCAGGTAATATGATTGGCCTTGTTTTACTGTATTATTTTGTATATTTTTATATTTCTTATTTATAGAGTGTTTTTACAGTAAGTACATTTATTCTTATAAGTGATATGTGCTATATTTGTTTCATTTTGTTCCTCTTTGTTATGCATCATCTACATAACTTAATTTATCTTATGTGTATATATAGATATCTCTTTCTACTATAATATTTTATCTTACATATTTTTAATAGCTTAATTTCTTTTTACCTTATCCATACACTGTAACCTGCTGGTGATTATGTGAATTTCCCCATTGTGGGACAAATAAAAGCATATCTAATATTATCTTAATTGTTAGGGTAGTTTTTAATTTTGATACTTTGGATCAGCAGATGTATAATAATAATAATTTCTTTGTATGACGTCATTGACATGCCTTTTTTAGTTTGCTAAAAACAAAACAAAACCTGTATGTCACAAATTTAAATTGTATGTGTATAGGACATTATAGTGCTGTAATGCTGCTTTTAGACGGTGTTCTATCAAACCAACACATTCTTTAGTTTAAGTTTAACCACATAAGTTAAACTTTAGGAATATAGTTTTCTTCAGATAGGAAGTATCTGTGAGCGTAAAATTATGCTTTAACGCACATGAAGATGACGACGGATGCATTACATGAACAATGGCAGGCAGAGATTGTCACATCAAAAAAAAACACACTTTGCTTTTTTCCACATAACTATTTTCTTTTTTTAAGCTTTGTGTGTTGTTAGTATCCATATTGTTACTGGTAGCATGAGGTTTTGCATGCAACCTATTCACATTGCACAGGTATTTTAGGTCCTTCAGGATGGCACATCCAATATGTGCCTTTACAAAGAAAGTTTAATGTCTCAAGATTGTTAGGAGTTGGTAGGAATTACCAAGACATTTAGGAATTACCAAGACGCAGGCCATTACACTAGGCTAGACAAGGTTTAGAACAGCATTTGCCAAAAAACACCTGAATTGTCAGGTATGTAGTGGCTATTTTCACATATAAGGTTATTCACTCTGAACCTGTTACCAGTACTTTAGAGTAGTGGTCACCAACCTTTTTAAACCCAAGAGCCCTGAACTTTGCTTTGTTCACAGGCAAGATCTACTACTGTCTACACTGTACTTACAACTTGAATATTTTTATTTAGCCTAGTTTATTTAGCCAATGTGCAGGCAGATGCATCCAATTCAGGGTGCCAAGCTATCGCTGGGCACACTCACTCACACAGCCACACACACAGTAGAGCATTTAGAGCATTCAATTTACCTTAAATCCATGTTTTTGGACTGTGGGAGGAAACAGGAGAACTCTGAGAAAACCACCCAGATCGGGATTCTAACCTGATTCCCCAGCACTGAAAGGCAAACGTGCCAACCACTAAGCTCCCATGCCGCCCGCAGGCAGACAGTTGTCTTTCAAAATTTTTTTTGTATGTTTCTTTTAAGGGCAACATGGCAACAATTTTTTTAAGTGGGGGAAGCACCTGCCACCCTTTATTGTGTTTAATTACCTCTCAATCTTCTAACCTTCAGTATACAGTGACACAGGTGACAAGCCAAATTGGCTTAGTGTTCTATGCGCGTTGCACACGCACAGCAAAGGTTACTGAATGTTAGAAGATTGAAAGCTAATTAAACACAATAATGGGTAGCGGGTGTTTCCCCCACTTCCCAGACCGGAGCTGAAGTGTTAAGTACTAGTGCTTGTTTCATGACTTGGTATCCTTAATGCTGTCGAGCTACTGGGGAGGGCCCATTAAGCAGTTAATTTTTTGCTCTGGGTCTGGAAAACCAAGGCCAAATCAAAGTTGGTGAAATGCAGATTTTGCTGCTGCAATGTGCAGGTGTAATGTAAACAAAAGCTTTCTGGCCTTGCTCCATCCACTTTACTGGATTTGTTCGCCCAGGACTGGGTTAGAGAAGAGGAAGAGGGGATGTCACTTTGCTGGGGATGTCACTTTGCTGTTTTGCCGGGCAGCTAGGCAACAAACAGTACCACTAGATTGACCTTGCCAAATAGGCACCTCTGACAATAAAAATAAAATTGTCTAAGTCGGCCAAAAACAGTCTGTTCAATCACCGTTGGTTCAGCTCTGGGGTCCAGATGACATTCCATCCAAGGGAATGCTCCAGGGCTAGCTCTAGTGTACCCATGGGCTGGGGCAGACCCTGTAGAACTCCAGGTGACCGTTCCTGCTGTTTGTTGGGTATGGGTCTGGTAAGGTGTTCCATGTCTGCATAATTTTTGGCACCATTGTGGAAAGTTGGGTATAAATAAATTTGGCTTTATCTGCTATCAAGAAAAACTCTTGAACAATGCACTTTACGTACAGCACAGTCATAGTATATTTCCTTTTTTGCTTATGTTGTCTTTTTCCATTTTCTGGTTTTTCTATTTCTATGAAGGCTCCTCCCTTCTTTCCCTTGTGTCAGTGTTTTTTGGAAGGGTTGCAGAAAGAAAGCATCTGTGACTAAAAAATAACACAAAAATAGCACATTTACAGTCATAGAGGTTCAAATATGAGAACAACTTGCAATTAGCCACCTTAAATACCTTTACTCATGATTGGATACACCTGGCTATGGAGTTCAAAACTCAGTGAGGTTACCAAACCAATTTTGTGCTTCAGTAAAAAGTAGTTAGGAGTATTCAAATCAATAAAATGAAAATTTTATTGCACAGAAATACTTTTGCACCGGTCAAATTTTGGTTTAATGCATATTTCACATTTTCTGTTAGTACAATAAACCTCATTTCAATCCTGAAATATTACTGTCCATCACTTATTAGATATATCAAACTGAAATGGCTATTGCAAACACCTAAATATTTAAAACTAAAAATGATTAAGATTAATAGGGGTGCCCAAACTTTTGCATATGACTGTAGAGTTTGCAAAGTTGCATCTGAACAAATCCTGAGCAATTCTCAGACAAGACTGATTAAACACCATGCCACATTTACTAGAAATCTGAACAAAGCATATTTCCACAACACCCCATAACAAGTATCATGTATGGTGGTTGGGCAGGTAATTGTTTGTAATCTCAGGACCTGGGGTCTGTTCCACAAAGTGAGCTTATAAAAGCAGTGCTTGTTTGAGGAAGTCTCGTCTGATTTAGCCAAACAGTTCACTTCCGAATTATTCAGTTCCACTAACGAAATCCAGAAACAAATTGTTCTCACTAGGTCAAGCAATGCTTGTGTAAACGACAATCCTGCGTGTGCACACAGAATTCAAACAGCCCCAGTAATCAATATTTAAAAAGCCGATAAAAATGTGGAAAGAACCCTAAAAGCAGGCTTCTTTTTGTCTCTCCTGCTAAATCAGAATTACTTGTACATCTTTATAATTAATATAAAGACATAATTACAAGGAAAAACAACACACATTGCATTATTAAAGCCAGAGAACCTGCCTGGTTGAATATTACAGATTAAATATGCGAATATATTTCATCCATTCTTTAACATTTTAAATGTATTTTAGTAGATTAATAATGTTGATAATTATGTGATTTAGAAGCAACATGATCTGAGTGAAAAGAACATGGTAGAAATAGTACATTTAAAAATATACTCCAAAATAAGTCCAGTTTAGAGTGATTAGACTGATGTGCAGAAAAATATTTAAACCTTATATAAATAACATTACATTTGGGACAGTATAAAACACTTTGTGAAAACAGCTTAATGTATTAAAATAGTAACATAGAAAGACGCATCTTTACTCATTTGTTCATCTCTTTAGTCTCAAGTACTGTAATTATGAGCCTGTACTCTAAAAATAAAATTATCCTTATCAACTTAAAATTATTTATTTTAAAATAACAGTACAGAGCAGGTTTTTTCAAATGCATATGTTGCTGTAGTAACTGAGCAAGGATTAGGTCTAGCCTCTTTGTCGAACCAAATTTAAGCAAAACAATCTAGGTTTGTCTTAAAAAGCTTGGCTTACGGAGTTGGCTCACTTTGTTGAACAGGCCTGGACAACTTGCAACCATTGAGTCTACAATGACGTCTCTGTATTGTAGTCAATGTGAAGCCATGTAACAGTTCAAGTTGTGTAATGAAATAGTTCGGTATTCCCAAGAACACAAAATCATTTATGTTATTATAAATGTTTATAACATTTAAAAAATAACATTGATTTGCAGGAAAAATTTAAATAGGACTAATCAACAAAATCTGAGGCTTTTATGTAACAATCATTTAGCCCCCTGTTATAAATGGAATCATGGTTAAAACTTAAATGTTGCAAATCTGGTTTTGTCAACAGATATATTTCATGCTGATTTGAGTTGCGATTCAACGTCATTTAATGCTTCCCTAAGATGGAGTGCGGCACCAGGTAACATCAGTGAATACATTGTGAAAGTTTTAAAGGTGCCATCTACAGATGTGATCTTTAATAAAACCATTCCAAGCCATGGAAATGAAACTTATCAGCAGCATATCGATTGGCTGGTGCCTGGGGTGCAATACACCGCACAAGTAACCCCTGTAAAATGTGATCGACAACTTAATCCTCAAAATATTTCCTTTTACACACGTAAGTACCATATAAAATGAAATTAGTTTTCAAACCAAGTTTAATCTTGTAATTTTAATATAGGTTTACAATATAGTTTGCCATATTGACTAGACATATGATCACAAACTTTTTTATAATTAATTCATTATTGTTTAAGATTTTTTTTAATCCTGCCATAGATAGTGTATACATGTAAAAATAAGTTGTTTGTGTGTTGTTCACGGAATGTTTTTTTTTTTTTTTTTTTTTTTTTTTTTTAACCCTCTTACCTGTAATGTAGAACATGTTCCTTTTCCGTCCATCCATTATTCCATTATCTTCCGCTTTATATAATAATATAATCCTATATTAGGGTCTCGGGGGGGGGGGGGGGTTCCCCATGCCCATCCAGGGGAAAACGTTTCGGGCGCTGGGCAGATACACCCAGGACAGGGCGCCAATCTATCGCTGGGCACACACTCACTCCATATGGGGCAATTTGGAGAACTCAATTGACTTGATCCATGTTTTTGATCTGTGGGAGGAAACCGGACAACCCTGAGGAAACCCATGCGGACACGGGGAGAACATGGAAACTTCACCCAGATAGGGATTCGAACCGGGAATCCCTAGTGCTGAGAGGCAAACGTGCTAACCACTAAGCCACCATGCTGCCCTAATGTTCATTGTAAACATTTAAATACAAAATGTTGAAAAATGCATTTATTTATTCTTTTAATTATTTTTTTTTTGCTGTTTTTTTTTCAGAACCAGATCTGATAAGCAATCTGACATTAAAGGAAAGGACAACTACTGACATTACCCTTAGTTGGAGCAAACCAAATGGGGATTGTGAATTTTACTACATCACCATATCATCAAAAAGTCTAAATCAAACTAAAAATTGCTTAAATCGAATGGTAAACCACACAATAAGCAATTTGGAGCCAGGAGTATTGTACCGTATTGAAGTTCGTGCTGTGATTCAGAACAATTCTGGACCATCAACCTTTATCGATGTTTACACAAGTGAGTTTTTAAACATTGTAAATACATTTATCGTGAGATTAAGGTGTTAGTTGCAGCTGGATAAGATTTAAGTTCAAGTTATTTATTTATATAGCGCTTTTTACAACAGTACATTGTCACAAAGCAGCTTTACAGAATGAAAAGCCTTTAAACCCCCAAAGAGCAAGCCGAAGCGACAGTGGCAAGAAAAAACTCCCTTTTATGTTGTTATTTAAGGAAGAAACCTTGGGAGGACCAAGACTCAGTGGGGGGACTCATCTTCCTTGAGCGGCCAGGCAACAACAACAATGTAGGACAGCTATGTACAGATATTAAACAAATGGAAAAACTAACAACTGGAAAACTATGTGAGTCCATTAGAGGGCGTCCTGCAGCTTATAACTGCTGCGTCCTTAAGCTTATAACATTTTTTTTTAATTTTCTACTCAAAATAATCGAAATCACTAGTGGATTGGTTCCAGACTATAAAAAGTATTATTTTTCTTAGCATTAGAAACATTTTTAGCTGCTAATCTGACGTGTTGAAGCTTGAAAGATGATTACACTACAATTATAGAGGTTTTTTCCCCAGATAGAATGCTACATTATCTAAAATATCTTGTTTCAGGACCCTCTAAAGTGAATGATCTTAAATTTGAAAACATCACAGAATTCTCTTTTGATGCTACTTGGAATGTTTTTGATTCCGTTTATAATTACTCATATAATTATGAAGTTCAGACCAGTAACGGAAGTTTCAACAAAACTACTAATCATCATTATACTAATGTACATCTGGAAGGTCTATCCCCTGGTATTAAGTACACATTTAGGGTATCTGCTGTGGTAAATGGCACTGTGGAAGGAGATAAGGTCAGCAACTTTACCTACACCAGTGAGTACTCCAATTGCATTTTCTTACATTTTTTTTTCATTGTTTTTTGCATATTTTCTCAAACAATGCACAATTCTCTCTCTGTGTTTTGTTATGTATAGACCCAGAGAAAGTAAAGGATCTTGACTTAAACTCATCAGATACCTATATTACTGCTATGTGGAATTCCACTTCTATAAAATTCGACTATTTTTTACTTTATCTCTACGCATGCAACTCAACACTGATTATCAAAAATCAAATTGTCTTTGAAGGTTTTGCCAATTTTACAAATTTAAAAGCGGCAAAATGCTACAATGTTAGTATCAGCAACCGTATTAATGAAACTGAGCTTTCAAGCAATATAACTTCTAAATACATTTTTACCCGTAAGTATTATATTCATATAATTGCTTTTTTTTTTTAAAGAATTGAGGGGAAAATGTTTGTGTACAACACTGTGTTTGAAACTGAAATCTACTTTAGATATGTCACATAATATGAAAATGTTTTATATATATATATATATATATATATATATATATATATATATATATATATATATATATATATATATATATATATATATATATGCAGTCAAGCCTGAAATTATTCATAACACTGGCAAATTTTAACTTAAATTTTAAACGGAAACGACAGAGGCATCTCCCAGGAGATAATACGATGATGTACAAGGAGGCATCATTGTGGAAAAAAAAAAATTTCTCAGCTTTTATTCACATTTGAACAAAAAGTGCCATGTCCAAAATTATTCAAACTTTGAAAACTGTCACAGACTATTTGGAAAATCCTATGGGAAAAGTTCTATAACATTCCAAATAGTCCAAGCTGTTTTAAAGCATCCTAATTACCCTGGTTCATTGGGAACAGCTGTTTTAATCAACTCAACAGGTCAAAAACAGCAGCTCTCTGTGTTGGTTTGTGGACAGTCATGGCTAAGACAAAGGAGCTCACTAAGAACCTGCGGCTGTGCATTGCATTGTGGCCGCTCACAAGTCTCAAATTCAACAACAATTGCTGGTTGAATAAAAGGAAACTTAATTCAAAATTTGCCAGGGGTGAATAATTTCAGCTTTGACTGTGTGTATGTGTATATATATATATATATATATATATATATATATATATATATATATATATATATATATATATATATATATATATATATATATACATACATACACAGTGCATCCGGAAAGTATTCATAGCGCATCACTTTTTCCACATTTTGTTACGTTACAGCCTTGTTTCAAATTGTATTAAATTAATCTCTTTCCTCAAAATTCTACACAAAATACCCCATTATGACCATGTCAAAAAAGTTTTCTTGAGAGTTTTGAAAATGTATTAAAAATAAAAAACTAAGAAATCACATTTACATAAGTATTCACAGCCTTTGCTTAATACTTTGTAGAACCACCTTTGGCAGCAACTACAGCCTCAGTCTTTTTGAATATGATGCCACAAGCTTAGCACACCTATCTTTAGGCAGTTTTGCCCATTCTTCTTTGCAGTACCTTTGAAGCTCCATCAGGTTGGATGGGAGACGTCTGTGCACAGCCATTTTCAGATCTCTCCAGAGATGTTCAATCGGATTCAAGTATGGGCTCCGGCTGGGCCACTCCAGAACATTCACAGAGTGGTCCTGAAGCCACTCCTTTGAGATCTTGGCTGTGTGCTTCGGGTCGTTGTCCTGCTGAAAAATGAACCGTCGCCCCAGCCTGAGGTCAAGAGCGCTCTGGAGCAAGTTTTCATCCAGGATGTCTCTGTACATTGCTGCATTCATCTTTCCCTCTATCCTGACTAGTCTGCCAGTTCCTGCTGCTGAAAAACATCCCCATAGCATGATGCTGCCACAACCATGCTTGACTGTAGGGATGGTATTGGCCTTATGATGGTATTGGCCTCATGATGGTCTGGTTTCCTCCAAACATGACACCTGGCATTCACACCAAATAGTTCAATATTTGTCTCATCAGATCAGAGAATGTTGTTTCTCATGGTCTGAGAGTCCTTCAGGTGCCTTTTGGCAAATTCCAAACGGGCTGCCTTGTGCCGTTTACTAAGCAGTGGCTATTGCCTGATTGGTGGATTGCTGCAGAGATGATTGTCCCTCTGCAAGGTTCTCCTCTCTCCACGGAGGAACGCTGGAGCTCTGACAGAGTAATCATCGGGTTCTTGGTCACCTCCCTGACCAAGGCCCTTCTCCCCCGATCGCTCAATTTAGACGGCCAGCCAGCTCTAGGAAGAGTCCTGGTGGTTCCAAACTTCTTCCATTTACAAATGATGGAGGCCACTGTGCTCATTGGGACCTTCAAAGCAGCAGAAATTTTTCTGTATCCTTCCCCAGATTTGTGCCTTGAGACAATTTTGTCTCGGAGGTCTACAGACAATTCCTTTGACTTCATGCTTCGTATTTGCCCTCTGACATGCAGTCAACTGTGGGACCTTATATAGACAGGTGTGTGCCTTTCCAAATCATGTCCAATCAACTGGATTTAGCACCGGTGGACTCCATTTAAGCTGTAGAAACATCTCAAGGATGATCAGTGGAAACAGGATGTACCTGAGCTCAGTTTTGAGCTTCATGGCGAAGGCTGTGAATACTTATGTAAATGTGATTTCTTAGTTTTTTATTTTTAATAAATTTTCAAAACTTTCAATAAAACTTTTTTCACATGGTCATAATGGGGTGTTTTGTGTAGAATTTTGAGGAAAGAGATTAATGTAATACAATTTGGAATAAGGCTGTAACGTAAGAAAATGTGGAAAAAGTGAAGCGCTGATCATTGAACTGCGATCATTGAACTGAAAACATTGAACATTGAAAGTCGATCATTGAACTGCGGCCTAGGGCATCCTGGCGCCATGTGCACTTATGGACACCCTTGTGCTCGAACATGGTGTTCGTGATGGACAAACCGTGATTTGCACAGAAGTCCAACAACTGAACACCACTCGGGTTCAGATCAGAGGGGCCGTTCCTCCCAATCACACCTCTCCAGGTCTCACTGTCATTGCCCACGTGAGCGTTGAAGTCCCCCAGTAAGGCCACAGAGTCTCCAGGGGGAGCACTTTCCAGTACCCCCCCCCCCCCCACAGACTCCAAGAAGGCTGGGTACTCTGAACTGGGTACTCTGAAATCCAAGGAGGAGTATATATACTGTGTATATATATATATATATATATATATATATATATATATATATATATATATATATATATATATATATATATATATATATATATATGTATGTATATATATGTATGTGTGTGTATATGTATATATATGTATATATGTACTGTATATCACACACACATATATATGTGTGTGTATATGTATATATATGTATATATGTATGTATATACACACACATATATATGTGTGTGTGTGTGTGTGTGTATGTATGTATGTATATATATATATATATATATATATATATATGTATGTGTATATATATATATATATATACACTGATTAGATCCCTTATACTCATGTAGATGTTTGCAATATTTTGCTTTTAGTTGCATTAATTGTCTTTTTAGTTTTTGTTTTAGAGAAAATAAATGATTAACATCTTGCCTGTTTTTTTTTGTTTGTTTGTTTGTTTTTTCAGTTCCAGTGCAACCTGGTCCAGTTACCATAACCACCATATCTGGAACTTCCCTTAATGTAACTTGGATTACCCCATCAAATGTAGACTCTGAGAATGTAATATACACATTGACTTACTCTTCAGTTTTTTGGAACTCACAAAATAAAAATATTGTAAAACAAATAACCACAAACAACTACACACTTACAAAACTTAATTCTGGAACAAATTACACAGTTGATGTCCGTGTTGAGGCTGATCAACACCTGAGTAATCCATCCACAGGACATGGAATGACAGGTTAATAAAATAAATCATACAAACATCTAAACTCTTTACCTGTACAGTATATGCAGTAAGGCTTGAAAATATGTACAGCATTTAGAAATATTCATGCATAAATTTAACTTAACTTGTTTTTTTGTTTTTTTTTACATTTTTAAACAATGTCTAAAAGCAGATAAAGGGAAGTAATTAAAAGTAACATACATCAGTGGCAGGCCATCTGTTTCACACCTGGGCCTTTAGTAATGATCTGTTTGAATCAATCCACCAGTCAATAACTATTTTATAGCTATAAAAAAACATCTTATAAACATCATATAAAGAGCCGTCGCATTGCAGGTAAATAACTCATGTAGTCAGAATAAATGCCTTTACTGAAGTAATAAATTTAGGGTGCACCAGTCTACTTCTACTGCAGCTACAGCTGCCACACACAAAAATCACCAACATTCATTCATTCATTAATTATCTTCCGCTTTATCCTATATTAGGGTCATGGGAGGGTTCCTCATGCCCATCTAGGGGAGAACCTTTCGGGCGCTGGGCAGATACACCCAGGACAGGATGCCAATCCATCGCTGGGTACACACTCACTCACACAGACACACTCTAAATGGGGCAATTTGGAGAGCTCAATTGACTTGATCCATGTTTTTGGACTGTGGGAGGAAACCGAAGAACCCGGAGGAAACCCATGCGGACACGGGGAGAACATAGAAACTCCACCCAGATGGGGATTTGAACCGGGAATCCCTAGCGCTGAGAGGCGAACGTGCTAACCACTAAACCACCGTGCCGCCTAAATCACCAACAATAACCTCATAAAATTTCTAAACATTATTTAGAAAAACAACACTACCCACTTAATCCTTTTTTCATCAAAAAGTCCTTTTCTAAAGCTAATGCTAAAAGTCGAGTACTATTTCTGGCAAGAAGTTTTCCATCCATTCATCCATTATCTTCCACTTTATCCTCTTTTAGGGTTGTTAGGGTCCATGGGGAGTCCATGTTTGTGGACTGTGGGAATAACCCGGTGGAAACCCTCGCGGACATGGGGAGAACATGGAAACTCCCCCAGATTGGGTTTCAAACCGGGAATCCCTAGCGCTGAGAGGCGAACGTGCTAACCACTAAGCCACCCAAGAAGTTTTAATTAGCTCAAAATGTCCACTCAACAGAAGCATAACACTCTCTGACTATTTAATAAAAGGGCATGAATACCCTGAACCAAGGGCATTGGTGTAGCCAACTCAAAATATGATTGGTTGATGCCAGTATGTGTTTGATTAAGAATATATGCTACCAAGCCCACATAACTAATTGTGAAGGCATCAGACAACAAATGCTGAAAAGTGGTTGATTACATTCTTTAAGAAGAAAATACATGTCTGAAAGCAGCACAGCCAGGGGAAAGGCTATGCAATAGGCATACAAACCATTTAAAATTACTTGATACGTATTCATGGACAAAATATAATTAACATCAGTCTGTGATTTAGATATTTTCTTTAGTCCAGCAGAGAAGGCCTTGCAGTCCCTGATGGCCCACACACTATATATATATATATATATATATATATATATATATATATATATATATATATATATATATATATATATATATATATATATATGTGTATGTGTGTGTGTGTGTGTGTGTGTGTGTGTGTGTATGTCTGTCTAGCATTTTATATAGTTGTGTTACATCTGGTCATCCTTAAATTCTTTTTTTTTTTTGTAATTTTGTACATATTTTTGGTTTCAGGGCCTAAAAAAAGATATCTTACTTTCAAAATGCTGTGTACTTCTTCATACCCAAACAATAAATGTACTGATACAGGAACACAACAAAAAGTCCCAGAGGAAGTGAGTATACATTTCAGTCTCATTTATATAGAATGATTAAAACTGCTTAACTGCATTTGTCACAAATTATTAAAGAGTTAAAATACTCAATAAGCTTTATTTTCAATAAGCTTCCCTATTTTTAATTTGCCTTAGTATTTTTATTAAACACATTATTTTAGATAAAAAATAAATAAATAAATAAATAAATAAATAAATAAAAAAATTTTAATACTGCATTGGCTGAGGCCCTGGTTAAGTAAGAGTAAGAGTGTGAAAGCAAAAACAAAGATATTGAGAATACTAAAGGACTTTCAAATATATGAGGTGAGATGGCCGCTGATAAATACAAAAAAAAGAGAAAGAGAGTGTCTCATTTTTTGTTTCATGCCAGTAAAATGTACCAAAAATGTAAAGTTTGTTTGAGAATGTTCATCGAGAAGTTATAGGGAGGACAAGAAATAAGCTGAACTTTGTATTTGAGAATCTAGATAAAGCTTTTGATAGTGTACTAAGAAAGAAGCTGTGGTATTGTATGTGAAAGTCTGCAGTTGCAGATGTGTGGGAAGTTGGGGCAGGATATATTTAAGAACAGAATGGCACCAGTCAAATGTGCATACGTATGAATAACAGACAGGTTTAAAGTAAAAGTGAGGCTGGGTCAATGGTTTACTCCGATTCCTTTTTTGTATTGACATGACCAGACCGACAGGTGAAGTTGGACATGATTCCCTGTGTAATAATGATTCACATTATGATGATTAGGAAGAACATTAATGAGATGCTTAAGAAAAATAGAAATGCAATAGAATGAGGGTTAGCAAATGTAAAACAGAGTACATGTGTATGTGTGTGGATGAGAGGAAGGTTCCAAATAGCAGAGTTGCAAAGTGTGGCTGTGAAGAAATAGGGTGAGATTAAATACTTGGTGTTGAATGTTCAAAATAATGGAGAATGTGGTAGATAGGCGAATGAAAAAAGTTAATACAGGTTGGATTCAATGGCATAGAAGATGATGAGTCCTGCAATGGCTGAGTATGAAACTGGCTGAGTTCTTGAGTTTTTCTTATTAAAAATAACCAGGACGAACTGTTGAAAAATAAGTGTTTGAAAAGAACAGCACAGGCAGAAAACAGTTTATTGTTACAATAAGTTAAATTGGCAGAAGGCTGCTGAGGATTGGGCAACCAGGCAGGAATATGAAAAGTATGGCCAAAGAAGAGCTTTATGGATGTGATAAAGAGAAGACATGCAGGTGGTTGGGGTGATGGAGGAGGGTGCTTAATGCAAAATAATGTGATGACAACTAATAAGAAAAACTGTGAAAACAAGAAAAAGGACTAAATCAGATGACTGCTCTGCTATTTTAACTCAGCATCGTTTAACAAAGCGATTCACGGCAAAAGTGGCTTGGGGACACGTTCTTTTTATTTATTAAATTAATTACATTTATAAATAAATACATTTAAAATTAAAAATAGTTAATGCTCATCTGATATTTTTATCTATGTCTGTTAATTTATTATTTATAATTTATTACATCTTTTATAATGGAACAAAGGAGAGTGTTCTTGATGCCATGGTAACCATTATCATTACATTTGCATTTGGTCATTTAACAGACGATATCCGAAGCAACTTACAAAGCTTCATCATGTGTCTGGACAAGCGAAATTCTTGAGAGACAAAAAATGCCCAGGTCTTACCTACAATATGTCCTCTATCACAAATTATGTTTTGTGTGAAAATATGTTGTTTAAACATTTAGACACAGTGAATTACAGTATTTATACAGTGAACTGTTGGGATTTGGGTATTTAAAACATTTTTAATATCAGAATTATAGCTGATGTATTGAAATATTGGTTCTTATAAGCATTTCAATATTTTAAGCCCTAATCTGTACTGCACTTTATTTAATCATTTTGCAGGTTGTTTACCCCATAGGAAGATGGTGAGTGGTGAGAGCCATATGTAAAATGTAGCATGTAGAATGTTCACAAAAAAGGTTCTTGTTCTTTCAATCACAAAAGTTTTTTTTAAATTGGACATAATCTAAATTTTAACACTTTAAATATGTTTAACACTCTGAATATGTTATGAACACATTAAACATTCTTTGCTTGGTAACCACCATTTATTCATTGAAGACAAGTTTCTCAGTTTCTTAAAAAATGCTCTTAAATTCACTTTGCATGCATATGCATGTTTACATGTGTCATTTGAAGGCTAGATTTCTTTATCCTTTAAATTATTTAAACTAAATAATTTGTTTGTATTTTATAAACTTGGGTTGTGACTTAATGATCATGAGAAAATGACCAATAAGACCAGTTGAGAACCAAACCCTAGTTTAACACATTTGAATATTATGGAATTATTTAAAAGATATTTATTGTATTGGCTTTCCTTACCAATTACAAATTACAATTACAAATACCTTTAATTATATATATATATATATATATATATATATATATATATATATATATATATATATATATATATATATATATATAAATTTCTTTTCTTTCCACAGCTAAAAACAATTTTCAACAATAAGTTCAACAACTCCGTTTTTTGGAATTTTACTTGGGTTGATGGATCTCCTAACGACCTGGAATAATGTGGTGATCTCTTTATCTTCAAATGTCCTTTATATAATTTGTTGGTGATTGCCATTGTTTAATTTTTTTTAAATGGCCATTTGTTTCTATGTTTTGTGCCTCTTGACACATTAGGTTTGTTTGTTTTGCAGTTGGAAATGCCAATATATAAATCTTCTATATAAAAATACACTAACTCTCGATTAATTGGCTTCACCATGTTTTATTCTGAACAACTGTCCACTGTAGTCCATTATGCTAATTCCCTTTACTCTGTTCTTTAATGGTTAGGGCCATCACAGTGCAGTTATAACCTGGGTGGAAAATCATTCTACATAATGAAAGCATGAAAGTATTGTACAATTTCGAAACACAGTGTGTGTGTGTGTGTGTGTATGTGTGTGTATGTGTGTGTGTATGTGTATGTGTGTGTATGTGTGTATGTGTGTATGAATGAATGATACCCCCCCCCCCTTTTCTCTAATTACACACTAATGCCGATAAAGGACAGACACTGTTGTATTATACTGATATTTTTCCATATTATATTTAATTCATGGTCTTTTTTGGTACATTCTTGACCATTTTAAATAATTTATTTTGTAGGAATATCCTGGGTCTCTACTCCTCAGTTTTTAAACCAAATTGTAGAAATATGGACTTCTATGGAATATGGAATTAAATATTATATGTTGAAGTGCATCACCTTATATGATGAGGAATACCTAAACAATCTCAAATGGGCTGCTGTTTAGATATTTTAATGCTCAAACTAGAACTAAAAGTGATCATATAGACCCACAGGGCATCAGACAACTGCCAAACAAGACTCAGGTCAGCGCATTCTTAACAGGATCAAAAAAGATGGAGGTTTGCACAGTTCCCAGTACCTACATTCAGAGACCTTACCTGTCTGACATCCCCCATCTGCATATGCCTGCGCTAGGCCTCAGGTCCTGGAGGAAGTCAAGCTCAAGCTCAGAGGGGATTGAGCCTTTTCGACTGTGGCTCCTAAGTTTCCCCTTTTATATTAATTTCCCCCTTTATATTAGACAGGCCTCTTCACTGTCCACGTTTAAATCATGTTTTAAAACCCATTTCATTCTCTGGCTTTTAATTCAACATGATTTTACTTTGGTTTTATTGGTCTTCATGGCTTTGTTTTACTGTTTTATTGCGTATATCATTTTATTGGTATATTATTTTTTCTTGTTTTATGTTTTAAGTTGAGCACGGTACCACACTTTGTTGTGCTTCATAATTGAGTTGAGTTATAAGCTTTAAATTTATGCATCTTTTTTTGAGCTTTGCAATTTGTGTACTGGTCTATTGTTGCTGCCATTTTATCTGTGCAATTATTGTATTTGAGTTCCTGTTATCATGCCTTTCTGTACTGGAGTTTATGTTTAATAAAATTAATTTTTGATTGTACTTCTTGCTGTCCGGTGCTCAATTCTCACACCCAGAGTGGAATAAATTTAGCCCAAAACACAAGGCTTAGCACATTTGCCTCTCAGTGCTGGGGATCCAGGTTCAAATCTCGGCGGAGTTTTTATGTTTTCCTTCATCTATGTGGGTTCTCCGGTTTCTGTCCACAGTGCAAAAACATGAATTTCATTTGATTCATTGGCTGCTACAAATTGCCCTGTCTAACGCCAGTTATTGGTGCCCTGTCCTGGGTGTATCTGCCCAACGCTCCAAACGTTCTCCCCTGAATGGGCATAGACCCTAGTATAGCATTAGAGGATGATAAGAAGAAAAAAAACACCACAAATAAGCACCACGAAGGCCTGCTGATGTAAAATCTGATAATTATAAAAACATTTAGAAATATTTAGTGTCAGGACTAGTGCCATTAAAACCACCAAGAATGCCAGAGGCAGCATGTATACATAATGTGCTGCTTCTAGATGACAGCAGGAACAATTAAGAGGTAAGTAGACTAAATTAAGCAAAAAAATATATATATATGGACTAACAAGAACTCAAATCTATACATTATAAAGACAATACAAAAGTACAATATGAACAACAGCTAATAAAAATGAAAATAGGCATACAAACAAAACATCTAACAAAAAGAACACTATAAATAAAAAACTACATGCAGATGACTAATCTCCTATAATGTGAAAAGTCTGAAAATTAATTGGGCTTTTGGAACACTCACAAAATGCATACAGTTGGTATTCAATTGTTTTTATTTAATCATAAATCTGTAAAATTAAACTTCATCAGAAATGTTACTCCAGATAGGCCTACACTACATTTGACTATTTGAAGGAAATCACAATGTAAACCATGACTATACAAATACATGAATATACAATGCAACAAACAGGATGCACATTGCATTGATTTTTACATTAATTCAATAATGATTTTGAACAGGCTGTGATGTTAGGTCAATATAGTAAGTTAATTTATCAAGAGCCAAGAGGGGTTGTGGTTGTTAAACTGGGTAAAGTAAGACCACCACCAGGGCTTCTCGTTGGGTGCGCTCTGTGGTGTCGCTTCTCTTTGCTTTGATCCGCTTGCATAATACCGTTGTATCTGATTATAAGGATCAAATCGCTCATAATTACCTATAGAGTGGATATGAAAATCATCAACATCTTGCTGCACTGGAGACTTTTGAAGCACAAAGTCTACTCTACCAGCCTTCTGCATTTGAGCAGGCAGAAAGACTTTCTTCATGGCTTTGCTATAACCTGGAGCTGAGGCAATAACTATGTACACGCCAGGTGTCAGAAGTCTCCAGTAATCCCCATTTTCAGCTGATAAAGGTGAAAAGAATAAAAGTAAAAAGAGGAATGTGATATATAGTACATAACCCAATATTTATGAAATGATAAAAAACATGGGAAAATTAACTTTTTTGCAGTGGCACAGTACACAACTCACTCCCACAGATTTTATCATGTAACCTCTACATAATACATTTTATTTATACTTAAATGTAATTGTTGGTATTGGCTTAAAAAGGGCCCTTTTTATAAATGGTTATATACATTTTCAGAACTTATATACAGACATAAGACTTAAAAAAACACTATGGATCGCAATTAAAAGTAAAATAACCATCCATCCATCCATTATCTTCTGCTTTATCCTCTACTAGGGTCGCGGGGGTAGAAAGTTTTGGGCGCTGGGCACACCCAGGACAGGGCGCCAAGCTATCGCTGGGCACACACTCACTCACACAGACGCACACAGAAACACACTGTATATGGGGCAATTTGGGGAATTCAATTGACCTTGATCCATGTTTTTGGACTGTGGGAGAAAACCGGAGAACCCAAAGGAATCCCACGCAGACATGGAGAGGCCATGGAAACTCCACCCAGATTGAGATTCGAATAGAGAATCCCTAGTGCTGAGAGGCGAACATCCTAACCACTAAACCACTATTGCCGCGTAAAATAACCAACTAACCAAAAATAAACAAACAAACACACAAACAAATTAATAAATATGTACCTGTTGTGATGTCATGTCTGATTCCTTTAACTGCCACAATTGCTCCTTTTATACCGTTTCCATTCTCATCTTTCACAATACCTTTAATTCCCCGATGTACCTGGATTTTAGAAATCACTACTTTTAACAGATCTAAAGGTGAATGAAACTTGTTCCAAACATAAGAAGTGGCCCAACAAAAAGGTGTATATACTGTCTGTAGATTACTATAAAAAAAGCGCAATTCTTAAAAAAGCAAAAGTGGCTAGGGTCCACAGAGAGGAACTTTACTCTCAGTGGGGGGTGGGGTGGGGAGAATTTCTCAAAGTTACCTTGGAAATAAGCAAGACTGAAATCAAGAAGAAAATACAGATTGTCCACTCCCCCTTCACCACTTTCACCAAATTATAACACATAAACAAATTTATAGAAATCACATTTGTTATGTGAAGATGATTTCTTACTGATTCCAAGAAGCTTAAAAGGGCCTCTTTATTTTGTTCCCAGCCTGTAAAAAGATCTTCCTCTGCTGGAAATTTCTCACAGCCCAGCTTTACTGTGATCTCAAAGCAGTTTGTATGAAGGTAATTGAAGTCTGCCATTCCTACCATACAAAAAATAATTATTCCAAGACTGACAACTGAACAAATAATACAAATAAAATTTTAGCTTTTTCTAATTTTGAAATCTGGTCTTATTATTAAGAGTTGAAATTCATCATGTTTATAGTGCTTACCTCCTGTAATGCTGTACCGTTCAGCCCCATTCACAATGCCTCTTCCATCTGCAAAGTTGCCACCGCACTTGTATTTATCCAGGTCGGACAATAACGTATGGGCATCAGCATATGTTCGGGCTAACTGCTTGAACACCTGCAAATCAGGATTTGAATAAAACAACAGTATTAAATTTTAGCTTGATAAAAGTGCTAATGTTGCATATTTTTTGTAATTGTATCATTTACATATTCTAATTGTACAGTATCTATAGTAGCAGAGTTAAATTAACTTATTTGTTGCCTAAAGTCACCTTGTCATCAGGAGTGGGAGAAAGAAAATTGATTTCTAGTGGATGCTGTGAAAGGTCATAGGGGTAAGATACCACAAGATCTCCTTCATGGAAATTTGCTGACTGAACAAAAGGAATAGAACGCATCCACTTCATAACAGCATATGTCTCTGGAGCAACCTAAAAATTATAGACACAAATATTTACTATACATGATTATTTATTAAGTCTGTTTTTAAATTTTAATTAGCTACAATTTTAACATTGTAAACACATACCTTACCAAACCAGTACAGGTCTGGGATGGGAATATGGTGATTTCGAAAGTGCTTGAGTCTCCGTAAATTGTATGCTATAGAAGTCAAGTCAGGAAAGTTTTGACTGAGATCTATATTCTGTGCATTGTGCCACCCTCCTATATATTCACCATATCTTGTATCCTGTTAATAAAATAAGTAAATAATGCAATTAATCATAAAAAATATTTGTATTCCATAATCAGAAATATGTAAGTAATAATATTAAAATCACATGTCCCACTTGTACACAGCTGCACAGCCAGGTCATATATATATATATATATATATATATATATATATATATATATATATATATATATATATATATATATATATATATATATATATATATAAAACAATGAGTAATATATTTAAATATACAACAGTATAATATGTGTAGTAAAAGCACAGGTCATTTCTGCGAATATGTTTTTTAAATATTTTGTAGGGCTGGCACAGTGTCTTAATGGTTAGCGCAGCATTCAGGATTGAATACTAAGCTGGGTGGAGCCCCATGCACACTCCGTGTCTGCATGGGTTTCCTCTGGGTTCTCCAGTTTCCCCTTACAGTCATGCAGTATTGGTCACAAAAACATGGATTCAAGGTAAACTGAATGCTCTAAATTGCCTCATATAGTGTGTGTCTGTTTGAGTAAGTGTGTGCCCAGTGATGAATTGGCACCCTGTCCTGAGTGTATCTGCCCCGTACCCAAAACGGTCTTCTCTGGATGGGCATGGGGAACCCCATCCCCCCTCAACCCTAATAGAGGATTAAGTGGAAAATAATGAATGACTGAAAATTATTCATAGGTATAGGATTGTCTAAAATTAATAAATTTGGGTATAGAGGAATACAATTCGTTGAAAAAGTTATTAAAAAACATGATAATGTATTCACAATACTGTGTGTTTGGAGTAAAAAAAGCCATAATAAAAACTTGGCCCTGGAAAAAAAGTAGGTTTTAAAATGCAAGGCCTTTTTTTAAAATGCAAGGTTTTAAAAGTCTGTTCTTAGTGTTTTTCCCTTTGCCAGTTTGCAACATGCCAGGACACAGTAAATAGTGGAGAGTGTTTTTTCAAGCACATGAACAGCCTTTATTTACAGATAAATATCTTATTTTATTATCTTTAGTTTAATCATAGGACTAGGACTAGGATCGACGAGGGGGGGCTGTTTCGGGCACTGGGCAAATACACCAAGCCTTCATCCAAACAGATATGTCAGTGAGACAAGCAGATATCCAGTTTGTGATAGTGGTGTCGTCAGGGGCAAAAGACAAATGAAGCTGATTGTCATCAGCATAGCAGTGGTAAGAGAAACCTGAATGAATGTGTTCAGTGATGTCTTGTATAGTGAGAAGAGGAGAGGACCAAGTACAGAACCTTGAGGAACACCAGTGAGTACTTGGTGAGAGTTCCATGACACTTTGAAGGTCCTTCCTGTCAGATAGGATCGGAACCATTCAAGTGTTGTATCAGAAAAGCCTAATTCAAATAGAGTGGAACGTGGAATCTGAAGATTTACTTTATCAAAAGCTGCCGAAATCTCTAGCAGAATGGGGACAGAGGATTGAGAGTTAGCTTTGGCAGATTTAAGAGAGTCAATCACCGAGAGCAATGCTGTCTCTGTGGATTGACCACACCTAATACCAGATTAAGAAACATGGAGACCTGTGTACAGTCATGGCCAAAAGTTTTGAGAATGATCCAAATATTAATTTTTACAAAGTCTACTGCTTCCGTTTTTATAATGGCAATTTGCATATACTCCAGAATGTTATAAAGAGTGATCAGCTTAACAGCAATTAATTGCAAAGTCAATATTTGCCTAGAAAATGAACTTTGTCCCGCAAAACACATTTCAACTTCATTGCAGCCCTGCCTTAAAAGGACCAGCTAACATCGTTTCAGTGATTGCTCCATTAACACAGGTGTGGGTGTTGATGAGGACAGGGCTGGAGATCAATCTGTCATGATTAAGTAAGAATGACACCACTGGACACTTTAAAAAGAGGCTGGTGCTTGGCATCATTGTTTCTGTTCTGTTAACCATGGTTATGCCTAAAGAAACACATGCAGTCATCATTGCACTGCACAAAAATGGCCTAACAGGGAAGAGTATTGCAGCTAGAAAGATTGCACCTCAGTCAAAAATCTATCGCATCATCAAGAACTTCAAGGAGAGAGGTTCCATTGTTGCCAAAAAGGCTCCAGGGTGCCCAAGAAAGACCAGCAAGCTCCATGACCATCTCTTAAAAGTGTTTCAGCTGTGGGATCGGGCTACCAGCAGTGCAGAGCTTGTTCAGGAATGGCAGCAGGCATGTGTGAGTGCATCTGCACACACTGTGAGGCGGAGAATCTTGGAGCAAGGCCTGGTCTCAAGGAGGGCAGCAAAGAAGCCACTTCTCTCCAGAAAAAACATCAGGGACAGACTGATATTCTGCAAAAGGTACAGGGAGTGGACTGCTGTGGAATGGGGTAAAGTCATTTTCTCTGATGAATCCCCTTTCCGATTGTTTGGGACATCTGGAAAACAGCTTATTCGGAGAAGACGAGGTGAGCGCTACCACCAGTCTTGTCTCATCCCAACTGTAAAGCATCCTGAAACCATTCATGTGTGGGGTTGCTTCTCAGCCAAGGGAATCGGCTCTCTCACAGTCTTGCCTAAAAACACAGCCATGAATAAAGAATGGTACCAGAATGTCCTCCGAGAGCAACTTCTCCCAACCATCCAAGAGCAGTTTGGTGATCAACAATGCCTTTTCCAGCATGATGGAACATTTTGCATTAAAGCAAAGGTGATAACTACATGGTTCAGGGAACAAAACATAGAGATTTTGGGTCCATGGCTTGGAAACTCCCCAGATCTTAATCCCATTGAGAACTTGTGGTCAATCATCAAGAGACGGGTGGACAAAAAAAACCCTACACATTCTGACAAAATGCAAGCATTGATTGTGCAAGAATGGACTGCTATCAGTCAGCATTTGGTCCAGAAGTTGATTGAGAGCATACCAGGGAGAATTGCAGAGGTCCTGAAGAAGAAGGGTCAACACTGCAAATATTGACTTGCTGCATTAACTCATTCTAACTGTCAATAAAAGCTTTTGTTACTCATAATTCATTCATTCACTATCTTCCGCTTCATCCTCTATTAGGGTCACGGTGGGGTTCCCCATGCCCATCCAGGGGAGAACATTTCGGGCACTGGGCAGATAGACCCAGGACAGGGCGCCAATCCATCGCTGGGCACACACTCACTCACACAGACACACTCTATATGGGGCAATTTTTGCGAATTCAGTTGACTTCATCCATGTTTTTGGACTGTGGGAGGAAACCGGAGAACCCGGAGGAAACCCACGCAGACACAGGGAGAACATGGAAACTCCACCCAGATGGGGATTCGAACCGGGAATCCCTAGCGCTGAGAAGCGAACGTGCTAACCACTAAGCCACCGTGCCGCGTTACTCATAATATTATTGCAATTATATTTCTGTATGTGATAAAAAAAAACATCTGACAAACACACATAAAGACCAGAGGGCAGCAGATCATGTGAAAATATAATATTTGTGTCATTCTCAAAACTTTTGGCCATGACTTTCAACTGTTTTAGACAGGAAAGGTAAAAGTGATACAGATCTGTAGCTCTCAACCAAATTTGGGATGAGCATTGGCTTTTTTGAGCAGAGGTTTGTCTATGGCCTGTTTGAAAGAATTGGGAAATGTACCAGACATAAGGGAGGAGTTGATGCTGTGTGTAAGTGCTGGTGTGATAGAGGAGGCGATGGATTGAATAAGGTGAGATGGGATGGAATCAAGGGGGCAAGTAGTCAGGTTGCTGAAAAGAAGAATTTTGCAGATGTCAGATTCTGAGACAGGTGAGAAGGAGGAGAGGGTTGGTTGGTTAAATGGTTGGCTGACTGAGAGGTGTTGGGAGGGGGAGAAGGAGGAGTTAGTACTGTAGAGGTACTAAATAAGGTGTGGGCATCTGAGATGCATGTTACCTTGGACTGGAAGAACAAGGACTTAGCAGCAGTTATATCCTTCGAGAAGATGGCGAGTGAGGACTGGTATGATACTAAATCTGAAGACAGACCAGACTTACACCATTTTCTTTCAGCAAATCGAAGAGAAGTGTGTTGTTTTCGACACACCTTTGTGAGCCAGTGACTGGATGGAGAGCTATGAGTTTTCCTGGTGGAAAACTGTCCTATTGGACAGACCTGGTCAAGACATGAAGTCAAAGTGGAGCAGAATGTGCAGTGTTAGTGTCAAGTGTTGAGAAGTTACTGATGCAAGGAAGGGGATCTGTAACCAAGCCAGCAGAAAGTGTATTAGAGAGAGAGCTAAGATTACGACGTACCTGAGTGGTTTTACTGATGGTCACGGGAGGTGGCGGAGGAGAAACAGAGAACTGAATAAAAAAGTGATCTGATTCATGAAGCGGAAAGATGTTTAGGTCAGAAGAGCAACATGAGCATGTCATGATGAGTTCAAGCTGGTTACCAGCCCGGTGGGTAGCTGAAGTCTGCAGTAGATGGAGGTCCAGACCGGAGATAAGAGCAAGAAACTCAGTAGCGTACGTTTGATAAGTGAATTTCGATAAGTGAATGTTAAAATCGCCAAGGACGACAAGGAGAGATGATAATAATGGGAGAGATGATAATAATATATCAAATTCCTCAATGAAGTTATCCAGTTGACCTGGGGGACGATATATGACAAGAAAATGACTTTTAACTGGTTCTGTGATGGTCAGTGCATGGAATTCAAATGAGGCAGTGTGAGCAATAAGCAAACCCATTCCACTTCCTCTTTTGCCGATCCGAGGAGAGTGAAAGAAGTGAAAATTAGTTGAGAGAGCAGCTGGTATCGCGGAATTCTCTGGGAGGATCCACGTCTCTGTGAGGGCTAAAACCTGAATACCAGCATGAGCAGCAAAAGCAGGAATGAAATCATATTTCTTGGTTAATTTTATTTGAATTTTACTGCAATTATTGTTAATTTTTATTCTACTTCTGTATATATGACAAATGGAGCATCTGTAAAAACTGCAATTTCCCTCTGAGGATTAATAAAATATTCTGATTCTGATTCATTATCTTCCTCCCATACTAGGTTCACGGGGGTGGGGGGGGGGTTCCCCATGCCCATGCAGGTGAGAACGTTTCTGGGGCTGGGCAGATACACCCAGAACAGGATGTAAATCTATCTCTGGGGACACTCACACAGACACACACTATATAGGACAATTTAGAGCATTTTATTTACCTTGAACCCATGTTTTTGGACTGTGGGAGGAAACCTGACAACCCGAAGAGAAAACCCAGGTGGACACGGGGAGAACATGGAAACTGATCAATAAAATTTCTTAAATTTGCTTCTTCTAAATAAATCACATAAGTCATCGATACCCTTGCTCAATATAGATTTGTAAAGTAAAGCAGAAAATAGCAATAGGAATTTTATTACTAAAAATATTTTGTCCATGACTGTCTGTACATGTAAGAAGGGATGGGGGAGTATATCATCAAATAATGACATTAATTAAATGTAAATACATTGCTTCCTAATTAATGCCAGAATTAGTTGAGACTCACTTCGTAATATTCAGCATTGTTACTTCCATGCATTTCAGAAAAGGCTAATTCATAACCATCTGGGTTCATTGAGGGTAAAATGTGGATACGTGTGGAGTTGATGAGCTTCTGGATCCGCAGATTTCCTAGCAGATACTCTGAACATAGGTACTGAGCAAGGTAAATCAGCAGCTCCCGTCCCATGGATTCATCTCCATGCATGTTTCCAATATATTTCACCTCAGGTTGCACTAAACACACAGCAGAGACAAAAATACAAATCAATTCTTGTCTTTACACTTAATTGTTGCTTCACACCCCTACTTTAAATGTACCTACATAGTTCATGTTCTCCAGGGTTTCTTGAAAACTCAATCACCAGAAGGTCTTTGCTCTCAACACTCTGTCCAATGCTGTATGTTCTAGAAATGTGGGGGCATTCTTCAGCAGTCCTCTTAAGGATTTTATACATTTGTGAATTGGAGTGATGAGCAAATTGAATTATTGTTGGAGGTTTTTCTGTGGAAATATTTTCCACTGAAATGTCTTGTTCACCTTTAACATAAAAGATTACATATGATTATGAATTTTGGTAATTTGGAAAAAACAATGAAATGAGCTTCATAAATCTGAGCTGCATAAGATTTTTTAAAGTTTATAAAACAAATAATACAGTTTATTTATTATAAACTAGCAAATGCATATTTATTTGAAAAACAATTTCAGTATTTTAGGTTGTAAAATTTCAGATTTTGTATCTTGTCTCCTCTTGTCTCCTCTATCCCACCACAACCTAGTTGCACTGTGTCTTTATAAATTAATAGAAAATTTTATTAGTGTGCCAAAAAAGGCTGTGGTAATGTAGGAATAAATCAGGAGTGACAGCAAAGTATGTGAGGACAGTGCAGAAAATGTATAGTAGTGAGATGTTTAGATGTGAGTAAGTGCAGCAGTGTTGCTGTAGTTTCATTTAAACACCTCAGTAACCCTGCTGGAATAAGAGTAATGCACCAATCAAATAATACCTGCTCTGTGGTGGCGATTGGTGGCACTATTGAAGCCATACAACAAACCTAAAATTACAACTTTTATGCCTTACCATCTGATCTAGACAGGTGATTATTGGGGGCACTGACCATTAGAGTAAAGAGTAAGGAGGTATGCATCGTAGTGGCTACAGTCCATAATTGTAGAAATACAACGTCCATTTTTTACACTATGTGAAACTAATACTGTATAATAGACAAAATTGGAGCAAAAAGGAGGTGTGTACTAACTTTTCACTGGCACTGTATATAAACAGTGGATTTTGCTGCAATATTCATAAGCAATGTTTATCTGGTTTGCTGAGTGCATTTTATCCTTGATATCTTGAATTCACAGTATACTTCAATCTTAAATGCACAGTATACTGTGTTTATAATGGAGAAAACTTTGTTCTTTGTAAAAGCTAGGTTTTATTCAAATTGAATATTAGTGGTAATGTAAGTGGTGTATAAACTTTTGCATTACATTGTAATATACAAATATTTACCTTTTAAATCTTCTAATGGGTCATAGCAGCCTTCTTCTTCACTGACAAAAAAGCGGTCACAATCTAAAAAGTAAGGCCATGCCATTTGGATGCGCTCAAACATATGGGCACAGGCTTTGTGCACAGACTCACAGGAACTGCGACATGGCTTCATCATATTGTGGTCTTCACAACGTGGTGCTATAATGGAGCAGCCTAAAATACGAACATCTGGAGTGCACTTCCCATTTAAGAGAGAATCCATCACATTTAAAAGCAGGTACTCCGCACTGATCTCTACCTCTGCACGACTTTTGTGCTGAAGTATGTTGGGGTATGTTGTCTTGAAGTAGGGCAGATCATCACAGGAGGCCAACATGACATCTGTACATTCAGCTAGTAAAAATCCACAGCAGTTACTGTATAAGGTTACTATTTCAAAACAAATATGGTACAGATGGATTTCAGATAGTATTAAATTACGGACAGCATAATGAGCATCTGTTGTTTTGCAGCGTTTCATTAATTTATTGATTATCTTCCACTTAATCCTCCACTAGGGGTTAGTGTCCCATCCAGAGCATGGGGAACCCATATATATATATATATATATATATATATATATATATATATATATATATATATATATATATATATATATATATATATATATATATATATATAGGGGATTCCAACTGGGAAATCCTAGCAGTGAGTATATAATATAATATAATATAATATAACATAACATAACATAACATAATATAATATGGTGCGGCACGGTGGCTTAGTGGTTAGCACGTTCGTCTCTTAGCACTAGGGATTCCCGGTTCGAATCCCCATCTGTGTGGAGTTTCCATGTTCTCCCCGTGTCTGCGTGGGTTTCCTCCGGGTTCTCCGGTTTCCTCCCACAGTCCAAAAACATGGATCAAGTCAATTGAATTCTCAAAAATTGCCCCATGTAGAGTGTGTCTGTGTGAGTGAGTGTGTGACCAGCGATGGATTGGCACCCTGTCCTGGGTCTATCTGCCCAGCGCCCGAGACGATCTCCCCTGGATGGGCATGGGGAACCCCACCGCGACCCTAATAGAGGATTAAGCAGGAGATAATGAATGAAAGAATTAATATATTATTATAATTTATGCATTATTCTATTGTAAATTTGTGAGATCGTTCGTGCCTGATTTTAATTAAAAAGTATAAATAATGGGAAAAAACAAGTAATTAGCACTTACATTTTACTTGCTGGTGGGTTCTGCATTGCCCTGTAAATTTTTTTTAAATGAAAAAAAAAACAAAAACAATGTGCATTTAAACCATGTGAATTGTGACACTAGATGGCGTAAAATGTGCATAGAAATGACTTTTCAAAATTTTATATGAAACATATGGCGCACTTTTAAGAGTTGGTTGTATTTCCTATGATGCCCTTAAAAACAAAGAGTCGGATTTCATTTATTTTTTTATTTAATGGCAATATAGAAATGTCATTTTTGCAATATAGGCTATAGCAATTTTAGATATATAGCACAAATAGTTTTTCAGAATATACAAAATATATACGCTATAAACAATAAATTGTATCTGTGTGTGTGTGTGTGTGTGTGTGTTCCTGTTATTTTGAAGTTTGTTTTAAGGTTGCATTGATTTGTGTCTTACCTTGAAAATAAGTCCCAATACCACAACGTGGTGGAAAACTCCAAACTGCACCTACCAAAATGTTGATCGACAGAGAGTCCTGAACCAGTGACCACAAAATAAAACAGTACATGATTGTAGCAATATTTTAATATGGATTTATGTTCATTATGCAGCTTAAGCTTATTATTATTATTATTATTATTATTATTATTATTATTATTATTATTATTATTATTATTTCCAAATAGTTAAGTTTTACTGTTAAACAACATTAACTCCTCTAAACATGAACTCCTCTAAACTTTGAACAAGTTCGAAGACAAAGTATGAATTCTCCTTAACGACTACCAGATGCACTCAGTAACTTAAGCCAACTCATCATTTGAAAAACAACTAAGATTCCAAATAACACATTGGTTTATTTTTAAATAAAAAACTATGTTTTAGTCAATCATTTTTACTCACACATAATCTACAAGACATAACTGTTGCCAAAACAGACAGATATTGGCATTTACAAGCTTTTAACCTACCAACCTTTCTTCTATTTAGGAGTTCAAACAGAAACATAAAAAAATCCTACAGCCATGGTCACTTTGAATACTCTGGTGCCTGATATAAGTCCAATCAGCTCTTATGTGGTGCATATCTTTTGGCTGTGGTACCTTCTATATGAAAAATGTTTCATGTTGTGGAATAGTGGTTGGAGCTCTTGTCTCAAGGAGCTTCTGGGTTAAGTTTCCAAACTGTGAACAAGGTCCTTTCTTTAAAGACTTTCCCCAAGAGCTCAATTTGTCTGAACAAAAACATGCTAGTGGGTGAATTGGCAATCCTAACTGCTCCTGATGTGAAGTGTGAATGTGTTTGACCTGCAATAAGCTGATAAGCTGTATAGACTATTCAGGGTGACCATGCTAACCCCTGTCATCTGGCAAAGGCATCAGTTGGCATGTGAGCATCAGAACTTGACCAAAGAAAAAGCTTAGTCTATGAACAACATTATTTTGCATCACATATATGGCCAGGTTATTGTACATCGTTTACCTGAGAAACACATGCCACAAGGATGTATAACAGGAAGAAGGCAAGCCAGTAAAAGCATTTATTTGCATGACAGTGCATTTCCCAAGTGGAAGCCATACAAGGTCACCAGGGATAAAGCTAGGCCATACCAGGAAGTTCCTTACCACAGTTTCTTTGGCTTGCGGTTTAAGGGTTCAGGCTTAAAACATTGTAAAGCCAAATTTTAAGAAAATTCACTATTGTAAAAAGCGATAGATTAAAAAATAAGTTTCAGTAAGTTGACACGTTGGGTCCATAAACACAATTGATTTGTCCTTGTACTGATGCAATACCTCCATATTGCTTTTGCAAAGAATCACCCATTATGAGGACTCTAATCACCATGTCACAATATAAGCTATAAGTCTAGTAGATACCGTACATGGTAATGTTGGTCCTGAAGGGTTTAAACATGCTTAGTCAACTTTCATAGAGGCATGATTGAAGGTGGAAAGCAACAGCTGTTACACAGATCATCAGTCTAAGTGATTTAGGCTTTAATCATCTGAACAAGTCCAATGGACATTGTTACTCGTGGATCCTGGTTCCAGCACTTTGGTTTAAGGGCTGCTTGATAGTGTTTAGAGCTGAATTATTCCAATCACTGGTTAAGTGGCCAAAAATATCCCTGGCAGGTGTGGTGAAAAATGGCACAGGAAAAGGCAATGAATGCTTTATAGCTGATCAGCATAGTGCTTTGAACTTTAGAGACCTATCACATGAACAACGTAGATGAGAAATGCTTGATTAGAAACAGGGTGGAGGATGAAAAATAATATTGAAACTATATCATGAACAGTTACAATACTTTCAGATTCCAGTAGTAAATTTCTGGTGGCACAATATGAAGATCAATAAAAATACAATAAGAGTTTTTGTAAGGCTGGGGAGAATGGTTACAGACAATTGGAAAAGCTGGATTAGACAAACTATTCAGCAGCAACTACAACTAAGCTAGTCACACATACAACATCTCCAAAGAGAAGAGAAGAACAAAGTTTTCCAGTTCAGAAAGAAAAGATACCAGAGAAAAAGTTGAGATTAGTGTATAATTAGGCTGGATCAAACTAATTTACTGAACCTCCAGGAATGGGGTGAAAAACAGCATGGATACATGCATTAAACCAGACAAACAAACATAAATACAACTATGCAGAGTATAAACAGGGACTATATAACTATAACTAAATCTAAAAAAAAGGGGAATTATCCAAATATTCATGTTCAGTGACATATTCAAGTGCATGATCTTTTGCCCTTTTTTTATCTATGCACAGCAATTATACTGTCACAGGTGCCTCGGGCACCTGTCCCTCGTTTGTGTTATTCATGGACTCCATTGGGTGATTGGTTTATTTTGTGCACGTGATCTGGTGTTTTTCTTACTTAAGTTTCGTATTCCCGCTTCCCCGTGCACGTCTTTGTTTGTGGATTATTCCCGGTGTTGGTGCGTTTCGTTTGTTCCCCATTTCCGTTGGTGTCCCTACACCATTTTTAATAATAAACCCGTTTTTGTTTTTATACCCGGTGTTCTCTGGACTCTCCTTCCGCGCTCAACCACGGTACAACTCTGAGCACAATCCCTGCGCAGGTTGTATCCGTGGGAGTGTTTTACCCGACGGACAGGTGTATGCATTCTTTCCCGCGTAGCCGATCCCGGGAAGCGCTCACTAGGCGCGAGCGGCGTACGCATTTTCCCTGCGTAGCCGATTTCCTCCGGGGAAGAACGGAGCCTCTAACATATACAGTAACAGTGTTGTGCATAGATTAAAGCAGCTTGAAAAGTGACTTCTACATTAATTATCAAAATTAAAAACAAAATCTAAAAACACTAAAAAAAAATTTGGCATTCAAATGATGTTAATTTGAACCAAACTATAACTGCTAAGAGTGAAAGGCTTAAGAAAAAAGACTTTCATTTTAAGACTATATGCCATTAGTTCATTACTTAAATATACATACAGTTGTAAAGCTGGGAAACAATGGTTCAAAGACATACAAGATTTGAATCAAAACAATCTTTATTAACAAGACAATGCTCAGCAAATCCAGTAAGATGACTTACATGATATGGGTATTTGGGTAAAAGGGAGTAGTCTTTGTACTGGCATAAAGTCAAAACCTGGATGACAGGAAGTGCTAGTAAAATGCTAGGTATACATAGAAAGGACAATGAACTTTGCTGAAAAGTGGTAAAGAACGGTATGTTTATATAGTGTAATTGTAAACTGAATGTGGTGTTTATGGTGACTGGTCGATTGCGGACATTGGGTGAGTGTTTACATGAATAGTGCAGTCTAGAAAATAGAACCCATGGCAATATGGGTTGTATCTGTGATAGCCTCCACCCAAAAGGGTTCAAGGAGCACATAATGTCCTGAGCCAGTCTCCTGGACTCGACCAGTTTATGCACCACGTACACTGAAGCATCTTTCATCAGGTAGTGGTGGTGATGCCTCTGGTGCCAGTTCATCCAGGGGTCCAGAGAAGTATATCTTCAACGGGGAAACATGGAAAGAAGGAAAAACATGAAAGTTACTTGGAAGGTCTAAATAGGATTCAGTAACCTCAGTAATTTACTTGACCAAAATGAATGGACCTAGGTAACAAGTATTTAACTTTCTGCTTCTCCGAAAAATCTAAAGTTCTGAAAAAAAAAACATACTCTGTCTAATGGAAAGAAATTGGGGTACTAGTACTTGTAAATAATCCTATCGATCATCTCTTATGTTTGGCTCCATCGCCTCCATCGACTTGGGTACATGGTAGGTAAAAATGGTGGTTGGTACCCCCAGGGTGATTTAATAAAGGATGCTTTTTGGGTTTTTTAATGATTTTGGAAGGGATTCTGCACATTTTCCCATAAAAATTAGAAAAACACTCATGTAATGGAGTCAGCAGTAAAAGTTAACAATGTGTGACCCTGTTAAGCCCGCTAACAAGAAGAATGATTTGATGTAGATAAATGATAGATGGTGATGGTGCTCCTGCCGGGTTTAAGCATGCTTGGTCATACGGGAAAGCAATGACTATTAAAGGAATCAGCAAAGTGAGGAATATGGCCAGTACTTATCTGATCAAGTGACATGGTTACTAACACATAAAGTCTAAATGATTCTGGCAACAAGAGAAGCATGTGAACTTACCTTCCTGTTTATTTAACCAGAAGTACGGCTAATTAATATACCCAGTTGTTTACAGAATGCCCTCCAAACGTGTGAAATGAACTTGGGGCCCCAGTTGGGATGTCCTCTGGGATACCAAAATTGCATAATACACAGTGGAACAGGCACTCTTCCGTTTGAAAGCATGTGGGGGTAGCTGGAAGCAGTAAGAAATTGTCCGTGAATGCAGTGTAAGGACATAAACTGTGTACCAGGTAGTGGTCAAAATACTGTATCTTTATCTAATGTAGTCTGAAGCAGGCTTATGAATATCTACCCCCATAGAACTTAACTTATGAATATCTACCCCCATAGTTTCCCATTGTGGTGCGACAGCCTGATGTGTGGAGCCTGTAGACTGGAGGCCATCTTGGGAGGCAGGTCAGGTAAATGGTGGCACCTGTCTGAGATTAAATGTTCTAAATATCTCTCTCTCCCAGAACAAAGAAAAGGGCAAAGGAGAGGAGAGAGAGAACAGGAATGACAGAAGCCAACACAATGGTTTACTTTGTGTGTTTGTAAGAAATGGTGTAAAAGCCCAGTATAGCCTGTAATGACACTATTTTTGGCAATGAATGCAATGATGGATGGGAGTAATATGACTCCACTAATGTCCTGTTATAAGGAGGAATTGGTGCAAAATTGGTGAAAGAGTGAGTCTGAATCCAAAGATGTAGGTGACTTGAAATCAGAACTTGGATGTAGTTTAGTGAATATCTTGGCATCACTGTGTTCTACAGCTGAGATCACCCCCAGCACCAGACTCACCCTGTCACCTGGAGAAGAGCCCTTCAGTGTGACACTAGCACAGGTCAGGAAGACCCTTCATAGGATCAATCCCCGAAAAGCTGCTGGTCAGAACAACATTCCCGGGAGGGTGCTCAAAGATTGTGCTGATCAGCTGTCTGAAGTCCTGGTAGACATATTCAAAGCTTCCCTCAGACAAGTAGCTGTTCCCACCTGCCTGTAGACTGCCACCATCATCCCATTCCCCAAAAGTTCCACAGTGGTGGGTCTGAATGACTACCGGCTGATAGTCCTTACGCCGATAGTCACCGAATGCTTTTAGAGACTGGTCATGACCCACATAAAAGCCACCATCGACGTCACTGTGGACCCACACCAGTATGCCTACAGAAACAACCGATCCACAGAAGATGCCATTTCCTCCATGGTCCACACCGCCTCACCCACTTGGCGCAGAAGGACTCCTATGTCCATGTGCTCTACGTGGACTTCACATTTACATTCAACATGATGATCCCTCAGACCCTGGCCAATAAACTGTCGCTACTTGGACTGAGCTCCTCCCTCTGCAACTGGATCCTGGACTTCCTGACCAACAGGCCGCAATCTGTGAAGATCCACAACACCATCTCCTCCACAAAAACCCTCAGCATCGGTTTTCCTCAAGGCTGTGTGTTGAGCCCCCTCCTGTTTACACTGTTAACATATGACTGCTCACCTATCCATCTGAGCTGTCATATTGTGAAGTTTGCAGAAGACACTGCAGTGGTTGGATGCATCACAGACAGTGATGAGTCCATTTACAGACAGGAGGTGGAACACCTGGAGGGTTGGTTCAGAAAGAACAATCTCTGCATCAATGTTAAGAAAACAAAGGAGCCCCGGAATGCCAGCCAGGCACCCCAACACAGGCCGACCGCCCCACGTGGCAAATATCTAAAAATAGGAGATGGTCGAAGGTTAATGCGTGTTCGATTACTTAAATATCTGACTCCAAAGATATTATTTCTAAAAGATAACTGTTAATTACACAAGTCCTTAAATAGGTTAATTTATCCTAATAGTTAAGCCTTAAAGTATCTGACTCAGAGGTATTTTATAAGCAAGCAGAAATCTTAATTGTACCAGAAGCTTTTATAATACATGGACAGAGACTATATTGACATGTGGATCATAAAGTAATTTATATCCCTCAGAGGTCAATCTTATCAATGCTTATATTTTACCATTAACAGGAGGTAAATTAGACTTTGATTTCCAGTCTTTAAAGATAAACTGGTACATTACTTAAGTAATAACAAAGTTTATTTAAAGTAAGCAGTAGGATTAATAAAGATTACAATACAAAGTTACAAGGATTCTACTTACACAAATCGCATCAACTGTTTAATAGAAATGAGTTGTCCAAACTCAATAATGCCTTTTATCCTCTCTCCCCAGAAAACCATGAAGTCCTCTCAGCCTCACCTCATGTTGAAGCTTCCTAAAAGCTCCTTCCAAACCTTTCTATTTGTGTGTGTTACATACTTGTATATAAGCTTCTTTAAAGTTTCCGCCCAGGTCATTTAAATGTAAAAAGTTCAGGTTTCAGATGGAAACATGTGTCAGCTGTAACAACAGTACAAATCATTCATTTTACTTTGATTTGAGCATCACTTTGGGGTCCCCATTGTTCCTATTAAAGTTGCTTTGCTAGAACTCACAGATGAGTGAGAACAAATTGTCCTTTCTTTTTGTTTGAGATAATCTCGTCACCTGTTTGTGGCCTTTGAGTATCTGCATCTTAAAAGCTGGCAAAGTCACATGTTTATAAGAAACAATTTGTATCAGTAATCTGTACCTAGTATAAATATACTGTACAGTATCATACTTTACAACATAATGTATGTTTTTTTTTACAGATAATCAACGAGAGGATTGTATAAATACCAAACATGACATGTATTTATATCTCTTTTCCTCCTTTTAATTTTAATTTAAGTTCTAACTTTAAAAGAACAGCATAAACGGGGTCCGTGAGCCATAATTTCATTTTTGTCTCATGTACCACATGTGATACAAATGATCTCGAAATCTCAAATCTTGAATTAAGTATGGAGACCATTGTAAGATCTCCTGTTTAGACCAGGATACGGTTGGATTGTGGGTAGACAGCCAGGGTGAACCATGAATGATGGGTATGTTTCAGTAGGGCAAAAAGACAGAGATGTTATGCATGCAGGGCACTTACTTTCAGATGGATGAGTTTTGGTTATTTTCGTAACAGGGACTTTTCCCAGCGGATCTCTATTGAATGCTGAGAGCTGCATATTCCTCACAAATGAAGAAGCCCTCGACTTGGGCACCCAGTTAGACTAAAACAAAAACAGATTCTTTAATGCAGACAATCTGTACAGGTAAGATACATGATATCTGAACCAACCCAATTGAATTCTCACCATATTAGCCTGATAACTTGGGAGTCAGGCTGGACACTGTTGTAGATGTTAATCCTCTTTCTTTTGGGTGGAATCAACCTCGATGAATCACACTGTATCAATTCGGCAAGAGATTAATCAGTCAGTCTAGACAGAGTGGGGTTTACTGGCATGGTGCAAGTAAGAGAGTTTTTCCACTTGCAATTTACTCTGAGGTCAGGTCCAGCTGAATGGTAAGTGATATTAGTCCCTCCAGGCATAGATCTCGTCTTTACAAAGGTTGCTAATATTTGTACTTGGGTGTCTTCCACTGCTGATGCTGTCCGGCCATTTAAGGAGGATGTGTGCCACACTGTGCCTTGGTCCTCTCAATGTTTCTTCCTTAAAAAGTAAACAGGGAGTTTTTTTTGCCACTGTTGCTTTAGCTAGCTTTTTGGAGGTTCAGGCTTGGAATATTGTAAAGCTGTTTTGTGACAATGAACTGTTGTAAAAATTTAACTTGAACTAAACGTTAATGAAGATTGATCGAACCACTGCCAGCCACCATATGAAAATCCAGTGTGTATAAGCCATAGACATAGCCCTTATGAGAATGCTCTAGTACAGTCTTAAATTCAGAGATGAAGGAGTCAGAGGTGTCAATTGAACATTGGAATATATAGCTCTGGCACACAGTAAGGCTTGACAATGCAGACATATGACAATGAAATGCATGGATTATCCAAGTGTACAGTAGAGTTTGCAAAATATAGAGAGCATCGAAGCATCGAGATCCCGACATTCCCCCAGAGTACCATCATACTTATCAGGTTTGCAAAAAGGTGTGCGTGGATGGTTCCAAATACAAAGCTTGTATATGAGGAACCGCCAAGGATGAAGGAAATGTAGGGAGGGCCTGCAAGCACTGTTTGATTTTGGTTAAGTCATTGGTAAAAGCAGAAAACTCTTCACTCTGCTGAGCAGTGAGTAAAGAAACTGAGTTCGTAAAAGATTCCAAAAACTGTTGTTGTAGTTATTCCAAATGTTGACCCTGTAGGAACAGAGCCTATCTGAGCTTAACTAAATCCACTGTCTGAATGTTGTTGGCAGAGTATTCTGTTACGCTGGGAAAGGTTCAGAGACGGGTTCATGATTTTAGGCAAAGAAAGTAATCAATGATCAGTTAAAACCAGGAAGACAGGAATTGCTAGTGGGTGTTGGTGTGGTAGCTTAGTGGTTAGGATGTTGGGCTAACTATCTGAACATTGAAGGTTGTGGGATTAAATCCCAGGTCCACTGAAGTTACCAATGTGGGTCCTTGAGCAAGTACCTTAACCCTGATTGCTTCAGGAATGATGTATGGACAACCCTGTGTTCTGACCCCAACTAGGTTGGGATACTTGTCACTTAAGATAAATGTCTGCTAACTACAAAATGTAAAAATGTATGTCAAATGTTAGTAAACCGCTCGGTATACATATATAATGTTTAAGCAATGAATGGTAAAAAGTGTTCATATAGTGAGTGTGTATATAAAGTGAAGGTACCTGTTTTAAATTGTAGTCTGGCTACTGAAAATAAAATGTTTATGTTCAGTGGTCAGAAGTGTACAGGTGGTGATTGTTTCTGGCAGTGGTGCAGTCTGGGAAATGCTGTCTGTTGGAGTGTGGGCTGAATGCGTGACAATAGTGCTGTTTTTAACCATGAATTAAAAAAGAAAATATGCCAATGTATGCTGTCTTGGGTGTGTTTGCACAGCACCCAAAATGTTCTCCCATGGATGGGCATGAGTAACCCCCCGAGACACTCGTAGAGGATTAAGGGGAAGATAATGAATGAATTTACTTTACAAATGTGATTTACAAATATGTACATTTTTATGGCGACACGGTGGCTTAGTGGTTAGCATGTTCGCCTCTCAGCATTAGGGATTACCCCATCTGGGTGGAGTTTCCATGTTCTCCGTGTGGGTCCGTGTGGGTTTCCTCTGGGTTCTCCGGTTTCCTCCCACAGTCCAAAAGCATGGATCAAGTCAATTGAGTTCTCCAAATTGCCCCATGTAGAGTGTGTTTGTGTGAGTGAGTGTGTGCCCAGCGATAGGTTGGCACCCTGTCCTGGGTGTATCTGCCCGGTGCCCGAGACGTTCTCCCCTGGATGGGCATGGGGAACCCCACCGCGACCCAGATAGAGGATAAAGCGGAAGATAATGAATGAATGAATGTACATTTTTATCAATGCACGGGCATGGTTGTTTGAAGCATTTCTTTAGGTCCCAACATTACACTGCCTCTCTAAATAAAAAAATAATGAACACATATTTAAAAAAGTTAATGTTCTAAATAAATGTAAACTTGGCTGTTTCAGTAATTATCTCAGCCATTTTTATATAGTTATAAGTATCTGAATATACAATAAATATCCATCCATCCATCCATCCATTATCTTCCGCTTTATCCTATATTAGGGTCGCAGGGGGGGTTCCCCATGCCCATTCAGGGGAGAAAGTCTCGGGTGCTGAGCAGATACACCCAGGAAAGGGCGCCAATCTATCGCTGGGCACACACTCACTCACACATACACACTCTATATGGGGCAATTTGGATAACTCAATTGACTTCATCCATGTTTTTGGACTGTGGGAGGAAACCGGAGAACCTGGAGGAAACCCATGCAGACACGGGGAGAACATGGAAACTCCACCCAGATTGGGATTTGAACCAGGAATCCCTAGTGCTGAAAGACGAACGTGCTAACCACTAAGCCACCGTGCCGCCCTATACTATGAATATTTGCTTTTAAAAAACTGCTTTATAAATCAAATTTATTAAATAGGAACATCCCTAATGAATGCAGTATGCTTTAACAGTAATACAGTATATATTTTATTAAATACATTCACGGTGGCATAGTGGTTAGCACGTTAGCCTCTCGGCACTAGGGATTCCCGGTTCGAGTCCCATCTGGTTGGAGTTTCAATGTTCTCCCCGTGTCCATGTGGGTTTCCTCCAGCTTCTCTGGTTTCCTCCCACAGTCCAAAAACATGGATCAAGTCAATTGAGTTCTCCAAATTCGCCCATATAGGGTGTGTATGTGTGCGTGCCTGCGTGAGTGAGTGTGTGCCCAGCAATAGATTGGCGCCCTGTCCTGGGTGTATCTGCCCAGCGCCCGAAACGTTCTCCCCTGGATGGGCATGGGAAACCCCGGCGACCCTAATATGGGATATAGCGGAAGATGGATGGATGGTTGCTTAGTGGTTAGCATGTTTGCCTCTCAGCATTAGGGATTCCCAGTTTGAATCCCCATCTGGGTGGAGTTTTCATGTTCTCCTCGTGTCTGCGTGGATTTCCTCCAGGTTCTCCGGTTTCCTCCCACAGTCCGAAAACATGGATCAAGGTCAATTGAGTTCTTCAAATTACACCAAATAGAGTGTGTTTGTGTGTATGTCTGTTTAAGTGAGTGTGTGCCCAATGATAGATTGGTGCACTGTCCTGGGTGTATCAGTCCATGCTCCCGAAACGTTCTCCCCTGGATTGGCATGGGGACCCCACCCACGACCTTAGCAGAGGATAAGGCAGAAGATAATGGATGGATGGACTTTCAATTATTAAATGGTCAGTCTGAAAAAGGAAACAACACTTTCTTACCTTTGATATAAACAATACCGTAAGTATAGATCATTATTTAAACTATTTTTTTTTACAATTTTACTTCCATATGGCAGCTACTTGAAATGTTGGATAAACCCTGGGAGAGTTAAAACGACAATATCTGTTAATGTCAAAATCGTTTGAGATTTAATTTTTAGGTCCTGATGACTTTCGAGTGTATGCTTGCGTGCTAATGTGCATGTGTCCACTTGAGTGTGTGTGCTTCAGTGTGTGGGTGTTTGTATCTACCTGTGAAAAAAAACACATGGCTTGTTAGTCACGTATTGCCCCAGCTGCTGCCCATGTTTATCATGGCTTTTTGTTTGCATACATTTAACATCTCCATTTTGATGTGTTAAATGTGACCACAGTTTTTTCTCAGTTTTCTCTTCATGCTACCTCTAAGCATCTTTATTTGACTTAATGATTTTGGGATATTTCAGCATATAAAAACCACTAACTGAGTTGTTGAGGACAGTAGTCATTTTCTGTATCCAGTGTGCTGTTGGGTCCAGAGGAAGGGTACATGTCACGTTTCAATAGGCGGTTGGTCACAGTTACCAAGACTTTCTTGTACTGTTGCCGCAGAAGAGAGTATGCAAATGGATCTGAAGCAGCTTTGCTGTATGCTAGGCACTTGCTGACTATGCCCCAGTATCGGTTGATATCCACAAAGGGAAGAAGCTCTGTCAGCCTAAAGAAAGAGTAAGAAACCATAAAAACACAAAGGGCTAAGAGATAGAGACAACATAATAAAATATAAAATATATATATATATTTTTGAGATTTTTTATTGAGTTTAGTTTGTGTAAACAGAATATTTTGAGGCCTTCTTCTTATTTTATAGTTTAGAATAAAACCACAGATTTTTATTATGTTAATTTGCATTATATCATTTCTTAGTTAAACCAATTCTCTGCAAAGCATTTTAGCCATACATATTTACTCTCATATACCGTTCACTTTAAAACTCCTTTCCCCATAGAAACTTTAAAAAATGAACTTTTTTATGGCTTAAATATTTTAAGAGATAGAATATTTTTTCTACATTACTATAGTCCATTACTGAACATTACTGAATACTCCCACATACTCCCACATTTGTATATCAATGTGTTTTTATATTTTAAGTCAATGAACATTATATTTAAAAAAAAAATGTAAAATGTAAACACAACCAAAAATGGAAAACATGTGTTGTTAACACTGTGTCATTTTTTTTATTTAAAAAGTGATTGATAAGTGATAAAAAGTGATTTCAATGAAGTAACAGTGTGGGAAATCACAAATGTTCTCAGTTAACTGATCATCAGCAAATGTGATTGTCACTATAAAAGCAGAAACTTTGACAGTTTGATGTTCAACATAAATGATTTCAGAGACACAAGATTTAAAGATCACCATTATACTGTGAGAGAAATGATTCTTTAAGTGATACACTTGCTGTTCCCATTAAGGTTCACTGCAGTGGATTATTATTCTCTATTTTACCCTGTTCTAGGTATCTTCCTTTTACAACCTACATGTCCTCCTTCACCAAATACATAAACCCCTTTTTTCCGTCTGTCTGGCAGCTTATCCTTTAACCTCATCCCTCCTCTGCACATGTCCATCCCTCCTTGCCTTATCTTCAAAATGTCCTACATGTGGCGTCCCTGAAATGAATTAAATTCTAACCTTGTCAATATTTGTCACTCTCAATGAGATTAGTAACATCTTCATCTCTGCTACTGTGCATCCTCTTGTTTGGTCACTGCAGGCCTCACTGCTGTGCTGTAAACTTTTCCTTTCACTCTGGCAGATACTTGTCGATAACAGATCAATGCTGTATCTCTACACCATCCACCCAACCCTGTATGCACTCTCTTCACCTCACTACTACATTAGGAATAATTAATGGACCATATACTATATTAAATACTACTAACTGATGTTAGCTTACACCTACCTGGTAATAACATATGGTGCGAAGCATATGACAAACGACCCGATAAAGATGCTGATTTTTTTAGTGGCACGTTGTTTCCTCTGCTTTTGTTCTGCCAAACATCGCTGCTTAACACTGCAAAAATACATGAACCAGTACAAGAAATTACTCTTAACAGGCAAACATCTAGCCATCCATTAGCTTCCGTTTCATCCTCTATTAGGGTCGCGGGGGGGGTTCCCCATGCCAATCCAGGGGAGAACGTTTCGGGCGCTGGGCAGATACACCCAGGACAGGGCGCCAATCCATCACTGGGCACACACTCACTCACACAGACACACACTGTATGGGGCAATTTGGAAAACTCAATTGACTTGATCCATGTTTTTGTTTTTGTGGGAGCAAACCAGAGAACCCGGAGGAAACCCACGCGGACACAGGGAGAACATGGAAAGTCCACCCTGATGGGGATTGGAACCGGGAATCCCTAGCACTGAGAGGCAAACGTGCTAACCACTAAGGCACCCTGCCGCCCTAACAGGCAAACAAAGTGTCACAAAAATCATTGCCTTTAATAATATAATATATATAAAGTAATAATATAATAATATAATAATAAAGTGTTGTGTAAATATATCAGCTCTTTATTAAATACTGCTATTACACACAAATGTACCAGCTTGATTTTGGTTCTCTGAGGAAGGTGTTGACAGGATATATATATATATATATATATATATATATATATATATATATATATATATATATATATATATATATATATATATATATATATGTGTGTGTGTGTGTGTGTGTGTGTGCTCTTCTAACATAATGGTAGCTTCGACAGACAGACAGATATTATATATTTGATATTCATTCATTCATTCATTATCTCCCGCTTTATCCTATTTTAGGGTCGCGTAGGGGTTCCCCATGCCCATCCAGGGGAGAACGTCTCGGGCGCTGGGCAGATAGACCCAGGACAGGGCGCCAATCCATCGCTGGGCACACACTCACTCACACAGACACACTCTATATGGGGCAATTTTGAGAATTCAATTAACTTGATCCATGTTTTTGGACTGTGGGAGGAAACCGGAGAACCCGGAGGAAACCCACGCGGACACGGGGAGAACATGGAAACTCCACCCAGATGGGGATTCGAACCGTGAATCCCTGGCGCTGAGAGGCGAACGTGCTAACCACTAAGCCACCGTGCCGCCATATTTGATATTATATATAGATATTATATATAGATATATGTGTGTCTGTCTATCTCTCAATGTACATATGTGTGTGTGTGTGTGTGTGTGTACTCTTCTAACATAATAGTAGCTAAACATGTAACTAGAGAGAGAGAGAGAGAGAGAGCCCGATTGATAGACAGATATACAGTACATATGTATATGTGTGTGTGTATATATATATATATATATATATATATATATATATATATATATATATATATATATATACATACATACATACAGTACGTGTGTGTGTACTCCTCGAACATAATAGTACATAATAGTACCTTAACATGGAGATAGATAGATAGATAGATAGATAGATAGATAGATAGATAGATAGATAGATAGATAGATAGATAGATAGATAGATAGATAGATAGATAGCACTCATAACATACTGGTAGTTTAACATTATATTTTCACTTTAAGCAGAGATCTTAATAAAAGTCTCCACTATGATGTGCAGCTTGTTGCATGAACGAATAGCCCATTTCCTTTATATCTAAGACCTCTTAAAGTCAAAGCAAAATAACAGAAATACCTCGGATGGATATCGACCAGCAGGAAGAGTGTCTGCATGGTTATAACTTCGATTCGCTTGCAGTGGAAGCGAGCCACTTTAAGCACCTTCAGGTAGGTGACACACAGCACAAGCAGCGACAGCACGAAGCTGGCCGCGTGGAACGCCACCGTGAAAGCGGCGAAGTCGGCGCGCGCGCTCTCGGCGTTCAGGCGCAGCGTGCACGAGGCGTACGCGCGGCTGTAGTGCAGCCAGGAGCGCAGCAGCGCGACCACGGAGAAGGCGAGCGAGTGCAGCCAAGCGTAGCACACCATCAGCAGCGCATCCCGGCAGCGCATCTTGCTCGAGTAGCTCAGCGGAAAGACCACGGCGATCCAGCGGTCGATGCTCAAAGCCGCCATGCTCAGCATCACGTTGGCCGTCAGAAAAGTCTCCAAAAAGCTAACCGCGCGACATAGACAGTCCCCAAAAGGCTGCTGGTCCTGAACGATCCCGGCCAGAGTGGATGGCATGTTCAGCACGGTGATGAGCAGATTGCAAAAGGACAGGTTGGTCGTGAAGATGCCCGGCACCTGCCTGCGGATCTCGCTGCTGTGCGCAAAACACAGCAAGACCAGCAAGTTAGAAAGTAGAGATATCGTGGCGACCACGACGATAAAAAGCGCCAGTGCGATCTCGGTTAGGTCCATGTCTTACTTCTGTAGTCTCGTTCCGTTACGTTCAATTCTGCTGACGTTACACATTTTGGACGTTTAGTTTCGCGACAAAAAGTCGACTTAGGTAGGCTAAGGGTGCTGTCCAGCGTCCTGAACCACGAAATCGACGATTCCTACTTAGTATCCACAAACATCTGCCTAATTGTACATAAGTACACAAGTGTTGGTTTAAACCGAGTTATATAACTAACAGCACAGTGCAGCACGCCATTTGTTTCCAGGATTGATTTCCTTACTGTGCACCTTTCAAGAAGAACTCTGTGCCACTAAGCTCAGGACCGCTTCCGCTCTGATATTGCACACAAAGCATCTGCACTGGGAGACCACCCAGCGGGAACAAGCATGGTACACCTGCACTTATTGAACTAAACACACTGACTGGCATCTGGGATACTAAAGTAGTGGAAATAATATCAGATTAACCTTTTATATTTCTTGATAAATTACAATATGGAAAAAATATTAAAGCACATTAATCAATAGCTTCAGGTGTTTCAGTCCCATTGCCACAAGTCTTAATCAAATCAGGCATCTAATTTTGCACAGCTGCATGCTTTCAACTGTGGGAACATTTTTGGAAAACTATCTTATTCTGTTTCACACGACTGAGCACACTTCCTTAAAGTTAAAATGTATGGTGACATACAGTCAGCCAAAAATGTTTAAATGATTTTTAGTGGATGAGATTTCTGAATTTTACTTTCACAAATATATTCAATTTATTATGTAAACAGTAACCGTGGGGTGGCACGGTGGCTTAGTGGTTAGCACGTTTGCCTCTCAGCACTGGGGATCCAGGTTCGAATACCAATTTTCCATGTTCTCTTCCCAGTACATGTGGGTGTTCCTCCAGATTCTAGTAGTAGTAAATTGAATGCTCTAAATTGTGTGCATCTGCGTAAGTCAGTGTTCTCAGCGATAGTTTGGCGCCCTATCCCGGGTGTATCTGCCCAGTGCCTGAAAGGTACTTGCCTGGATGGGCATGCCCCGCCCCCCCCCCCAAACCTAATAGAGGATTAAGCAGTAGATAATGAATTAATGAATGCTTCTAACTGTGGGAACAATTTGGGAAAACTCCTATTCAGTTTCACATGACCGATCAACCCTTCCTTTAATGTCTATGGTGACATAAAGTCAGCCAAAAAATGTTTAAATAATTTTTAGTGAATGAGCTTGCTGAATTTTACTTACACATTAACCAATATGTTAAATTCGTAAGTAAACAGCAATTCTATCTTGCTGTGAAAAATAAAAAAAACATGAAATCTAAAAAGGTTCAGACCATTAAATAAGACATTTTTGTTTAAAATGAGCACATCATCATGATATTAATTCACTATAATCATTGCTTATAACCACAATGCTAAGAAAAATGTCACCATTTAAAATAAAAGGCATTTGCTCCAATTCAAAATACTAAAGAAGAAAGGAGGACAAAAATATGCACACAATTCTCTGTCTTCATTAAAAAAAATTAATCTCAGTATCTATAAAAAGTTATATTAAGTGTTAAGGGCACACAGTTGTTTCCATTTGTTTTTCATAACAAGTATGGATCAAGGTGTTATTGTAACATGAAGCGTTTGAGTCACAGAGTTCTGTTTGGCACAGAACCGGCATGAAATGGCAGTTGTGAGACATCTCCCAGCTGGCGCAGGTACGATCAAAGAGTTATTTGAGTAATGTCACCATGGAAACATGGGGAGATCTGTGAGGTATTGCCTTTTTTCGAAATGGCAAAGGATTAACATAACGTTTCAGGGAATATCTACCAGTCACAGTGTCATGGTCCAAATTTTCGGTAAGTATGTGTGTGTGTATGTGTCTAAACCTGTTTTAGTCAATCTGTGAAATGTTTTTTAGCATCTATGTTTTTACATTCACACATCCCACATCTCAATACCACATTTCTATCTAAAAGCATGCCCACACAAAAGTCAGGTGGAATTTATTATTTTACAATATAATCTTTAAATATATTTATTAAATAGGCTTTCAATAAAATTTAATGAAACTACCTCCCAAATTACCTACTCATTCGAAAATGACCAATTTTAAAATACGGGTAAAAAAAAAATTTATGGGCACAAAGGTGAGTACAACTCAACAAATATGTTTCTACAAATATTGCATTATATCTTTTTATAAAACAAGTTAGTTAGTGGGCAGCATGGTGGCTTAGTAGTTGCATGTTCGCTTCTCAGCTCTGGGGATTCAGGGTCGAATCCCAATTTGGGTAGAGTTTCCATGTTCCGAGTTTCTCCCTTTATTCACTTATTCACGTGGGTTTCCTCCGGGTTCTCCAGTTTCCTCCCACAGTCCAAAAACATGGATTCCAGGTAAATTGAATGTTCTAAATTGCCCCATATAGTGAGTGAATGTGCCCAGCAATAGATTGGTCCCCTGTCTTGAGTGTATCTGCTCAGGGTGATAACAACAGTCTTATAGTCTAGGCCAACTTTGTGTAGAGCAACTTCTTTTTCTCACATCACCACAGTTAACAGCCCTGGTCTCCATTCACACCTGGAACCTTGTAACTCCAATAGGTCACATGA